>CM049376.1:13976085-14501085 GCA_026937815.1 Etheostoma perlongum
AAACCATAATGTTTACATTGACATCCTATATGTTCTGTCATTTAGATGACTGACTTGTGCAACATTTGACATGGTTTTCTGTTCAGGCTTCAGCAATGAGCCGATAGCCTCTAACTTGGATTGCTCTCAATCGTTTGCCTCTTCTTTTCAAACAGGCAATGCTCTTATGTCACTGACAATATAATTTCCTCACCAGCTTACTCTTGTTGAGCTCCAGGACTCCTATTCTATTATCTTGCATTCATTCCTTTGTTATTGATTCAGTTTCTGCATTCTTTTTGCAAGTTTTTGTGCAGATAACATACACATAGTACTGTATATCCGACAGTTATAATGGATTGCATGTTTGATTAACTTATATTTTGACTTGTCACAGCTGGAAAAGCATACAATAAAACTAATTATTGATAAACTCCATTTAGCTGCTTCAAATTTCCCACTCTTCTACTACTGTGTCACACCTTCACGGCTTATTGGGACACTTCACGACTTGGTTGGTGCCCGTGGTGTTAAATCCCTAAGGATGATACATGTTGTATAAAAAGATGTGTGTGAGATAACAGAAGAATGTGCAGGTAAGTTGGAAATACAGGGGGAATGAACAATTTGGCATCTAAACTGGAGGAGGGCCAAGAGAGAAATAACACTGTCATCAAATCTTGGAATAAAGGCATGCTTGTTTTGGCACACCCTAACTCATGACATACAGGCATGTGGTGCTGCAACCAAGCAACATCTGATACCAGCACATTTTCTATATTAAACCTATTATATACGGCATAAAAACTGCTGTCAATTGAACATTCAAGGAGTATTTATGGGTGGAATGATGTTTCAGATGGAAATCAATTTTCTCTAAGGTATTGTCTAACATTGGCAGAATTCTTTTGGCAATAACAGTCCTATGTGTGCAAGAAACCCATGAAACAATATGCAACCAGAAGAAAGCTTCCTCAAGATAATAAAGGAAGGGGGGAGGGGTATTTTGTACCCGACACACTAAAAGACAATAAGACAAACAGAAGGTCAACTCTTGTTAAAGGTAGTTTTTACTTGTAAATCTGACACACATTTGTGAAACAAACTACTTTCACTACTAAAAAATGGAACAATTACTGTCCCTCATATTTGCCCACATTACTTCTTGCCTTTCTTCTGATTATGGAGCATGTAACACTTCTCACAGGACATTGAGAGGCCAACGACGAGGGGAAGAAACTCTTCAAAGTCCAACTTCTCGTCTTTGTTTTGGTCCAAATCTTTCAATATGCTGTCCACAGCTTTGGGGTTCTTCTGGGCCTGAAACCGTTCAGAATGCAAAGTTAAAGTAAGAGCAATTAATTATGCCCATTGATCATAGAGAGGAGAGACTTGAGAGAAAGCCTAAGATTCTTACTTTCAGGAAAGTGGGTAATTCCGTCTCCATTAGTTTTTTTAGTTCTTTCTTGGTTAATGTTGTTGCATCACCATCTTCATCGGCATAGCGATGAAATATCTTAATCAGGGACTCCATGCAATTCTCCAACTCAGTCATGGCTGCAGAAGTGGATGCTGAAAGGAGGAAAAAATTTTATGGGATATATACTTTATTTTTCTCTACACTTATCTTACAGCTAAGTTACTGTGCATTCTACTATTTTACTTACAGATATGATTAAAGACAAATTCTATTGTAGTTTCCACTACCAAATAATATAGATACAGCTGCAACAAAACATTTTCCCCCTAATGCCCCACCTTTACCAGCTGCAACATTAGTAATGCATCATAAATAAATAATATGCTATACATTATTTTGGGCCATTCCGCATAATGAGTTATTTTACTTTTTGTACATTTGAGTAGGCTATATTTTTATACTAATACTTACCTTTACATAAGTAATTATTTAATGATAATGTGTTTTTTTTAAATGCAGGACTAGTACTGTATGTCTAGGTATTTCTACTTTTACTTAAACAAAATATCTTCTCCCATCACTGAGGCAACTTCACTTAAAACTAACATATTGTTCAGTGAGGATGTGGGTGTTGGTCTTACTGGCACTAAAAGCAAATTCTTTGGCTATTAGACATCGTTTTCCGGCAGATAAACTAAAATCCCTATCTCAAGCCTCCTACTCTCTCTCCTTTTTTTCCATTTTTCCATTTCCCTGGTTGAATTCCTAAAAACGATATAGACCTACACAGGCATCAAAGACAAAGAAGAGTGAAATGACTTAAGTGAAATATAGCAGACAGAGGACCAGTTGCTACATGTCAGAAGAGGAAAGTCGTGCGTAATGCGCCAACAACGATCAAGCCCGCCCAAGAAAACATGTTGAGACCTGAAGTAAGCTGCATGTGTCCTCAAACGACATATAGTAGCCTAACCGAGACAAATAATCTTCATAATAATTTATAAACTTTCTGTCGAAAATCACGCAATTTATAAAGACGCGAGACAACAGTTAAAGCAGAGAAGTAGGTGTTAAAGTAATAAAAACAAACTTACAACGGTTAAATCAGAGAAGTAGGTGTTAAAGTAATAAAAACAAACTTACCTGGACAAAAAAAAGGCAGACAAGTTTGAGATTCAGTGAAGAGTGAGAAGCACCTTGGAAGTTTAGTCAAGGATTTGTGGTCCGCTGGACAACGCCCAGTATGATGGGAGGGAAGAGACGGAGGCAGAGAGAGAGACATGAGAGAGAACAAATAACGTTAAAAAACACTTTCCTTGCCCATGGTTTCCCACAAGACTCTTGTGCAAGAGATACAGAGATTAATCCATTAGTTTTAAATGTGACACTTTCTTTTCAAGCTGAAGATATATTTTTTCCTTAGTTTTTTGATGATGTCATGTTATCTTTAGACATGAATGTTCAGTTCCAACTTCCAAAATCTGTTATTCAAAGTTCTTTTAATGTGAATCCCAATCAAAGAAGCAAAATCACGCAAATCAGTCGAATGACACACACATCTTATGATTCTGGAACATGCTGAGTCTGGGCCAAGGGTCAATATATCTTTGGCAACATGTTTTTACGCTCCGGTGGCTTCTTCTGATCCAGTTTTATATTACTCGTTTCTCCTGGATATATTTTACAAAACCCACAGCTTTGTGTCTGAAATATTCTAAATAATAATATCATTTAAATAATATAAAATTATGTATGGAATTATGTTTTTTTTTTTCAGGCCCTATCTGGTTTCAAACAGCAAACTTATATAACATTGATTGCTTATGACTTTTTTTTTTTTAAAAGTTTAATCTAAAGAAATTTCTCTGTCAAGAATGCCAGTCACACCTGGAAGCTGCCTGGTACAACCACAGCATGGCCACTGGAACTGTTGGGAGTTTAAGCCTTGCCCATGGGCATCTCAGTGATTCTATGTTTTCTAATCACATCTATCCTGTCAGTCCAAGTCCATTTTCCCTTACTTTTTGCACTATGCAAAGAAAATAGAGCAAATATAAAAATGTATTAAAAAATACCTTTCTTGACATGAAAATCCATGGGCAACTAGTACTACTTACCACCCCAAAGACGCACCTTGACAAAACGAGAATAACCAGTCATTACTCACCCCTCTTTGAAGCAGTGAACAGTGACGTCCACTACTAGCAACTTCACATCGTTGGATTTGTTAACATTGTCCTGTCATTAAGTCCCTGCACACATTCACACACCTGGGTCAGTCCACAACCAGTCTACTTCTAAGGACCATGAAGCAGCAATGATTTAGTTACTTCATCAGGGACATTTTGACCACAGTATGTAAAAGACAAAAAACAAACAAGCTATGCCTTTTCCTAAATGGTATTTCAACTCACAGTTTGAGGATAGCACCACATCTACCTTAACGACTAAACTGCACACTAAAAAACTGGTTTGAAAGAAGAAAAACACATTCAAAGTCTTTTACAGAGTTTAATTACAAAATGAATTAAACAAAAAAACAACTTCATGTGCTGATGAATACAAGACACAAATGACAAAATATGCAACTACTGTGTTGCACTGGCCATCAGCACCTGGGTAATAATATATGATTTACTAGATACAAGTGGGATCCAACAGAGTCATCAGTTCTTCCTTTTGCCTTTGCTGGCAGCCTTGGCTGGTGTTACTGCAGGAACAGCTGCTTGGTAGAGAGCGGCAGATACTTTGTTGATGTAGTACAGGGCGAAAAGGGAGAATATCAGGCTGGAATAGAAAGAAAAAGCAATACAATAAAATGCATTTAGGGACTACTTTGAATGTGTCGTATGAAGGTAAAGTAGGTATTTTTGTTTTGCAAAGGTACTGCCACGTACCATGTGGTGACACAGACACGGTGTACCAGACCAGAGGCAAACAGGGCCAAACACAGGCACAGCAGAACTGGAAGTAGAGAGATTTAATAATACAAGTGAGGGACAGAGTCTGAATGATAAATTATGCATCTTGTTTCTGAGATGGTATGTTAAACCACTGATTTGATCATTAAACTGTGTATTTAAAAAAATTAACTCCCATTAGGAGCGGCTGGCATGGTGCTCTTTGGATATGCTTAAATAATGAAGATTCATGTTTCGCTGTTAGCTGCGTTGACGCTTAATTCTGCAAATCATAGGAGAAATATCAGGCTAAACATCATGTAAGCATAAAAGACACACTGTGGACCGACAGCATGAGTTTGATTTCAGTGCTGTCACTACTTACTCTCTGGGAATATCTTGGCTTGAAATCCCTTCCCGAAAATCACATTTTCTAGATTATTAAATGCCTGTGAACAAAGTTAAGGTGGAACACTCCACGGTGGCATCTGTACATTTACATGCACACAGGAAACTAGGTAATCAGAGAAGTCAGGTAAGGCAGAAAATGGAATGCACTATTTTGTTGAAGAACGTGTACACAAAAGACAACTGTGTGGGATGGTCATTAACAAAAAGCTATTTTAAACAAAACACGAAATGCCAAAGAATCTTGTAGTACAATGATTAGCAACAAGTATTGAAGCAGTTCATTAGGATACAGTGAGGGAGCAGATGAAGAGGACTGAGCCCAGGAAACCTCCCAGGATGGTAAGCCATTCAGTGGATCCCAGCTGCTTACTGAACATCTGCATCCCAGCAAATACCAGCACAGACAGCAGACTGGACAGCACTAGAGAGGTGCCTGTGTTCACCGCTGCGAGGCAAAGAAAGCATTTCATTATAGAATTCAAACACAGATGCAAGGTCCTTCACAAACACCATGCATCTAATTAAAAATAAAATTGACATTTATGTAATAGTATGGTGCAACAGTTTTGGGAACAAGTCACTTCAGCTGTAACTAAACTGTTTTCCTCTGCTTGACTTCAGAAATAAAAACATTTAATATCAACACACGTATAGGACATATACAGGGCTAAGGAAGTACGCCTACATTAACTGTTAACATAGATCGTTTCAGCTAACAATAAAACATCTGATAAGATATTTCAAGAGAGCAGCTGCTGTAAAGACTCTGCTGATAGCATCATCATTAAAGTCGCAATTTTTGTTGTGCTTGTTGCTAAGCTAGTAATCATTTCATCTATCTGTGATTGTTAGATCGGGGAGTGACAGTGACGAACCTAATGCCACGTCAGTGTTCGTTCATAAACGTTTCCGTCCACTTGCTGTTAGGTTTAAACTAAACAACCGGCATTAGCAGCATATTTATCTGACTAATGTAACTCTAAATATAAACAGTGTAATCAAATGAATGTCCTTGCTATTTTAGAATAGTGCATAACGTTATAGTAAAATGTTGCTGCTGGACTATCAGTCATATAGCTACTGCTAAACGTTAGCGCTAGCTAGCTAGCTAGCTTGTCCATAGACCTCCTAGGCGCTACTTTATTACAATGTCTAACGTTATGCAAACACAAACGCACTTGGTGAGTTTACGGGAATGATAAATTAATCGTGCAATACATACCCATGATTCGATATTAAATTAGAGTTCTCGTAATGAAACAGAGAGGAATTAGGTTTAGCTTGGGAACTTATTGTGTCCAGGCTCTAGAAACTAAAAACCCGGTCCAGATGACAGGTAGGACCAGTGGGCGGAGTCTTGAATGGAGGAAAAATGTTGCCTATGCTGGAACTGTCCATGTTGGTTAATACCTAATACAGCCATGATTGTGCTGGTTAGATTGACATTTTTTTTGTCTAATAAACCGCAGGGTCATATGTCATGATGAATGTGTCTCATGTTTCAGATATATATAAATTCATTTTAATTTATATTTTTATTATTATTTTTTTTTTTACATTGGATTAAGACCTTGGTTGTGGTGGGTCTTCTAATCTGGATGGGGGAGGCATTATTTATACACGTTACGCACTGTGAAAAAGAAGTGCCTAGGAGGCAGAAAAAACAAGACTTGAGTGCCAAAGGAGTTCAGAGCAAAAAGAAGACAACCATCAACAGTTTCAATAAGAATTTGTACAAATGTATTTTGGATTACAATAGCATTATAAGACTTTCCATGGACATGACAAATAGACTGAGAACAGAACAACACATTGACGTTTACTGCCACATTAGCACTTATTTCAACAAAGTTACTGCCTATTCTGAATCTATTTAATTCAAAATGTATAAAAATATATTTTTAAAAAACAATACGGAAAAGAGAGCAGCTTGTATATCCTTTCGATGTTTGTTGGTGCAGTGTGTGCACAGTTAAACAATGTTTTTACTTTATTCCTCTGCACATTATTAATGAGTCACAGACCTTAGCTACAGTATGTGTTGATACAGTGAGAAAGAGGTCCACATCCACTTTCATTTGCAGCATTTCAGATCAGGACTGTCTTTCACAATGGCTTCTTCTTCAGTCCAAAAACAGCTATAAACAGAAGAATCTCCACAAAAACAGGTAGCACACTGGAGACGGAGACAGACAGACAGACAGAGATAGAAATGTAGGGAGAACCATGGAGGACAGTGACACACATAGGATTCATACTTTATACTTAGTGATACTGAATTATTTATAGAGACTCTCACTTTGGTCTCTGAAAGCTAATACATGCATACACATCAACATACTCAGACAAACACACCTACCTGCAGGTGGCAAAAATAACCCAATATGTCCAGCATTCCCACTTCTCAAACACAAAGAAAGACAAGGATACAGATGCGCTGCAATGGACAGCCAGTGCTGGGTGTAATATCCGTCAGGGAAAAAAAAAACGCTTTTGGAAAAATTTAAACAATATTAAGTATATATAAACTAACCTGCAAATGGCAAGGATCCACCAGTAGATGTCACACTCCCACTGCTCAAATAGAAAGAAAAGCAGAGCAACTGAGGCACTGGCATGGACTCCTGTTGCTATAGTAGGCAAAGAGGCGATTACACAGAAGTTTGGAGTCATGGAATTGTAACGGATTACTAGAATGACTTTAAAAATCATTTACCTCTTTTCATACTTTATATGTATAGAAATATTTAATTTGACACCAATTTTCTGGCTCTATTCTAAAAAGTAATTCCAATCACCCATTCTTTGTCCAGGAGGTAGGGCTAAGCAATATGGAGAAAATCAAATATCACAATATTTTTGACCAAATACCTTGATATCGATACTGCAACAATATTGTAGTGTTGACTATTGGTGCTTTCATAAAATATTTAATCGTGAATAATGTGGATATAATGACTACGTGGGTAAAAGCAAACAATAGAACAGTTACTACAGTCTGGTAAGTTTAGAAAATGACATCACTTTACTGTAATGCAGCCTTTAAAATCAGGAAAAGACAACACTTATGCCATATTATGATATCCAAAATCTAAGACGATATCTAGTCTCATTTCACAAAGTCGACATAATATCGATATATTTCCCAGCAATACCAGGAGGAAGAAGTCATCACACTTGCTGCTCTCATCTCATGTCTTACACTATTTCTGCAAAAGAGCACCGTATCAACATCTCAGTTGGCTTTGTTGGACATTTGGAAGTGAAGTCAGACAGGAAACAAAGAGGGAGAGAAGGATATAACAAGTATCTAAGGTCCCAGGTTGAAATGAACATATATCAATGATATCATCTTCATATATCAGTCATCATTAATGACTGATACAGTATCAATGTAAAGGATACACAGGAGACCTTGGCTGCAGTTGAACATGGACACTCCAGAGAAGAACCCAGCAAATTCTATAGCAAACAGACCCAGGGTGACTGCCAAAGCCACCACCAACCTGAGACAGAGAGACATATTAGAGTGTGTGTGTAGGCCTGTGTGTCAAGTAATTTATTACTTTGTGTAAGTGTACGTTTGTCAAATGGTTCTTACTTCTGGTCTTCATCGTCATACTGCTCTTGCGTGAAATCCAAAGGCAAGCAAGCCTTTACGTTGTTGTCCTGTAAAACAAACATTTGAAACAGCTTATTATGAACTAGATAAGTGGTTAGAAAAAAATCTTAAAACGCACCTAACGATTCATCTTAATGTGTCACGATAGATTAGTTTCTTACCCTCGACCAAAAGATTGTGATGACGATGACAAGGTGAGCTGTGATAGTCAAGAACCGTGCAGGTACGAGGCTGCTGACAGCCGACATGGTGAGTAACGCTAACTAATTACTTAATCAGACAACGAGTATACTAAAATAGAATGCATAAACCAATATAGCGTTACTGCAATTTAGGCTAGCGTATTTTTCTCACCTATTGTAAGCACTTTTCTAGCTGCAGTCTGACCGTTAGGCTAACAAAACTTATATCCAAGGAGAACAAAAACACTGCGCGACGTTAAACGCAGAAAATGCGACCATATCGCTACAAATAATATTTAAATCAGCGTATATTACTACCAACACCACCAACTAACCTAGCTACAGATAAAATATCCACGCTCGACTTGCTCCTTAAGACGGTTGCTACAACAACCGACATCATCAGTTGAAGTCAGTGCATTCTTAATTACAGTCCGGTTTCACCAACGAACAATATCCAAAGGTTCCGGGCGCGGACAACAATTGAGAGAGGGCTGTTCGTGCTTTCTTACAAAACACTGCCGTCTAACGGAACGACGAAAACTGGGCTATAAACAATTTGGTATATGTACACGTTAGGAGGCACTAATCTCCGAAATTAACAACTAGGAGGTTTATTTTTGACAAACTGAGCTGCGGTTTATCTAGGCTGTCAGAACGAAACTGGAGCGATACGTTTGAAAAATATTTTAGTTTTGTAAAAAACGAAAAGGTTATTATAGCAATAGCCTATTGTGGTGAAATATGCATTTAATAAAATAAATAAAATGCCTATAGGCTATTGCTGTAACAAAACACTTCCAATACCTCATTTAAACGTTAATCATTCCTAGGCAATGCGGGAATAGACCTTTCCAAATACCCCCTCCCATCCTGTTTCTACACCGAGTCGACTCTCTGCTTTTGAGACAGCAAGCACATAATCAGAGTGTGCGCAACAGCACACACCGAGCACAGAAAATCATCTAGCAAAACTGTTGACGAGTCAAGGCCCAGGGTCGCCTTTCCCTCGGTACGACTGATCCAAGAATAACCTCGCATTGAAGCTGGCATCGTGGAGGCATGGCAGAAGCGGAGTTACAAACCTTTACCTCTATCATGGACGCGTTGGTTCGCATCAGTGTAAGTATGACGCTCATTTTTATTACGCTATTTATTTCAACCACGTGTGCGTATTTTAAAAGAGACTAATTTAACGCAACAATATTTCCTCCCGAACCGTCTTTGCTGATGAAATGCGAGGATTTCTTTTTATGTTAGAGCATTATTTTGGCATCAAAGATAGGTTTGCTTTTGGGGTTCGTAACGCTCTAGCACTCTGGGTGGAAACATAAAAGCAAGGCCACAAATAACATATACACAAACGTTGTAGCAGATAAAGCAGTGGATGTTTGGTAATTATAATCAACAAAATATGTTGACTAGCTTTAAATGCTTACAGGCCGCATCCGAGAAGGCAGAGCTGATGCGCGTTGTCATAGAAACGGGATGCTGCGATTAGCTTTAGTAGCTGTAACGCCTCTTAATAAAGCATCTACAACCAGTAACACTTTAAAACCGAAAGGTATATTTATTTCATTGATTTAAACATTTTCCCTTAGGCTAAGTGTCGGTTACCAAACCATGGTATCCAGAGCTTAGCTAATTCTACATCTGAAGTGTTCAAAGGTAAGATGAAGCTATCAGACTCCATTCACATTAAGGGATCACATCTGAAGTTAGGGAAAGGTATTTTTCCTCCTCATTTGGCCTACATGTGCTCTGTATATCCAATATCAGACTACATACTGCAGTGTCTGCTGCAGTTCACTCTTGTATATGAGATGTGTAGGAGTCAAGAGTCTTGAATCCTATACATCTCATATACATTTTTTTCCATGTCACAGGAAGTGCAGGATGTAAAGAGCAGTGGATTCTTTATTTACTTTAGTGACTCAGCCTTTATTGACTCTTACTCCATACTCAGTTCTCTTGTTGAACCTCTTCTCTCCAGTCCAACATGAAGAGTATGGAACAGGAGCTGCGTTGCCCGGTGTGTGATGAGATGGTGAAGCAGCCCATCCTTCTGCCATGCCAGCACAGTGTGTGTCTGCTGTGTGCTGCTGAGGTGTTGGTACAAAGAGGTTATCCTCCTCCAGACCTCCCTCCAGAGCCCAACTCACCGGCCTCCACACCCAACACTCGCTCCCCGCGACAGGCACGAAAACCTACACCCAGGACCCCTGACCGGCTGGAACGGGTCCTCAGAACAGGTAGAGAAAGGATGTGGAGATTATATGTGTGTGTCTGTGTATCAGTGTGTTGGTACAGCTGATGAGTATTTTATGTGGCATAGCAATACACTTTGAAAATGAAATTGAATAATCTCAGCATTAACTTAGAGTGACATCATGGCAAAAATGATGGCGTGAAATGACGCCAATGTCCTGTCAGTATCTAAGTTTCATAGGTGATGTAGCTGACACATCAGTGTCCTGCTGTGCATCCAGGGCTTTATGCATTCATCTCATGACTTATTTAAGTGCATGTAGAGCAAAGGCCACAGAGCCAGAGAGAGTCGGGGAGTCAGAAAAGGCAGTAAGCATCTGTTGAGCAGGTATGTATGTGTGTGTGTGTGTGTGTGTGTGTTTGTGTGGGTTTGTGTATTAGCTAATAGTGTTTCCTTCACAGTGAACTTACCTTTAATTATCACTGTGCTGTTTTTATAAATATATACTGTGTGTATTATATATATATATATGGACCACATACTGTATATGTGCGAGGGACTACTAAGAGCTCTTTTTTCTCCTTTTCTCCTTTATCCATGTCTCTTTCTCCTTCATCTTCCCTCCTCCACACTTGCATCCTACTTCCAGTGTGCGGGACATACCCAGGGCGGAGGCGGAAGGACGCGGCCCCTCCCCCCATGTTGTTCCCGTGTTCCTCCTGTCAGCAGGACGTGGAGCTTGGAGAGAAAGGTCTGACAGACTGCCTCCGCAACCTCACACTGGAACGTATTGTGGAGAGGTATACCTATGTGCAGACAATATAGATACAGTTTCTACTGTAGCAGCCACAGGTACAGTCAGGTGTAGTCAGAGCTGATGCTGCAGGCACAAACATGACTTGTGGTGTGTTATGTTAACTAATTAACAGAAATCGTAAAGAAAGCAATCATGGGTTTAGAAGAAAAACTATTTGTTTTTACCAGTGAAGGCAATGAAGAAAGGCAGCGAATGAAGGGCTTAGTCAATACTGCTTTATAAATGAGACAGGAAATCATTCGCTGGAAGGAGTTTCAATAATGAATCTTTCCTTTATTCCTGATTTAAGGCTAACCCTAAGAGCAGATTGCAGGAACAGCTCAAAAACTGCAGTGTACTGTACAACTGTGACAAAATGGTTCAATTTACCCAAAGTTATGTAGTGGAAGTACTCCTCATCCTCCTTCAATGTTAATTGTCCTCTTCTCTTATCAGTTCAAATAGTGAAGATCAAAGTGAGAGGAGCAGCTTTGGTAAAAAGGGTTCAGAGATGGGGAGAGAGAGTTATGGGGATTTGCAGTTTCACACGCAGCAGTTTGATGAGTGCAGCTACTCCTCCCCCTCCAGACAGTGGTTGTGTTGGTCAGGAAAGTGTGACGGTGCATGTTTTACTGCGCAGGATGCATTAACAAGGCAGCTGCTGGTGATGTATCCAGGCCAGACTGTAAAATAGTCCTAAGTACTTAAAAGAAAGCAGGGCAAACTCACATGTGCTCAATCTTCCTTCTTGCTAAACTATTTTTTCTGTTCCAGAATTGCTTTAGCCCTGCCCTTATCTCCTTGTATCCCTGTGTGCCCTTTAGGTACAGGCACACAGTAAGTCTGGGCAGTGTAGCCATCATGTGTGGTTTCTGTAAGCCTCCCCAGTCTCTGGAGGCCACAAAGGGCTGCGCTGACTGCAAGTCCAACTTCTGCAACGAGTGTTTCAAACTCTACCACCCCTGGGGAACCCCTCGAGCTCAGCACGAGCACATTCTACCTACCAACAACTTTCGGCCAAAGGTTAGTCTGTTTTGGGGTTTTGTGCCTTGTGTACAGTAGCTTTTCTTCTATTGTCATTGTGCAGTAATCCTCTTCTGTGCTTCAGGTCCTAACATGCACAGAGCATGAGCAGGAGAGAATGCAGTGGTACTGCCGTAACTGCCAGAGGATACTGTGCCCACTTTGTAAGCTCCGTCGTGTCCACCATGGACACAAAGTGTTGCCTATAGCACAGGCCTACCAGGCCCTTAAGGTGAGTCTGTTTCCACTGTGTTAAGATCCAGATGTTAGCAGCCTTGAAATGTCAACATTTGTTTTGGTCTTACAGGACAAGGTTAACAAGGAAGTCAACTTTATCCTGGCCAACCAGGAGACAATACAGATTCAAATCACTCAACTGGAAGCTGCCAACAAACAGATGGAGGTGAACTATCCTTTCTGTGCTTTGTCAAAGTATGCTGTCACCTTATACTGTAACTTTGTACTGTATTTGTTAAAGGCTCTGCTACAATATTTCGTTGGGTTCAATGGAAATGACTATCCCACATGGCTACTCGCAGGGATTCCTCTATCAAGATATCAACACTCTGCTTTGGTCTACACATCCACATGTATAGGCAGCGTCGCATGTTATATATACAGGCTAACATGCTTGCCAGGAAGTTCTCCTGGTGGTCTGATACTGTCAAGATAAACCTCTTTAAAGCATATTGCACTGCTTTTTACACTGCCCCCTTGTGGGTCAAGTTCAAAAAGGCAAGCTTCAATAAGCTGCGGGTCGCTTACAATGATTGTTTGCTCATTCTACTCAGGAAACCTAGGGGGTGTAGTGCAAGTGAAATGTTCTGTCAGGCAGGAGTTATTACATTCTCTGCTTTACTGAGGAATCTGATGTATGTATTGGTCGCCTGAATTCTTCTTGTAACTCTGTCATTTCACATCTGAGACCCGAGGTTCAGTGCTTTGCGATACCAGTCACCCTTATGGGATTACTGGTATAGCTGTCTTGTTTAATTGGTATCTGTCTTGTGTATCTGTATTTTTGTTGTTGTTGTTGTTTTTATGGACCGTGAGTCTAATAATAAAGGCTATGTCAAACATTCATTTTCTTTTGTATAACAGACTGAAAGCAATATGTTTTTTTTTGCCCTGTAGTTTCGTGGTTGTTATTGTGTTTCAGAACAATAGGAATTGTTCCCCAGCCTAACTTCACTTTAACTACAGCTGCAACAAAAGGGGCATGTTGTATTGGTGGGCCCTTTAGAGGCCTGGGGCTCTAGTGCAATGACACACTTCCGTGCTGGCAATAGCTAAGACATGTTGCTGTGTTTGTCATTCCTAATCTGTCATTGTTTAACTCAGCAGCAACACTTTCTCCCCACTCTGTCTCTTTCCAGGCGAACAGCGCAGTGGCTCTGCATCAGCTGACCCACTGTATCCGAGAGCTGGGAGCAGCTGTAGCGGAGCGTCAGGGGGCTTTGGCTCTGGCTCTGGAGGGATCCCGCAGCAGGAGGGAAGATGCCCTGTCAGCTCAGGTCTCAGAGAGACAAGGCCTGCTGGAGCATGCAGGCCTGATGGCCTACACACAGGAGCTGCTCAAGGAGGCCGATCCACCCTGCTTCGTACAGGCTGCCAGAGTCACCCACAGCAGGTAATACACACTTAATCAGCTGAATCTTAAATTTAGGAGGAATTATTTTGAAATTATATAGATTTTGCTTTCTGACATGTATTTTTTTCTGTCTCTCACTCTCTTCAGGCTGGTGAAGGCGATAGAAAACCTCCAGTGTTTCTCTCTCTCTGCCGATCCCTCTTTCAGACACTTTCACCTAGACACATCCAAAGAGGTCAAGCTCATCCACAGCTTGGAGTTCATACGTGGTAGGCTCCTATGTTTCTGTGATACGAATCATGTAAAAGTGAAATTATGCTTTATTATGATAAATGAATGTAACCTGCATCTGTTGCTTTGTCTCCTCCACAGCCCCACTGGCTCCAGTCATTGACACTCAGAAGACACTTGCTTATGACGAGCTGTTTTTGTGCTGGCGCCTCCCTCAGGACTCTGCCCCAGCTTGGCACTTCTCTGTCGAATACCAGCGACGAGCGGGAGGGGCTGCAGCCACATGGGGCGGCACCAGATCCCCTAATGCTGCAACAGCATGGCTGCGTCTGGATGAAGTGAGAGGGACCAATGCTGTGATTGATCGACTGCAGATAGACAGTGTGTATGTGCTCAGGGTGAGAGGCTGCAACAAGGCCGGGTTTGGAGAGTACAGTGAAGACGTGTACCTCCACACTCCACCAGCACCTGGTGAGATATGGAGATCTATTATTTTACATGATCAATTTCTTTATTTTGACATTTTATTCACTACAAAGAAACAATTCGTCTATAAACAAATGAGGCAATTCCTTGTTTTCAATGCAGCTTTGCTGAATTCATAACAAAGAAATGTACTGTAAATTGCTTTGAGAATAAGTAATATGCCTCGAGATTGTATTTCTTTTAATCAAAATTCAGAAAACAAGTTGGTAGCATTGATAACAAAGAAAACACTGTTGGCACATACAGTGTTCAAGTTGGATGTTTTCCGGTATTGGTGTCATTTCTTCAATTGATTGACTAATAATATTTTTTATTTCTCTCATCCCTTCATTTCCTCTATTCCCACTTTATTTTTTAATTTAGCTTCTGAACCAAACCTTCTTTTTTCATTCCGCATCCCAGTTTCATCCCAGTCAGACTCTTTCCACTTGTGTCTTTCTTGCTACAGGTCTGTACTGCACTTTAAAAAAAAAAAAGTATTGATCCATTATATTGTCCATTGTTCCCTTTCGCTGATATTCGACATAGTCATTCCTTCACAAAACCGGATCAATAACAATATGTAGATAGAGTGATTGTTACCTTTACCGCTTCCTCCTCCTCTTGATCTGGCTCTTGTTATGTGTTCTTGTCCCATGCTTCTTTAGCTCTTTTATTCCATTATGCCACTAACCCCGCCTCCCTCCTGGCTCCTTTCTGTTACCTTCCTTGCCATTTCTCTCCCTCTTCACCCCTCCTTTCCTTCCTGGTATGCCTCCTTTTCCCATCCTCTCAGTGCTGAGTTTCTCCTTGGACTCACGCTGGGGGTTGCACGCTGACAGGCTGGCATTGGGTAGAGGCCAAACCTATGCGCGCAGTGTGCCAGGCCTCTCCCTCCTGCAGGCCGCCAATCGCACACTCACTTCCTGCCACTTAACTTCTGACCTGCTGGTGGCCGACTTGTCTGTCACTCAAGGCAGACACTACTGGGCATGCTCTGTGGAGCCTAGCTCCTACCTGGTAAAGGTGAGAGGGATGCTTGTTGGTCAGTTGGTTTAGTATTGTAATGCATTGTATATATGGAATCAGATTTACTTTACTTCACTCAAAATGGATGTGACCAAAGAATTCTATCTTTCTGATTCTCTGTCTCGCAGGTGGGAGTAGGGCAGGAGGCTAAGCTACAAGAGTGGTTTCATCTCCCTCAGGATATGGCCAGCCCTCGGTAACTAAATTGCACTCTCTTAAATATAGACTAATAAATGATAACATAATTTTGTTTCTTATGACAAGAAGTATAATGCACTGAACCACAAATGCTGATATGTATGCGATTGACCTCTTGCCACTGATTGAAAGAGCTCAGAAAATATTTGATTGTTTTGAGTGTCTCATGACTACATGATCTGTAATGTCATAATCATGCACACTCATAGTCTTCGCACACTAAATTTGCATAAATATACAATCTTAATGTATGTATTACCTTAAGTCTGGGAGTCATCCCAGCATTCCAGGATGGGAGGAAAATGTGCTCTGGTTTATTGGCATTTTTTTAAACCAATCAGAATTGTCTTGGGCACTGCTAAACGCCAAGCGGAGCCACTGCACAATAACCTCAAGAAGGAACTTGTTTTGGTGGAACGTGTACGTTTAAAGGTTGTTTTAGTCGTGCAACAGAAAACTCAGATTACACAGATAGTCTAGTTAGCTCTCTGGATTTACCATGCAGAGATCTGAGGAGCAGTTAACCATAGTCCTTATAAATCCACCGGAGTTTAAAATGCCGACACAAAGAAAGTGGAAGGTGACAGGTCATCCAAAAACAGACATCCGATGGAATTTCCGGCAGAACAAGAGCCATCCTGGATATGGAACGTCGTAGCAAAAAACTAGGAGTAAGGTCACATTTTGCATGTTGCTAGAGGACAGACTGCTGTTTTCTATATAGCTTTGAGTGGTTTCTTTGCAGTTGCAAAAATCTCCTACTGTATTCAAGCTTTTTATTACATTAGTTACATGTTCCTCCTTTGCTTAGTTTTTCTTTTGTACAGCCTAATCTTCTCCTTCCCTCTGCCTCCCCCCAGCTGCGACCCAGACAGTGGCCATGACAGTGGGGCAGAGGATGGCCAGGACTCTCCTCCCTTCTGCTTTCTCACAATGGGCATGGGCAAGATCCTGCTTCCTCAAGGACATGGTCACACTCACAGCCATAGCAACGGGGGAGTGCACTCCCACGGTAGCAGCCATAGCAACCTGCCTCACCCTCATACGGCTCCTCTGCCACCCCGACTGGGAGTCTGTCTGGACTGTGACAAAGGACGTGTCACCTTTTATGATGCCCACTCGTTGCGGATCCTGTGGGAGGGACACATGGACTGTTCAGCTCCAGTGTGTCCAGCCTTCTGCTTCATCGGCGGAGGGGCCCTGCAGCTGCAGGACCTTGTAGCCAATCGAAACATCGAGGAGCCGCCACCACGGAGGGTAACTATCCAAACACGTGCAACAAATCTCAGCAAATAAATTGTGATGAGACAGGAGTTTAAGGGCACAGTTCACTCAGCAATCAAAGTTTTTCTCCTATCTGTAGAGTTCAATGTGGTTTATATTAAATGTGAGATGATAATGAAACTTTGATACTTGATTGAACTGTCACTGCTGGGTTACATTTTTCCCCTCAATATGGTTGTTGAGAACGGAATATAAATATCTGATTTTGCATTTATACTTGGCCTGAATATTAAATCTCTCTCTTTTGGCTATTTTTGTTGTTGTTGCTTTTTATCTTTTTAATTTTACAATACTCATATAAAGATGGCTGAAGTAATTTTAGACTATGCAGAATTCTGAGTAAAACACCTTATAACAGATCAAATCTGTTTGCAATGTAAGTAAAAATCTGCCCTCCTTTTACACAACAAAAGTTGCATGCAAGTGTGACTAGGAGTCATGAATTACATATATGCAGATAACTGACTGTCACTGCGTAAAGCACCTCAGTACGTACTGTATGTCTAATTTTATACTGTATCTCAATTTTTTTATGTAGCCTCAACAAGTGTTAACGATGTGTATATAATTCAGACTCAGAGAATGTGAATGTTCTCCGGTTGTTGAATTCTTAAGTTCTGCAGGCTCATGTCAGGATGACGTGTCTAGGTGTCTAAACAGTCCACGGTGGTATTTTATATAGTCGCTGTTTTGCATTTCAAAAAGGACTTGTGTGGCATTTCGGCGGGGTAAACACGCTCACAGTTGCCTCAATGTTTTCAGAAAAGTAAAAAAAAGGTTCTGCAGAATAATGCTGACTTCATAATGTGAATACATGGAAATCCAGAAATGCAGATGGCCTACTTGTCCAGTTTTAAAGTGTGGTGTTTGAGTGATATTAATGATGAGATGTGATGTTAAAGGAAGTGGATGGATGAAGTAAGCCAATGAGAAGAGGTCTATTTTATGAGCTCTTGTTGACTTTTTTTTAATAGATTTTGTTTTTGCTACTGCAGCTGACAGTAGCTCATTTACTTATTGACTAAGCTGATTCAATGTTATGTTTGGGGAATGTAAGAGCCCAGTCTTGTATCATTTCAGTGCAAGAGATATTGTAATACTTTCAAATCTGTCTACGACTGTATTTTGATATAAGATATGATTTTCTGGTGTGTATGTATGTGTATGTAAACTCTGTCTGTGACTTTAATGCTCTGTGTGTGTGTGTGTGTGTGTGTGTGTGTCCTGTCTTTAATGGCGTGTCTAGACTACTTGTGTTACAGCACAGCACTTGAATGACTTTAGACTGTAGCATCAGAATCTCTTTGTGTAGATTTCACCTTGGCTGGCAGAATGTTTTATCATGTCATGAGAAAATAAATGACTGATAACTTTAACATGGAGTCACTCTGTCAAATACTAACCAGTAAAAGCTGTGATGTCTTCCCCCTGCTGTTGAAAACAATAGTTATCCCCTCTTCTGAATAATACCACTTATAACTTATGTCACCTGATACAAGTAAGTCAGAAACCTTTTCATTAGTGCATGTCTTCTTGTTTAATATGTCTGACAGGCTTTTAACTTGATTCACAAAGGACTCTCTTGGCTTTTATTGTCATTGTCGCCTGTCATTTTACCACCGTACAGCCAAAATGATAAATATCTTTTGATCAAATGCAACAGTCAGCTACAAAGTTCTCACATTTTGATTGATTGTAAACAGCAATGATCTAGAAAGGATTAATGAAAACAGACTCTCCTTGTTTAAATGTCATGGAAACACTCTCTCTGAGTGCGTGGGGCACGTCTGCATGTAAGGGCAAGCGTGCCCTTAATCACTCGAGTGTGCCAGAGCTGCATGAACAGGTAAAGTGGATTGTTTGTGCCACAGGGTTTAAAATAATCAACTTATTTTGTACAGAGTCAAGACACACCTTACAATACCATATACAGAAGGACAGCAACAGAATGAGGCAGGCTAAGAGCACAATAGCTATGTTATGTGAGCAGAAGACAAGGCGAGAGAAGGGGGGCGTTCAGTATGTGAGCCAGTTGGACTGGTAGTAGTAGAACATTGTTTTAAGAAGCCTATTATCACACAGACTGTGACAAATAGTGGCAAAGGTAAAGAAGTTTACATATTGCGTAACACCCAAATGGTTGTGCTGGAGCATGCAATAATAGTAATTTACCTTTAGGGGGCGACATTGTTTGTACTTTGTTGATTTCCTGCGTCTTCTGTAAAAAAGATTAGTCAGCAACAGGTGCATCATGCGTCAACACTGACTTGTCTGGTCACAAATCTGTGATGACAGGTCAGATATAAGTTAAGCTTTTATTTGGTTCCTCTTAAGTCAAACTTTGTGCTATATATTGTGTTACACAATATATAGCCGCCCCCTCAACTTTAATTATAGTGTACACAGGCTACAGGTAGCTAATTTTCAGTTCAGTTCCTTGATAGCATGCATCAAAGTTCTGGAGTGTCACATATGAATTACACTTTATATTATATTATATTATTATCAATAGCTACTTCTAGTTAATGCATTTTCACCACACACATACAACCAGTGACCGAATACAGAGAGAGAAACCTCCTACAGAACAAACTGCATTAACCCCACATTGGTTCCCACTATTACTACTCCTCCTATTACTACTATTACTACACAAACTTTAAATCAAGATGTGCCATTGAAAAAAAGCATTTTACTAAGGTGTTATCTCTAGTCACAATTCCACATACTTGGGGCTCTGGTGGTTGCTTTATTTCAAAGCTACAGCTCAGTTCAGTTTAAACTTGTTTACCCGACAGAACTCCTCCCCACAAAAGTTAAGCCTGTGTTTGTCTGTGTTTGCACGCAACCTATTTTTGTATTGAAGCATGTTCTTGTAAGATGATTTAATGTAGGAGTATGTATCAGTTGTCAGAGGATAAGACGAATAAGCAACTAAACTACAGTATGTAACAATAATGAGGAAAACCTTAGAATCTCAATGAATACAGATGACAGGAATAAAATATATTTTACTTATGCTGTCCCTCAAATATTTAATGTACAGTATTATGACTTTTTTTTATGAAACCTGTCGTTTATTCTGAGTAGCCTGGGATGAAACCCCTGTATTTGAATAGCCAATAAAACTTTGTTTCATGTGTTAGAGTTGACAGAAGCAAAAATGCTGAGTGCCATGCAGAATAAGTTCCACACGCAATGAGATGTAGCAAACTTTCAAATGTGCATACAGTGCAGGAAGCTGCAGAAATGTTTGCTAATGCAAGCACAGACTCCCAGTCCCCTGAACAGCTGTGTCTCCTGTCTTTCCTCAGCACCTCTGCACATCACAACGGACGTAAGTGTCCTACCCGCACGCACACACACACACACACATACACACACCTTTCTGACAACATTTCAGCTACAGAGTGACATTACATGTTCCAACTATGGCCTATTCTTTTTCTGTCTGTAAAACTGTCAAACAAAATTGATGCCCACTGCTTGCAGAGTTTTGTGAACATCAACAAGAAACACTGCACTGAAATCTACACACACACCCATGCAATCAAATCCAAATCCACTTTACATGGTTGCCATTCAAACCACTTCCATGTACACACAAATCCATGGCGTGTGTGTGTTCTGGATGGATGCCAAAATGAAAAAGCATGATCAGACAGGACCAAATGCTCCTCACGCTCTGTGAGTATTTATGTGTGTGTGTCATTTTTAGACTGGAAAAACATTAACTCCACATTAAGTCCTTAACTGTACTCTACCACCTGTCTGGCTTGATTTTTGATGTATTCTTCACAACTAAAGCCTGCTTTGTGGCTGTATTTAATATACTAAGTATTAGAAATGATTTGTAGAACATTACCAACAATACGTTATAGTTTAATGCAAATGTATTAATTTAACATTAAAGGCCAGTAAAATTAAAATGTGTGCTTGACACATGCAATGCTGTTGTTGGGCCCAGTGTGTCAAACACAGTTGCAGAATCTCTGATACGATACCAGACAAATGATTTATATCAAAGGTGAAATGCATATGTTCATTGGTGCTGACAGTATTTTGGTCCATAGGCTGTTCTCTGACAGCTTAATGACTAGCTGCCCACATACATATCACTTCACTCACTGTTCCTATTTTCATGGGCGGCAGAAGGAAAAAGAAGAGGAAGGAAGACCCTGGGGGACTGATGAGACAGGACATACCGAACCACACAATACAGCCCTTAAGACACACCGGCGGGTTGTGTGTAAATTTATTTTGGTACAGAGCAAAGGTCTTTCAGCACCAACTGGTAATAATACAAGATATTCCATTCTTTATGTGTGTGTATGAGAAATACACCACGCAGCCTATCAGCTGTGCAACAAACGGGCTCTGAGGAGAAAAATAATGCTGATTAGAAAAGAAAACAAAGGTGGAGGAGCTGGTAAAACTGGGTATAGATAGCCACTTGCTACTCCCTGCACACGGCTCTGCCTAAATACTGACAGCAGCAACTGCATTTACAAACAAGCGAGTGCATGCATATACATGCATACCAATAAAAAGCTATGATAGAAAGCTTCAGTGTAAATGTTAATTGGGGAGTTTTATGTGTAGTCATTCATTGAAATCTGCTACATATCAAAAGGGCTTGAACGTGAAAAAGCTTGTGTTGTTCCTCCTCTCTCTTCTGCCTATAAAATTTATATATAAATCTCAGACTGACAGGCAGTTATACGTGACAGACCTGCTTATCACTGCAGATTATCTGGGTGTACCAAAACATGGCAGTGGAAGTGTGACTATTTTATAAGTGTAGGAGCAGGACTGCGGAACCACCATGTCATTTTGGAGGAATGAAAGGTGAAGGAGGAGACTGAGACATTGAGAAAGAGAGGCTGTAAGAAGATATGAGTAAGATATACTGTATGATTTTGGAAAAGGTAAAGAAAAACAATGATAAATAAATAAATTATGATAGTGTGTAAGAAGAGGAGATGACCATAGGAATAATTAGATAAGGAAGATGGCAACGGAGATAGCTGGGAAAGGTGAGGAGCTGGCAGGAAGACTGAGAGAAGCGCATTCCTTCTTTCCTTCTTGTTCTCTTCAAAACAGCAGCTGGGACAGGTGTGCTTTTACTGAAGGCAGAAAGTGCAAAGGCTGCTGACTGCCCCCCAGTGTGCTGTGTGTATTCTGTGTGTTTATATGCTGAGGTATGCACACTGTCTGGCTGCAAGCAGCATGTTTGCAAAGACTTTGTTGAGTGTAATTATGAGGGGAAACAAGACCCATAGATCAGAATTTGCCCATAATGACAAAAATAGATGTCAGAATGCACACATGGTGTTTGTGGGGGAGAGATTGTGGGAGTGTCTTTGTAAGACACAACACGTACAATATGTGTATGCCTTCAAGGATGTGTGCAGAAGTACAAGAGTCAGTTTGTGTGTGTGTGTGTGTGTGTTTTAAGGATACAGTCTCTACTTCAGGAAACAGAGGGATCCTGTTTGTGAGTTTTACTCATTGTTCAGCTGATTGCCCAGCACTTCTCTCACACACACACACACAGTGTCACTATTTGGCTGTCGAACAAAGACAGACATGTACAGATCAGCATAAAGGGACCGTGCTTTGATTTCCTGTCTAACACTAACCGTTGTCTCTTAACAAAGTCGAATGAGGGGTGTGTTCGGATTATGATATTGTCCGTCTCTTTTCTCTAGAAGAATGGACAACACCCAATACTTCCTTATCTTCCCTGGAATCATCATTTACTATTATATTTTGGTGCTAATCAGCTAATGTTAGCATGCTAATGCCATAATATAGTGAACACGGTAAACATTTTAACTGCTAAACAGCATGTTAAGAGTGGTCACTGAGCATTAGTATGCTGATGTTAGCATTAAGCTCAAATCCCCATTACACATAAGTACAGCCCAATGCTAGCATGGTTGTATACTTGTTTTATTATACTTATGTTACAACAGAAGTATAAAACAAGTCAAACTTAAATTTCTCCTTGGAATAATTTTCTTCCTTCTCATGTCCTGCTCAAATGTGTCACATTTTCTTTCTTTTCTTCCTCCAGTCCTCTCAGCTTAGTTTTTTTTTCTACATAACACTCGATTCCAGCACAATACTGTGTTGTGTCTGTGTTCTCTGTCAGGGGGAGGCTCTTTGAGCTCAGGAAAAGAGGCCAATGTAACACACACACACACACACACACACACACACACACACACACACACACACACACACACACACACACACACACACACACACGGGATGAGAACCTCTGGCGTGGCCTTTCCCACCACTGGCCTCTCTGTATCAACACACTAGCACAAACAAGCACATTCACACTGCTGCACCATCAAACAGGCTTTTGTCTCTTCTTGTACAGCCACCACAATCACACACACTCTTATCTCCACACATCATCATGTAAGCTCATTACTGTGTTCAAAACAAAACCTCCAGCACAAATCTTGCTACTTCAAAGGGTTAAGTGCAGCTTTCTCACTTTGCTGAGCCAAAAACATCTTTCATGTCCACCATGTTCACAATTTAACAAGCAATCAGCCAATAAGTCATTGATAGTGGAAAACATGTATTTACAGGAACCATTTAAAGATCTTACATCCTTTACAAGTAAATTTCATTTTCATAACATATGTCCTTATTACAGAAAATAATGAGGAGACAAGCGAGACTCTATTACCCATGACAACCAAGCCCCAGAAAAATAAACATAATTCTTTCTTTTAAACAAACCCTATGATGTTAATTTATTTTCTTATTTTATTTAATCTCTTATACAATTGCTTAAAAAATAGCTTTAGCAATACAAGTAGACAATGTCAAAAGTTGGACATAAGCCAACATATATATATTCTGTATCAAAAAGTCTTGGACGTAAAATATATAGAAAACAATTCTGAACAAATAACAAATATTACTTACTGCCACTGATATGACTCAATATTATGTCTGCACTGTGAAACAGAAGCTTGAGTACCAACTCTAAAGGCATATGAAATCATCATTGCCACATCAGGGAAAAATATTAAACCAGCAGCTAGCAGGTTACAACTCCACAAAATCTTTGGCAAGTATGAGGCGAGGAAGATTAAATCCAATTTACTGGATTGGACATGTCTCCTGTCATGTTGGTAGATCAGTAAATGCCATTCATCTTTAACGGCAAACAGGATATAACAAAGGGCACTTGAAGGACATGGAGAGGAGACACAGGTTTAACAAATAACTGCAGAAAAATAAACTGTTGAATATTTTGAGTAACTGATATACTGTACCTTCCTGAAATGACAACAAACACAAGTTTGTTTCTCTCCAATGTCTCTCTGTATATTAAAAATACAAGACAATCAATGGATCGCTTCAGCCCTTGTTGGATTTACCAGATCTTTCATTTCTTTTCATTTTCATAACTGACACCCCTCCCATCATTATATCTGCATTGACTTAAAGGAAGGTGAGCTTTGATTGACAGCCGCAAATCTCCAAAACAAATAAAATCGGATGAGACTGGTGAAGATCCCAGGCGTGTTTGGAACCTGGAATAAACACAAACAGGTACAAGAATTAAGGATACTAGCTTTAATTTGAATTAAGAAACAATGTTGAAAGCCTTGGTTGAAAGGTGTGATTTAGGTGCACACAGTATTCACTGTCTTACCACAATATAGGGATCGTTTAGCTGGAGGCCATACAGCACCCAGGAGGTGGAAGTAAAGAAGGTGGCTACAGTCAGAGGGAAGGACAAGCACTGCACATCACCACTTCGCACTATCTTTACCTTAAAAGGGAAGAGAGAAAGAAGAGGATAGCGTCAATCAGTTAATAAATAAACATTTGAAATCTGCCTTAATTAAAATTAATGAATTCAATTGAACGAGTCTACAGCCATGCTAGCAGCTAGTGACAAACAGAATTACCACAACTCTGCAGTCCCCCCCCATCACTACAGAGCAATTTAGCATCTATAAGAGAATTTAGTAGCTAAAAAGACAGATTTTCCCTCAGGAGTTGGTGGAGACCAAAAAGAGAGCTTAAAACACAGTGAATATTATAATTATATATGGCAGGTGGCCAGAAACACAACTCCCAAATAAAGGCTTATGTCTGTGTCAGCTGGATGTGTAAATAGGCAAGCGTTTGCTAAAACATTTGCCAATAATAAGCAGCATTAAGGTAGCGGTATACCTCAGCAGAAGTGCTTGTCAGATGGTTAAACAGCCTCTGTAATCCTTTTACCCCATACACTTCCAATGTTGGAAGTGGAATAATAATAAATATACGTACAAATGTATGGAGAAAACAGAATGTAACCAAGGGGCACAAACAGACAGAGCATGAGAATAACAGGAAGACACAGATGAGGGAAAGAAAGGCAGGAAACTGATTGATGGGTCATTCGGGGCTGTGAGGCAGATGGAGGGAAGAAGACAAACAGGATAGTAGACCGAGCGACAAGATGACAAAAAAGACAGAAGGAAAGAGAGAAAACCGGGGATTTATTCCTCCACTGGTAAATAATTGCATGTGCAGAGTTGACATAAGGCAGTGGAGATACTCAGGCACTGAATTGAACAGATTCTGCATACTGTCTGTCTGAAGTTCAGTGAGTGAGGCATACGGTCAGAAACGTAAGACTGAATGTGTGGTTTACAGTTGTGTCTGTTGACGTGAATATGTGAAGTGAATATGAACTATGACACACTCAGTGCTTTGAAATAACAACTTAATTTGCATGTTGCACAGTATACATTTTTGCTATAAGTGTACTTTTCCCCATTTTGGAATAATTGTACAGCTCTGTGCTGCAAGTTTTCCCCCATTGTATCCTCAGTGCTCCTCAGCATAAACAACACAAATTCGAAGTCTGCACTTAAAGCTGCACTTAGAAAGGCAGAACACTGTCATTTCACTGTTTTTACTTGGTTTTAATGGGCAGAAAAGCAGCCATGATTAGTTGAATGACTGCCTATACTTTGAGCTGAGCAATAACTCACTAACATCATTGCTTATCTTCTTTTAAAAGAAGTATTGCATGATAACTAACATTATTATCAAGATTAAAGACAAGAGATCTAAATGAACTAAAATATCTTACAATAATAATAATAATAATAATAATAATAATAATAATACATGGCTATGTGATATATGAACAAGCAATTAACTGTAATATGAAACACGGAGCATTAAATCTCTATTAGTTATTGTTATACATTTTAGCTTTATAAATTACTTTAGTGGCCGGGTTAGCTCAGTTGGTAGAGCAGGCACATACAGTGGGCTCAAAAGTTTGGGCACCCCAAGTAAAAATTTTGTATTAATGTGCATAAAGAAGCCAAGAAAAGATGAAAAAAAAATCTCCAAAAAGGCAGATGAGACATTTGTATAATATGTCACAAAAAGTTAGATTTTATTTCCATCATTTACACTTTCAAAAGAACAGAAAACTAAAAAAATGGCGTCTGCAAAAGTTTGGGCACCGTGCAGAGTTAATACCTTGTACTGCCCCCTTTGGCAAATATCACAGCCTGGAAAGCTTGTTTGAGGTATCTTCGCCCATTCTTCCTTACAAAAGTCTTCCAGTTCTTTGAGATTTCTGGGCTGTCTGTCACGCACTGCTCTTTTATGGTCTATCCATAGATTTCCAATTATGTGTAGGTCAGAAATTTGTGAAGGCCATAGCAAAACCTTCAGTTTACGCCTCTTGATGTAATCCATTTTGAGGTGTGTTTAGAATCATTATCCATTTGTAGAAGCCATCCTCTCTTTAACTTCAGCTTTTCACAGATGGCATCAGGTTAGCGTCCAAAATTTGCTGAAATTTTATTGAACCCATTTTTCCTTCTACTTGTGAAATGTTCCCTTGCCACTGGCTGCAATACAACCCCAAAGCCTGATTGATCCCCCCTCATGGGTAACAGTTGGACAGAGCTTCTTTTCATTAAATTCTGTGCCCTTTCTTCTCCAAACGTACCTTTGCTCATTCCGGCCAAAAAGTTCTATTTTAACCTCATCGGTCCACAGAACGTGTTTTCACAATGCATCAGGCTTGTCTATATGTTCATTTGCAAACTTCAAACTCTGATTTTTGTGGTGGGGATGTAAAAGAGGTTTTCTTCTGATGACTCTTCCATGAAGACCATATCTGTACAAGTATCTCTTTATAGTGGAATGGTGTACAACTCCAGTGTCTGCCAGGTCTTTCTAGATGGAACGTGGGTTTTAACTTTCTTTTCTCACAATCCTGCGAGCTATTTTATTTGATGTTCTTCTTGGTTTTCCAGATCTTGCTTTAACTTCCACTGTTCCTGAAGACTGCCATTTCTTAATTACATTCCAAACAGAGGATATTGGGATCTGAAAACGCTTTGCTATCTTCTTATAGCCTTCTCCTGCTTTATGAGTTTCAACTATTTTCAGTTTCAGTTTCCTAGACAACTGCTTAGAAGAACCCATGGTGCTGATTGTTGGGGCAAGGTCAGATGAGTCTGGGCATTTAAAACTTTAAGATTGACATCACCTGGTCTTTCCAGACGATGATTGAGAACAATCCATGACACTGTCAGGTCTCAGCTTTCCAAAGGGGGCGGTGCATGCTATAAACTCTGCAGGGTGCCCAAACTTTTGCAGATGCCATTTTTTTGTTTTCTGTTATTTTGAAAGTGTAAATAATGGAAATAAAATCTAACTTTTTGTGACATTATATGAATGTCTAATCTGTCATTTGATGCCTTTTGGAGATTTTTCCATGTTTTCTTGGCTTCTTTATGCACATTAATACAAATGTTTATGTGGGGTGCCCAAACTTTCGAGCCCCACTGTATATAGAGGTTTACTCCTCTATGCAGCGGCCGCTGGTTAGATTCTGACCTGCATGTCATTCCTCTTCTCTCTCCCTTTTCATGTCTTCTGCTGTCCAGTGGAATTAAAGGCCTAAAATGCCCCAAAATAATCTCAAAAAAATAAATAAAAAGGCTTTAAAGACATAATCGTTTCATCACTTCTGTCACTTTGATAATGTGCTAATTTGCTAATATAGAGTGGAAGAAATACTCAAACATTAAGTCCAAGTAGCAATACTCTGTTGTAAGTAACTAAATTTTACTTGAGTAAAAGTACAAAAGTATTAACAATCATACTATGCTTAAATTAACAAAAGTAAAAATACTCAGTCTTTTATGTGCGTATGTTATGTACATATGTCCGTATGTATATTGTATTACAGGATTATAATTATTTATGCATTCATTTGTTCATCACTTTAATGTTGCAGCATGTAAAGATGGAGACAATTGTAATTAGTTTATATACTGCCAGGTAGCTTGTGAATTTCCCCTGGAGACCAAGAAAGTTTTACCCCTCTCTTGACCTATAATAATAATAACAACTAATCATCAATAACTAATATATATATATATATATATATATATATATATATATATATATATATATATATATATATATATATATATATATATATATATATATATATATATATATATATACTCCCCCAGGTCTCTGGTAGAGGACCCGAGCTTGAAGATGACACATACCACCCCACAAGGGGTGAGAGGGGAATTATATATATATATATATATATATATATATATATATATATATATATATATATATATATATATATATATATATAATTTTCACACATTGTGTTAGTCTGTAAGGAATGTGACATGTACCAGGTCGGTGAGTGGGGACAGGTACATGCTGACGGTCACCACGCTGCAGGTGAGGCCCAGCTGGCTAAGCCGAGTGTCTCCCTCTGGAAGAAACGTGGTGAAGTAGAACCAACTGCAGGTCAGCACCATCCCTGCTGCTAGAGTCTGGACCATCACCAGCCTCTGAAACAACCACAAACAAAGATATAGAGGCGCTGAGAGACAGGCAGGCATGCACACACACAACACACTCAACTAAAATTGGATCTGACCTGAGTGGCCTCCATCTACGATTCCTTCCTGACCTTTTGTTTTGTGTAGCGTAGGTACACGACGATGTAGAGGATCTGGAGTAGAGCTCCGATAATGTTGACATAGACAATGGTCTGATCGCTCTTCAGAATTCCATAATATAACCAGCCCAGGTTACTATGGAAACAATACACAAATTAGATGTGTATACCAGGAAACAGGAAAAACAATGTTACTGAACAACTGATCATAGTGAAGGATTGCACACACACGCACACGCACACACACACACGCACTTACTTACTTAAGACATGTAGTGAGGAAAGGGAGAAACTGAATATTGTCAGCACTTTTTGATTCTCTCATCTTCTTCAGGTCAGTCCTAAAAGCGCGCGCGCGTACACACACACACGCACACACACACACACACACACACACGTAGAGCGAAACAGTCAACACAGATTCCTTCACAAGTTAACGTTACCATCCCTGTGGTTGTCTGACAACTCATCTTATTGTCCTCATGTTTCCTACCAACTAATTAACAGGAAGAAATGAGAATGGACCATGACATTAATAAGCAATTCAACTTACAGTCCAGTGGAGAACATCCCGACGGTGAACACGATGCAGGCCCATGACAGAAGCTGCAATAGATCCATCGAACAACAGAAAAGATGTTTTACACACTACCCGATTATGTGTTTCACGTGCAATGTCTGTTTTTAAACACGGATGCTTAAAATGCATGCAACTAGACATGGGACATAATTACGCGGATGGATGTATCGCACTCTATTATTTCCGTGTTTGCAATCAGTGTGCTCACTGTTTCTGCGCTCTGATTGGCTGATGTGATAAAGCAGTTGGTATGGATTTGCTCCAATAGGGTGCTGGAACGAAAGTGTTCATTGCGTGTTACGTCATCACGTTGAGGCAGCTAGAGTTTGACCTCTGTGTGATGGACGGGGACGCTGGGATAGCACGTTATTCATCCCAAAATGTAGTGCTCTTCCATACAAATCATACAATCATAGAAATCTGGCTATCAACACACCAAGCTCAATCTTTTAACCCTATACAAAAAACATAACAGACACAAAGAAACTGACTGATCAAAAGTAGATGGAGTCAAAAAAGATGTGGGTTTAATAATAATAAAAAATATGTTTCATTTATATAACACTTTTATAATAGCCTACTCAAAGACACTTTACAAAAATTGATTTCAGGTTGTAGGCATACTTTATTGTGTTATAAACATGTTTACACGTAATGTGATAGATAGATAAATAAATAGATAGATAGATAGATAGATAGATAGATAGATAGATACTTTATTCATCCCAAAGGAAATTGTAGGCATCCAGTAGCAAGACAACCACAACCCAACAAACACATATACACATATACATATACTGTGTCACCTTACTTCCCTTACTTTGTATAGCAAAGCCTGTGTTGCAAATTTAAGGTGTGAAATTCAAAAGAAGTAAAGCAAAAAATGGTTTTGAGTTGCATTATTTGAATTTCTTGATTGTTGTTTTAAGATATGATAAAACTTTATTCATCCCACAATGGGAAAATTCCCTCCCTTTAATCAATCCTTTGTGAGATCTCAACCTTATGGAAGTGCAATACTACATTGCTGGAGTACTACTTTAACAGAACAAGAAATCATAAGAAATACAAATCAGACTTGTTCTGGTCTTTCCTTTGTTCTTGTGAATGACTGGATATTGTTACATCATCACATCATAAGCCCCCCATACAAGTATTCCAATTATACAACATTATAAGAACAAATGTCACTCACTTGATTTTGTTGAATTGGCCAATATGTCACAAGCAGACAAAGCTTTGTTTTAAGTCAACAAAGCTGGAAACCACTGGTTTATATCATTACAACTTTTAGGAGGAGAATCTTCGTTATTTCCCCATTCTTCCAGTTATTCGTGTAGTGTAGATACTGTACAGTTTTCAAAATTAGCAATGCAATGATTTAACTGTTTAAAATGAAAAATCAAAAACACACTCTACTGGGGTGCATCAGTGTAATTTGATTTATTTCATTCCATATATCATTTTCCATTATAGTCAGTGGGCCATTCTGGCCACAAAGTGTCATTTCATGGATATTACATTCAGCATTTGAGATGAGGATTCATATTTCAAGTTGTAAATTAGAACCTTAAATTACATTTGGCAAAGTTCAGGTGAATTTCATGCTAATCATCTAAAAAGTGTTTATCAACTTACCTCTCTTACCTCCCCCAGCATCATGGTGACTCTGATCAGCCTCCCTCCTGTCTCCAGCTGTCAGGACCGGGCCGGCGCCGGTGGATGAGCCTTCCAGCGGTGCAGCCTCATCGCTGTGAAGATCTTAGCATGGACCCTTTTTTTACTTACACGTTTCAAAACTCTCTCAAACTTGACCTTTAACAATCTGCGATGTATAATGTTCTTCCTTCTTCTCCTCCATTTTCTTTTTGTTCTGCCTTTTCAAATTTTTTTGCATCAGTTTGAAATTTCTTTCTTTCTTTCTTCATCTTTAATGTCATTATTTGTAATGTAATTTCTACATATATGCTCTTTTGTCTCTAGGTTACTTTTCTTTTTGTGACAGTTTTTTTTAAGTAAAGTTCTTCAAGGTCCTTTAAATGCACAAAAGTGCTTTATACGAAATGTTTACATATTTAGATACCATTAGTCCTTTCAAACATATTTTAAATGTAATTCAATCACAAATGGTCTATGAACTGATTTGAAAACATGGAAATTTGGTATTGTATTGTGGATTTTTATTGTGGAAAATTAGGGATTCTTGCTTACTCATTATCTGTAATTTGTGTGTTTTTATTTGTGATGCTTGTAGATATGCCACATTAATCCATACCCTGACTCTCTGATGGGTGACACATTTCACACCGGGTGCTTTTATATGTGGCTACTTAAAAAACTTGAGGTCTTTTACTACATTTACCCAGGTAAAGGCTTTGAACATTTCTTCATCACCTATGACATCACCTGACAATTATAGGTCACAATGGTAATCTTACATTTGCAATCTGACTGCATTTCATGATCTTTGCACATTGCTGTATGATGTCATGATACATTACTGAGGCCACATTATTGTGAAAATCACAACATTTAGTCTGTTTCATCAGGCACAAGGAAAGTCCTGCATTAACCTACTGCACAGAACAGATACATGGGTGCTAGATTTCTGAGACCGTGTGATCACCTGCAGTCAAATTTAAGCCGTAACGTGATTATGGAAAAACAAACAACTCAGTTTTATGTCCTGGTTTTGAATATATATGTTGCGTGGTTTTACAGGGGATGGTGAATTTTGACAGTTTTCAGTCAGCTCTGGGGTTGGCAGCTATGAAAGTGTGCACACTGTGCTCCTCTTCATTCCAACATACCACTGTGTAGATGAATCCTCTAGAGAGATATGTACAGAGCAGTAAAAGAAAGGGAAAAAAGAGCGTGCGTGAGGAGGCGAGAGCAACACCTTCACACCCAGTTGTCAGTTTGCTTGCAGGACTCACTCGCTGCACTATCCCGTTCTCTCACTCCTTCATCATTCCTTACTCGGTTCTCGTGTTTGGTTTTCAGACTGTGAAAACCAAGCCAGGGCAAGCCGTGTCACCAGAGATGAAAGACGGGAGAGGGCAGAGAAGAGGAGATGAGAACAGAGGTTGTGAAAGACCTGGGGTTGAGAATGTGGAGGGGGCTGGAGAGATTTCATCAGATGAGAGATGGATAGATTTGCCAAAATATTGTGTCATCCATCAAAATCCCAGTGAAGTCAGCGGAATTTAAAGACTCAAAATAAATGTCATGAGAGCTCATAAAAAAAACAGACAGAATATTTCATTACGGCACTTTGTTTATTTCACTAAAGATTTTTTTCACATGTTAAAACAGTTTCTTATAGTTATCTTTATATACACATTTACATATTTAAACATATACAAAATGACACTGGCAATACAACAAACAAATGTAAGTCCTTTCAGTTTGAGGTTTGACAATGTGCAAGTGGAATCACATCTGCACATCAGCCAGTGTACCATGTTCAGTAGAATGAGTGAATAAGTACTGAAGAAGCTCAGCTCCCTGAAACCCCTGTGCATTTTAAGATCTTATAGTATGTGTCTCTTGATTAGTGGCTCTCAACATCAGGTCACCCTTAGAACATGTAATCGACTAGTGAGGACTTGTGACATGAAAAAGAAATATATATTTCTACGATCCAAATAAATTGTGTTGCATTTCTTCTAATTTTCTGAATGAAAGACTTCATCAAATGTAAAACCAAAACAATACAACCCCACTAAACATAACTTTACTGTTTAATTTGTGCAAGCAGCATCACTTTAAGGGCTAATAAACCAAAAACAAATGAAATTAAAGTTGAGAACCAGTGGTCTGGATTAGACTATTTGTTTTCTTGTGTAGTCTTTTTAAACCCCAGTGACAGCTTTTGTATGCATGTCACTGTGGCGCTTTGAAAGACTTGAGGAGATACAACAGTGAGCTGAGTGCTACACAACAACATGACAAAAATCCTACATAATGTATACCACATTGGCATTAGACGACAATATTTCCAACACACAGAATTAATAATTTCTCTACATGTAGAGGAGGAAAAATGAAATTAACAGCTGTAGATGAGGAGCATAATGCAAATCTGTACCAGTGGTGAAAACACAAGGTAACAAAAAAAATGCAATCCTCTTGTCATTTTCTATTTGATTTTGATCAGTTTGCTTGCAGTTTTGTTTATAATGACAAAAAAGAGTGCATCTCAAATGGTAAAAAATGAGAACTTCAATCCTCATAATAAAATAATACAAAATGTCCTCTTCTTTGGAACGATCCACGTTCCACATTTACGCAAACACACACACAAACACACACTGACACCATGCTTGTATAAAAAAAGTCTGTATAAAAAAAACATTCATGGTCCCAATGACCGGCATTGGTTTAGCATTGTCTCTGTTGTGGCGTCTTGCTCAGCCTTAGTGTAGCATCAGGGCTAATAGGACTGGGATCATGGTTAAGAAGAGTGAAAAGGAGAACAGCTGTGCTCCTGAACTGCCGATGCTCCTCTGGACGTTTGGCTCCATCACAGCTGGGTCATCTGAGGAAAGAAAAGGGTGGGAGAGACAGTGTTAGATTTCATCATTCAGGTATGGTAAACACACCCAGCTGAGCTCCTCTCAGACGTGGGACTGCAGTGATTATTTTGCATCTGTCTGCATTTTTCTTTAGAGGAGTCCTCACCTGCTGGGAGCCGGTTTGAGGGGTTGTGAACTCCTCCAGCAGTAGGAAACTTCCCTTTTCCTCCATCAAAACTTTTGCCTGTATCTTCCGCCTTTGATTTCTCTAGATTGGTCTTTCCGGAGCCTTTCTGCCCAACAACATCCACTCTCAGCTTTAGGCACTCCTGGCCATGGTGATGCATTGGCTTGGCTGTGAAAAGTCAGAAAGAGGGGAACGTTTTTTTAAATACAAGAAATACAAGAAATTCTCAGGATTACAATAAGTTGATGCTGAAACAATTGAAAAAAAAAAATGAAAATTTGTTATTATGGATACTTACAGATATAATAATAGCTCTCTCCCTGTCTGAACTCCTTGCCCAGGGTGAAGGGAGTAAAACGCTGGAATTTCTCAGAGAATTTCTCGGGAGCGTGGGGAGCGAAGGGCCGCGAACACTCCCAACGGAGCTGGTCAAAAGAGTGAGGCTTGCACACATCATAGTCCTCCCTCTCCACCATGTACAGCACATAGCGCTCAGCTGCATGCGATGACACCTCACCGTGGGTGTAGTGGGGGCAGATGATGTCCAGATAGTCGTTGATATGCACTTCCACTTTGTACTCGTCCCACAGGAAGCTGCAGGGAGACAGAAGGAAAGGAGGAGGTTAGTCACAAATGTCTTCATCCAGCATGGAAATGTTTTTATTTCACAAAAAGAATAACAGGACTAACAGAGGCAGATATTGTCTGTTAGGGTTTTGTACAGGTTTTCAGCACACACACCCTGAAAACTTGGCGCATACAAAACACTGAAGGCTAATCACACATAGACACGTGCAGCAGCAACAAACAAGCTTACTCACAGGAATAACACGTTAACACACGTTAGCATGCATGTATAGGGTGGAGGTCAGGTAACATGTGAGGGTGTTTGAGTAGACGTGTTTCAGTGTGCCTGTCATAGTGACAGAATTATAAAGAGCCTGATCAGGCCAGACTTGTTCACAGACGTAACAACACACCTAGAAACTCAAAAGGCCTTACCACCATCCCACTCACACAACTTGCTGCTCTCTTGCCTTGTTTTGCCTTCAGCATACTTTAACTTCTCACCTGCTTACAAGAAGACGAGACCTCCCAATCTCCCTGTTCACCTTCTCTGCTAGTCCACTTTTCTATCTGTACAGCCCAATGTCTCTTTCTATCAAGTTTTTTTGAACTGTTTGTCTCACTGGTTTTGTCACCTGATGTTTGTCCATTGGTGTCAAAGCTCCTGTTGTGACTCCTCACACTAATTTGCTGTCTCTATCTGAATCTGTCATTGCCTCAAAGACAGAGACAGAGTGGGTAGAGACAGTCAGACTGCCGCTGTCTTTTCATGTTTACCCTTCATTTAGTTTTACGGCTCTTTTCAAGCCTCCCCGTCTCCTTTTTGCTCACTTCCTATGCTTGTTTAGTGTCCTAATGAGAGAGGACAAAGATGGTAAAAAATAAATAGAAATCCTACAGATTAGTTGCATTCAGGTTGAAAACCAAAGTGGTTTTCAGAATTGTTAAATGTCCACCTCAGTAGTGCTTTAACTTATTTTTAATAAATATTTACGACTCGCAGAAAAACTGATTTGTAGAGGCAAATGGGGAGAAATAATTAAGTTTCTTCACTTCCAATTTCCCATAACTAATATGTATTTCCTTTAAACATGATGCAGGTGAGGCAGTGCTATGTTGCAATGTGTGCTGTGCGTACTTGCTGGCATGTTGCTGCTGCTGTAAGATCAGCCAAAAGCCAGTAGGTGAAGAAAGATTGATACTTGCGTATTACAATATTCTTTTTACATCCTCGGAGGTAACACGCTCTAATCCTCACATCTAATCTGTGTTTAAACTGAATGACCATGTGTGGATGCGTGTGTTTGATGTGTTGTAGAGAGTGAAAGTGACTCCTGTGTGTCTGCCATTGTTTATGTGATCTGTGAGTGTGTGTGCCCCGGCATCAAAGCGCGGGACGTGGTGGCCCCAGCCCCCCTTGTCCTGTTGTTGTGGTTCCTGTTGGGACCCCCTGGCCAAGTCACAGACACACTGGCTCCAAACATGGGCCTCTAACCCCTCCTTCCTGCCTCTCTATGTGTGTGTGTGTGTGTGTGTGTGTCATCGTCGGTTAGCGTGTTTTTGTGTGTGTGTGTGTGTGTATCGGTTAGCGCTGACCTACCTATCAAAACATGCTTTGTTAGCTGAACACAGCTCTACACTTGTTATCCAGGGCTAACAGGCTGATCACCGCCTTCCATTTACGTGCTTGCTCTCAGAAAAGTTTCTTTGTACGTGTGTACACTGCTGTGTAGGTGTGCACGCCTTTGTTTGTCTGTAAATGTGTGTGTTTGCGAGGGCAAGTGTTTCAGTGAATGAAAAAGAGACTGAAGCAGCTTTAATTGGCCAAATACTCTCTACTTTTGTTTTGTTCCTTTCTGCTCTGTTTTCTTTGAGTCAGACCAGTAATAACAGAGTTGGTGAAAACAAGGCACTTGAAAATCTTTAGTTGTTCCCCCCCAAAGCAAAGCGTAGTTTTCAAATTGTATGGGATACACCTTTTTCCCACACTGCGTCCTTGTCAGTGGCCTGGTCGACCTCTGCATGAAAAAACAGCCTTGTCAAAAGCCAACAGATAGATTCTGTTGTTAATTTCATTCACAACTCATGCTTTTAAGAAAACTCTCCTTTTATCCTTCTCTTCACCTTCTTATTTCCCCCTCCTCCTCCTCTTGCCCATTGGTCTGGCTAATTAAAAGCTGTTAGGGGTCTGGGGCCAACGTGTTCTCTAGAAAAGGAGGGGAGGAGGAATGAATAGGCTGCAATTATACCCTTTCCCCCCAGAAAGACTGAATGCCTGAAGGCTACAGGGCCCCTTCAACCCCTGTACCTTAACCCGTGTGGAGCTTTCACTACCCTGACTGCTGTGGATGTGTGTTATATGTGTGCTCATATGACTGTCAATGTATTTTGTTGGTTTCACAGTTGCATTTGGGTTGTCCATTTTTGTTTTTGATTGAATTAATCTGCTTTTTTTTTGTTGTGGATTGTGTTATATTTATCCAACCTCAAATCAAGGAACTGGGAAAACTCTGGCCCAGTGATGCCTGTTGAACTAGGCCAGAGTTTTACAGCACAGACCCCTGTCTTTCCCTCAATCCTCCTGTCTCCCTCTACTTTACGTTTCACTCATCAAAGCTCGCCACTACTGGAGACTATTGTATCTCACTGCCTACTCTCTGTCTTCTCTAGCCTCTGACTGGCAGTTCTCAGGAGAGTGAGAGTCACATTAACGTGATAGCTGTGTCGTATGTGAGAATGAGAGCCAGGTGTGTAAGTTGCTGCAAACCTACTTTCCACACAGTGTGTTCTTCCCATGTGTAAGTTTGTCTATGTGTGTGTGTGTGTGTGTGTGTGATTGTTTTCATGTAAGAGGGATTCTCTGAAGACCCTTATTCAGGGCGTCTCATGCCCCGGGCTGAGCACATCTGTTTATCAGGGCCTGCTGAAGCTTCTTGTGTGTTTAAGTGTGTGTGTGTGTGTGTGTGTTTTCTTACATGTGACTGAGGTGTGGGTAAACAGCGAGGGTTGAAGGTGGCTGTAGTCTTTCTTCCTCTCTTCCGCATACAGGTCATCTCTCACTACAGAGCTACTCTTGCTTTTGCGTCACAGGGGAAGTTGTGTGTATGTGTTTGTGTGTGTGTGTTAGAAGGGTATAAAATAGTTATGACGGTAGGTGAATGTTTCGTCACTTGGCCTCCTTACTTAAGCTTTGAAGTCTTGCTATTGTTCTTACATTGCTCTACCACCTTACATTTCATTCTTGCCTGCCATTCCTCTTTCCTTTTCCTCTTCTCCCTGCTGTCCAGCAATGTGTCCCCCAAGCTCTCACTGGTTTCAGTCAAACAACTGACGTAGGAACTCTGTCTTTCCCTCGGGGTAGTGGTTCAAACTGGCAGCTGGGTCAAGGGGTTAGAGTTCAGGGTCACAACTTCTCACACACGCTACCATCTGAGTCAGCACTGAAGATATTTGTTTCACAGAGCAAGTCAGCACCACTTAAACACTAAACAGATGCACCCCCCCAGCACCACCATTTGCTCTGCAGGTAATCAGTAGTAAGTGTGCACACGCTGGAATGTCACAACTGCGGGGGGAGGGGGCTGCGGTTTAGATGGTTTACTATGTTCTCACAAGGCATACTCATCAAATTTCCAGTCACACTCTCACACACTTTTACTTTGACGTGTACATTTAATACCCCATTAATTTACTGTGGTATGGCAGATTCACACCTCAATTCACACAGGCTGAGGAGCTGTCAGTGGATCTAATTAGGTTTAGCTGCTCACTAGTGGGATACTCCATTATAGCCAATCTAATTTACACTGAAAAGTTTTTCTATATTAGCTTCTAATGTTACCTACCTTCATTCTTCCTCCAACTCATTGTCTTGCAAAAAGAAACCCAGTAGGAATTCTTCTTCTACTAGGCACCAATACAATATTCTGTCCCTACTTGGATTATAAATCCAGCACTCATCTCTGTAGTTTCTACAACATGCAAATCTGTGCTTATATATGCATGCATCATAGAGTTAAGACACTGACAATCCTTTTGGCCCTTTGCAAGATGAGCTTTTAAAATTGTCAACCCTGCCGTTTCTCACTTATTCAATTCCAATCTTCTTCCCTCCCTTCATCCATCACTGTCTACTCTCTCCTCCCTCCGTCTGTCTCTCCTTTATTCTTCCAAAATCAGCCCATTCCCCCTCTCCCTCGCCTCTATTTTCTCCTGTCTCTTAACGCTGACATAATATACCAACGCTCTTCATCCAGGCTAATTTCTCAACAAAAATCCCTTTCTCCAGTTCACCCTTCTCTCACCCTGCACCCCGGCCTCTACTCCTCCTCCGCCTCTCAGCCCCAAAATCTTTTCACCCTTTCTGTAGCCTCCCATTCTGTCTGTGATGAATAGAAGAAAGCCAAATGGTACCATGCTTGGTTTAATATGTTTTGGGGTCACAGAGAGTTAATCTGTGTGTGCCTGTATCTGTCTTGTCTAGCTGAGAGAGGGGGAAAAGTTCAGTAACTTTTAAGAATTTATATTAAGAAGTCAACTTTTCTAATTTGAAAAAAGTCTTAAATTAATTGTGGAAATAATCCTCAAAATACTCGAGCAGAAGTCCATCTGACAGAAATATGGTGAAAATGGTGCCCTTTAGAGGGCGATAGCGGGCTATGAGTGGACAGCAAAGCTAAGGTTTGTATGAAATGCTATGAATGAGCAGTACACACACACACACACACACACACACACACACTATAACGCAAAGGCAAGCCTCTCTTGGCAGAGCCAGGCCTAAGAGGTTCTCTATCCTCCTCCGGTGCAAAACAGAGGAAGGTCTGTGGGAAAGAGGGGGACAGATGGAGGGAAGGGAGGAAGTCTGGTCCACCGATAAGGAAGCGAGGGGAAGAGCAGAGAGAAAACAGGTACATGGATACCATGACAGTGGACATACCTGAGACGCAGATATAAAGGGTATGTGTGTACTTGTAATTGATTGTTCTACTGTAGGATTGAGTCCATCTGGGGGATTTCTGTAGATGTCCACTGTGACATCTACAGGTTTAAGTATATATATATATATATATATATATATATATATATATATATATATACACACACACACACACACATATATATATATATATATATATATATACACACACATATACATAATAACCCACCAACACACACATACAAACCAGCGAGGTCATAGTGTAATGAAAAAGACACAAGTTACATCACAGGATTACAGAGGCATAAATATATAGAATGAATGGCAGGATGATGGTTTTGTGTCTATGGGTCAGATGGTCAGATTACAAGCCGTCTGTAATCTATGTTGGTGTGTGTTCTCATTCTGGTGAGATTAGAGGCTAACATCCAGACGGGACATGGGGTGGGGAGGGGTAAATAATGAGTATTAAGAGAGACAGAGATAGGGAACACAATGTATAAAATATACAAGTTAAGGGTGTGTGTGTGTGTGTGTGTGTGTGTGTGTGTGTGTGTGTGTGTGTGTGACCAGGTTTTACTACATTTGTGGGGACCAAAAACTGGAAATACAGTATACTTATGGGGTCCTGACAGCTTTGTGGGGACAAAATGCGGGTCCCATAACGTTAAAGGGCTGTTTGAGGAATAAGACTTGGTTTTAGGATCAGGGTTAGAATTAGGTTATGGTTAGGGTTAGGGTAATTAGGGTTAGGGTTAGGCATTTAGGTTTGATGGTTAAGGTTAGGCTAAGGGGCTAGGGAATGCATTATGTCAATGACTGGTCCCCATAAAGATAGTGAGACATGACTGTGTGTGTGTGTGTGTGTGTGTGTGTGTGTATTAGTGGTTGGGGGGGTGGACTCATCCTCCAGGCCACATGTACGTGTCAAGGCAGGCCCGGCTGCTTCAATAACAGCGAAGGCAGACAAAGCCAGACAGTGATGAAGATACACAGAATATTACATTACACCAAACTCCTGATAAAGATATTTGCTCAGATTCCGGGAGCATGGGAAATAAACCCAGGCCACTCTGGATGTACCAAAGCAGCCAAATAACACAGAGATAGTGGATGTAAAGGAGACTGTGTTAATAACATTCACATTCATGCAGAAAACTAGAGATCACTAAGTAGAGAGAAAAAGACATGGATGGCTCAGGGCCACAGTCTGGGAGTACACCATGCTGTTAAAGAGAAGAAAAGGAGTGAAGATGGGGAGAGGAACAGACAGGTACAGTGAGAGAAACACACACACACACACACACACACAAACACACACACACACAGCTGACAGAGTTGAGTATAGTAACAGTGGGGAGGAATGCTGGCTGCAGCTAATATTAACATCCAAGTTCTCCCTGTTGCCCCCCAGTACGTGTTAGTGTGAGTCACACATTTATCATGTCTCGGTAAGACTGCTTACGGTAACAGCCACTCCTTATTTCACGTTATTTGATGTTGGGACACACACACACACACACTAACAATCAGGTACTCTCCGTCCACAACAAAAACAAAATCACTTCCTGTTAAAAGCTGGTAAAGTCAGCACAAGTTCAAACTCTCTCTCTCACACACAGACACACACACACACACACACAAAAACATATGATCGACACAGGCAGAGACACGTAGCATAAAAACAAGACCAGACCAGTCACCAGACTGAGAAAAACATGCCGCTCCACCTGTCATGTAGGAAATGGTACACACACAAACACACTCGGAGAATCAAATCCTTGCAGGACCTGAAGTACAAGATTACAATATGTTGCACTGATGAAATCAAAATACACTCATATGTGTTTAAAGAAACACACACACACACACACACACACACACACACACCCTAAGCTGCTGCAAGTGTACTATACAATGTATCATCTCTACAGTACCCAACGTGAATGGCCAGACTGCTGCCATCTGGTCACTGTCCTCCATCTAAGACAAATCACTGCTGCTCACAATCAGACCAAGAATCAATTAGCATCAATTATGCACAGCCCACTGCGGTCAGAGTCCTGCTGATTGATCAACATGAGCCTGAACAGGTGACTGATTGATCACTGGGGAACCGTTTGGGGCAGGTGGGCTTTTAGCTGGAAAGCAGGAAACCAGAAGACAAGATATATGATGGAAGACAGATGATGGAGAAAGAGAGGACCATAGAGAAAAAGAAGAGAGAAAAGGAAAGAGGAAAGGGGGAGGTACAGGACAGGGTCTGTAAATGAGGGATTATGGGGGAGTAATGGAGATTAGGCTGTTACTAAATGTGGCAAAAATATAATATGAGTGGCATGTGGGGGTCAGACGATAATGGCTTCACTTTAGCTTTTAGCTGCCATTATCCTCCTAAAAAAATGACTGTCGCTGACTTTCTGAGAAACTCTATTTCCAAAAAGAGTGAAGGATGAGAATGGCAAAAGGTCTTGGTTCACCAGAAATATGACAGATATACGAGTACACGCAGAAAAGCTAGCCTACATGTTTGTGATTGTTGCATGTGTCAGTTTATGTCTTTTTGTATCAGAGTTTAGATTGTGATGTCATCCGGGATGAGAGTTATATTATGGTTTGTCGTCTGGTCACACAACTCAGAAATAGTCCACGTCTAGATTAGAGACAGCAGACCTTATTTTTGTCTTTTTTATTTGAACTAAAACTTGAAGTTCCATTTTACTTTTTCACCCAGACCAAAAAGGTTCACATTTCCTCTCTTACTTTTATTGCTGTCTCACCTGAAGCTGAGTTCCTATCACTGTGTTTGGTGACTCAGGTGTAAAACTTAGGTGGGTTAAACCCGGGCCAGTGACTCACACATGGACTAAGCGATGACACAAGTACTGCTGATGACGTCAGGACTTTCCATTAGACTCCTTATCCAATTATCAGGACAATTGTTTACCATGTTGCAGGGGCTCTTTTCAGTCCAGCGTCTATTGTCATTCTTAAAGGGGAATTAGAGAGCATGTAATGTAATTAAGACAATACTAAAAGGCCATAATGGCTTTTGCCCTTGTTTAGTCTTGGTGGCGGATTTTAATCGAGCTATCTCGGTAGCAGAGGAGCGGGGACCGTCCTTCTTTTTCAGCTCGGTTATAAAATAATACAGGCTTTCAAGCGCGAGGGATCACTTGCTGCACGCTAAAAGCTCAATAAATCGCGCTGCGATATTGCGCGTCTGTCAAGCTCCATCGATCCCTCTGAGTGGTCGGATAGCATTACATTTCTGACCTCAAAACAAAATAATCAGCAATATGTGACACACACACACACACGCACACACACGCACACACACACACAAATCTTCCCCAATGAAAAAAACACTTTAACCTACTGAGTTTTGATGTGCTATCTCTATAAAACTGAATGTGAAATAAACCCATTGATTTATTTTTATTTATAGACTTTCCATTAATGCACACATTGCACACAGGTGCAGACCCTACAGACAGCGTCATTGGCCAACTTCATTCTCGTCAGTCTATGTTCTACTATTAGAGTATGTCTATGTATATGTGTTGAGGTTAAATATAGGGGTGAAGCTGTCCATGGACATCTGTCTAGGGATTCGCACACAATCATTTGCTTTTATACCCCGCTGCTGCTGTATTATGGTCCCCTGATCCCAATTCTGTTACACGAGATTAAAAGGGACTATACACACCTTAAACGTCACATGAACCTTTAATTGTCACATGAACCTTTAATTGCCCCATGAATGAAAACAACAACACGCTTAGTTATAGTCGTTTAAGAGCGTGGGCAGCATTTGTCCCCTGTAATGACACAGGGGACAATGGGGACCACAGGCTGAGACTTTACAAAACATCATACAACATCATCAGCACATCATGTCCACTCCCCTCTCGAGACACAAAGTCATGCAAATAGAGCAGAGTGACAACTTCAGGCGCGCGCGCGCACACACACACACACACACACACACACACACACACACACACACACACACACACACACACACACATCAGATCGGCCCTTACTTCGGGTTCGTGCTGTTCCAGTAGACGCTGTGTCTCTCCGCAGAGGCAAACCAAGCACCGATGCTCAGCGCCAAACACACCAGACACAAAGAATCCATATCTACTCTTCTCCACAGGAGCCTCACCAAGAAAAAATAAGAAGCGATAAAAAGAAATGCTTCTGTTATTAAATATTTAAATGCGTAAAACAACTGTGGATATTACGCTCCTAGAGTAGTAATCAAGGCAGTTCAAAGTGATGCAGGAGACCAAACACTGTTGCAACTCTTGACTGGTTCACAGAAGCGTAACTTGTCTGTTTTGTCAGACAGTGGCTCCACCCCTTGATGTTGTGCCAGCCAATAGCGGTAAAGTAAAGTAATCAGAATGCCCCGCCCACCGCAGCAGCTGGAGACGCCCCAGCTGCTCGCACTTTACACCAGTAACACGAAAAACACAAAAACAACTCCTACAAGAACTACAAATAAATATGTCAATGTGGAATATTAGGATATATAAGAATATAAGAAACAAAAGTAAATATGAGGGGCCCTTTAGGCCAAAGCCTATAAGAATGCATGCACATACTCCAAAATACTAACAAAACACAACTCTACAGCACATTGGTTGTTTCAGGATTTGATGTTTCAGATGTTAAATGAAATCAATTAGGAGAATATAAGGAAATATGTACCATACAAGGACATTGATAAAAATATAGTTATAAAAATGGCAGAGGTGATAGAAGAATATTAAGATAATTTACTAGTACCATGTTATAAAAAAGTATATTACAAGTAAAGGTACTGAAAAACATACAGAAGTTGTGAAAGTGTATATGTATTGAGATGTACTAAAGGATCAGTATTACAATTATGTGGCAGCCTATATTATTATTATTATTATTATTATTATTATTATTATTATACATCAATTATACATTTTGCAGAATGGCCTTTGTAAGTGTAATAATTTGATGTTATTGGATCATAAGTACTCATGCATTAACATGTAAGCAGCATGTTAATTGTAATGCTAATTTTAACTACTTTACATACTTTTAGGCAGTTTAATCTATAATAATATGTCATTTCGTGCACTGATCGTATGTTTTAATGTAAAATCTTCATCTGAAAAGTAACTAAAGTATAGGTTATCGTAGCTTTTAAAGATATGTAATGGAGTAAAAAGTACAACATTTCCCTCTGAAATGTAGTGCAGTATGTATATAAATTAACATTCAATTGAAATGCTCAAGTAAAGTAATTTTAACCACTGAAAAATTTATAATTTATTTTAATAATTAATTTAAATGAATTCCTACAGCCATTGTGTTATGTTGGTGTTTTATGTTGTAACACTGTAATGCGTTGCTGTTGAGCTGTGTTCCATTGTGTTGTGATGTACTGCATGTTGCAATTGTATTGTGCTGAGTTGTTATTATGCACTGTAATACTGGTTTGTCAACTCAGCTTTTATTGTATTGTGTTTTTTGTTTTAGCCTTCAAAACTGAGCTGTAAATATATTGCAGCACTAATGCTGCAGACACAGATATATCTACTGTAAATATATTATATACTGATGTGATTTTGGCTCTGGTTGTCCCAGTAGTTGTGCTCAAATAACTTAACCCTAACCCTCTGCAGAGAGGTGTCCTTACAGGCTGTTGATGTCCAGGCAAGCTGGTGTACTGATTACGCTTTGTCAAATAGTAAAGAATTATTACCGTCTTATCAGCCAGTCCAATCCTGAGGTCTTCGCTCAGCCTCGTCCCTAGACAGGTACCTTTAGAAAACAACCTCACAGATGGAGTAGATAAAGTCTAGACCATAGGGTGTCAGTGGGATTGCGGCCCCCAGCAGGAGAGGGCTTCCCTTGGGCAGGGATGAGCCCAGCCTGGGTTGGGGGTTCCAAGCTCCAGAGCTTCAGGGAAACATGAGGGGGCATTGTGTGTGTGTGTGTGTGTGTGTGTGTGTGTGTGTGTGTGTGTGTGTGCACTAGTGTCTGACTGTGACTAGGCTTGGCTGGGCAAGCAGACACACGTACTGGCACTCTGAGTGGATCACACACACATAGCAACTGTGGACCCCGTAGGGGGTTAATCACATCAGAGGGGGCTATTCCGTTCTATGATGTCACCCAAAAAATGAGGGGAGGAAGAGGAAGAGAGGTGAGGAAGTGAACTAATATGATAAAGAATGATGGGTACAAGTTGAATTTATGATTAATTCTCCTTCTGCAAAACCTATGGATGGTTTCATATACACACACTGCTATTCCTGTAATGCCCATCTTCTTTCCCTTAGCTCTACTGACACTAGAAACTGCTTTATGTATTGATTTCCTCTAAAGAATGTCTGAAATGCAAATACTGTTGCAGCAGCGCCAAAACAAGACTACAGACTATCAGCAACAGGAAGCGCCACTTCCCACTCATACACAACACTATGAGTGACTGTCCCTCGTTGCCAGCAGACTTACGCTGCTCAAACATGGGATCTCCTTGTGATACATGCATGTATGTACACATAACCAACCATGTAGCAAGACAGAAACACATATTTAGAAATTCACAACCCACAAACACACCTCCTCTCTGCTGCTGCTGCAGCCAAGAGTCAGAGAGGGGAGATCTCCTGTGTTTGCATGTACGCAAACGCACAGTTAGAAACGCGCACGCAAACAAACATTTAAATCTTCTCTGCAGTAAACCATGGATGACTCAGTTAGACTTAATCCTCCCACAGGCACACAGATGTGATGAAGACCAGGGCTTCTGTGAATGATAGTAAAGCAGAGAAAAGTTGATGGCTCAGAAAAGAAACTCATAGAAAAAGTGTTTGAGACAATGGAATGCTTGACAGATCTAGTGGATTACAGGAAGACTGGGGAAGACCTGACAGCCATACAAACCTCTGAGCAAATGGAATTCACTTTGTTTATTTCCCAGAGACTTGTCTCCAGGCGTCACAGTATCTACCACGAGAATCTATGGAAATCCCACAATTACATAACTTGCATAATTACGTAGAAGAAAAGACAGAGAGCGTATGGTGCTACCTGCACCTGGCAATGCCTGATTAAATTCCACTAAACCATAGAAAATAGATTAAAAAACATTATCAGAGGGGGACATGTAGAAGAGTTTTGGGGAGTGGAGACATAAACTGTATACTACAAAAACAGATAGTATCATCAGTCCAGCTAGAATAAATGTTTTTAAAAAAGGGGTTAAAGGCAAGACGAGGCAATTTCAGATATGTTGGAGACAGCTATTTAGGAAAAAAAGACAGAGTTCCTTAAGCCTATTACATTTTCAGTCGTCTCCCTCTTCCACTTATTCTTCTCCACTCATCCTGTCGGCCTTAGGCGGGGATCAGAGCTGGTCAGGGATCTCTGTCTCAAGATTCATAGAGGTTCGCTGAGACACACACAGAAATATGAAGCAAGAGTGTGTAAAAGAGACAAGAATAAATCAAAATGAAGCAGAGTGAAACTTGTGTAAGTAGGGTGTTATATCAACATGACAAGAAACCAAACAGGGATGGTAGAGAAACTTCTTTGTAGCTTTTCAACACATCTGCCCAAACACATGCATGTGCTTGCACAAGTCTTTATTGGAGTTTAAAGCTGTGTCGGAGGGCTCTGATCCCTGCTGCTGTCTCTATTGTTGCTGCATTAGAAAAAGAGTGAGATGTTATCTTTTTCTGCTTCTTTTTTTGTCCTGGCTTTATCATGTCATCACTCATTGTACCCTCAAGCCTCTGCATCAGCTGTTCATGTGCCATTTGTGCCTCTCCTTCTTGCTTCACCCTCAGAGAATAACCTTTGCTGTTATTAGAAAAGGAGGGTCATAGGGAAGATCAACATTATGATATAATGAAAAGAGTATAAAAGGGCTTAAAGGGGCTAAATCACTAAAATATGTTCCATATTGACTCTAGTTGATCACAGATTGCATTTCAAATAGTTGCCTTTTGTTCACCCAACCTCAGTCATTACCACTAGCTTAGGCTTGTTAACACTTGGCATTGTTTCATTTAAACATGGACAGCTTGTCACCCTGCTGCCCTCTGTCCCTTTATCCTCGGCCTCCTGCGGGCCCTTGGCCCTCTGGCTCATAGCGGCACACTCCAACAAGCTGCTCCTTCTCTGGCACCACAAAGACATGTCTCGCGGCCTCTATTCACACCCATTCATCTGAATACAGGTGGTCGCCCCATTCAAACACAGGGAAGCACACTTCTGCTTAATAGCGCTCCATGTGTCTAGATTTAGTCCGGTTGGGGGGCAAATAGTGATTCTTGCAATGACAAATTTGTTACAAGATGGTGTTTCTGCTCTGAGCATCTTCTGGAAAGTCGTCATAGAGGCTGAGCTGTTTCCTTTGTAAGCTAACAGGGCATCAAAAACAAGCCAAGGACCCGCATACAAAGAGAATAAAACAATGTTGCATGTGTGTGTCAGTAGGGGGTAAATGAGCTTCCTCCCTCCCTCCTGGACTAACGCTGTCTCACTATTCAGACTGCAGGAATCATTAACTCGCCCAGTCAACAGGCACACTTCACTTGTTCGCTCCCTCCCCGACGCTATGTCCCCCTCTCTGTCTCCCAGGGACTCTCACTCCCATACCCGCACACACACAAAAGCACAAACAAACCCCAGTGAAATATTTAACCATGCTACTCATCCTGCATTGCCTCTGCCATCATTTGTCATACTGTATCTCCTTGTCTGTCTCCCTGCCTGTTCTTTCGGCTCATCTGTTGTCTCTGCTGTCTTTCCTTCCTTCCCTTTCATCTGTTCATCTGTTCAGTTATTTCCACAGAGCCTTCATCAGCCCCTGGCCAGAATGTACTGGTTACATCTCTCCCTGATTACTTTACTTTCTCTTGTTTTCTTTTTACATAGAAAAACAAGAGAATGTCAGTCTTTACTCTCTTATATGCTCTAGTGTTACCTTAGTTTCTACATTCCCCATCTTGGTGTGGTCTGGTTTTGTTTTTTTCTCCCTCTTCTCTCACTTTCAATCTTCTCAGCCCCACTACAACTACCTCAGGCAGTGCATTTGTTAGAAGAAAATCCATTATCCTCCTCTGTCCTCCCACCTTCTGTTCTCTCTCTCTCCATCTCTTTCTGTACCTCTCTCCCTCTCCTCACATGCTCCTAGCCCCAGACCTATATTCATTAACATAGTGTTAATGATCCCAGATGGACTGACATGTACCTACACATGCTCCTAGCCCCAGACCTATATTCATTAACATAGTGTTAATGATCCCAGATGGACTGACATGTACTCTATGGGGGCGAAGTGTAAGTGGCTTCTTCCAAGGGTGTGCGTGGGTGGTTGTATGTGTGCATGCACGGCTGTTGGGCACATGTGTGCATAATTGTGTGTACTTACATGCGTGACTTTTTCTGTATGTGTGTGGCCACATGGTTCATATCAGCATTCGATTAAGAAAAAGCTTACTTCTCCCGGCAGTAGAATGCTCTGTTATGATGATATGCGTCTCTTTCTTTCAGAAAGTCAACAATAGAATTGATCGAACTGCATTTAAGGAGTGATGAATGTTCATTATCTCATTCTAATTTAAGCTGCTACAGAATTTTAGAAATGTATAGCAAAACATAAATGAGTATTTTTCTCTAAGACAATGCAAAGACACGTCTGTCGCTGTTGAGCAGTGAAATAGTAATTGGTAGGACAGTGTATTGTGTCAACCACAAGTGCATGCACAAGGTAAACAAAAATGGGGACCCACTCATACAACAGCTCCAACTAGAGGTCAAAAACTCCACAGAGAACCTTTAAGAGTGGTTCAATTGTGTCTTTTAACGCTCAACAGGAAAGCATTTTTCTCAAAATGACGTGCTAGTCGTTTAGCGGTTTGGCCTTGGCCAGTATAGTTCCTTATAGTTCCTATAAAAGGGAAATCTAAATGCTGCAACATGCAATGATATTTTAGGCAGTAGTATGTTTCCAACTTGGTGACAAGAGTTTAGGAAAAGGCCCTCCACATGACAATGCCTCTATGCAAAAAGCAAAGGCCATAATAAATGGTTTGTTAGACGTTAACTGGCCTTCACAGAGTCCTGACCTTTACCTCATCCAACTCCTCCGGGATGAATTGGAATGCCAACTGCGAGCCTAACATCAGTGCCTGACTTCATGCATGTTCTTGTTCTTCGGAAAGCGACTATTTTGAAATCCTTATGTTGCAAATGTTATAGCTCAACACATCAATATATCAGTGATTAAGCAATAGGATTGATGTTGTTGTGCTGAAGTGGAAAGGACCTAAAAGCAGAGAAGGCAGCAAACAGGCAAAGGCACAAAGCAACAAGAACAATCTAACAAGAGGAGCACAGACACTAAATACAATGGGTAATGAAACAACGCAGGTGACAGGAGGACCAGGAAACAGGTGGAAAACATCAGGTAGAGACAGAGACCAAACTTCAAAATAAAACAGGAAACAGAACATACAGACACTTAATGGGAGAACACAACAAGAACAAGACAAGACCAAAAATACCATACAATAAACGCAAGAAATAACAGAACCAGGCTAAGAACTTAAAACAAGAAAACAGACTACCAGAGTAAAATAAGACAAAAAACACCAAACCATAACAGATGTATTGTTTGTGTGAAGTGACCCTCAGACTCATAACATGCATGGAATGCTGAATGCATCTATGGATAGGCTCAAAGGATCAACAAGTTAGAGAAGGCAAGAAGTTAATAGCCTGCTCTTAACCAAGTTTAGGTCATGTGGTGCACACTCACACACACATAAACACACACAGTCTGCTAAGGTTACAATGTTACAGGTGCAAGGGCAAAGTGCATGTATGTGTGTCATGGATACGTCAGCATTCTTGAAATGCATACACACATTGCCTGACCCCACCAAATATAGTTGACTGCATGCTCACCAGTGGCATAAATCCTAACTTACACTCAATAAAAGTTTCCTTCCAACTAAACATAGAAAACAACTCAACTTTTAATTTAAATCCTCTGTAAGACGTCTTTTTTTTTTTTTTTCTCATTAATATATCCAAACCAGTCACGTTGTTCTCTCTGCCTCCTGTTCTGTCTCTCTGTTCTTTCTTTGTCTATCATTGGCCTGGTCACGATCATTGCATAATCGCACAGTCGCTTAATTATCAAGAACACTCAGTCTGGCACTTGTTATGTCAGGGTGCTGTCCCTGTTACCTTCTACACATAAGCACACCCTACCCAGGAGCACAAACACACACACACACACACACACACACACACACACACACACACACACACACACACACACTAATAAATCATTTTTTTTTGTCTTTACTGTTTCCTAAACACCATCTCTACATCTCTTGTTTTCTCCTGTTGAGCATAAGCTTCGCATCATGCAAATGTGCCACTAGAAAAACACCTTAGATGTAATTACAACTTCCGATATCATACTGAGCCACTCAGCCACCAATCTAGAGTTATTATGCTCTTCTGTGTACTAAATCTTAAATGCAGTTTTTTGTTGCAGGGCTTTTTAGTTTTACATCTTCCGTAAAGGATCCCTAAAATCACATTATGCTAATGTTGATAATGATAAGAGTACAAAAAGGAGTCAGTCAGAATGGAAGCACAGATATTATCCTTGAAGAGACGGTCTAATGAGACACTGGAAATTAATTTTGTGAGCCCAGTACATTAATATTTGATGTGCTCTCCCATCAAACAGGAGATGTGTATTTGTTTGTGTGTTTGTGTGTAAACCTTTTGGCAAAGAGTGGTCACCATGGTGAGCTCCTAAATCAGGGTATCCTAATGACACAAGTGGGTGGCAGCAATGTCTAGTCCAGCTATCACACCACTATACAAAGGCCAACACACACACACACAGACACACACAGTTTTCCTACATGAGAACTATGTATTGATAATGTGTTAGAGTAGAAAGATTAACTGGAGGTTTTATAGGGAAATTCAACATTTTACAACATGCCTTTATCTTTACAATAAATCCTGCTGGCTATATTAGTTTACACACTGTTAGTGTACATCTGTGGATGTGGCAACACCACTGCAACAGTCCACCAAGGCAAAGAACATGAGTGATCAGATCTGGGCCAAAGCTACTAATGAGGACACAAATGTAATGTTTCTGGACATGTTGGCAGTTCAATGACACAAATAGGAATCCTACATTAACACACATATCAGAGTTTTAAGTTGTTTTTTGTAATAGGCCTACTGTTGGTTTCATATGTAGTTCTGCTGGGGTAAATTTGAAGAGACACCTAATATAATATAATCCCTTAATGCAACAGAAAAAAAATCTAAGAGCACAATTTATGTAAGAAGTAGGCTAAGAAGGTTGAAGTTAATACAGGAGATTTGCACAATGTAATGGCCATTTGCAATTGACAGATGGGTAAAGACTGAAAAGCTTGCCTTTGTTTTCTTTTGTTTTGGTGAATTTAGGCATTTGTTATTAACTTGACCTTCCTTGCCCTGTTGGAATCTTTAAGCGATGTTGACGTGGCCTCAGATCTCAGAAAATAATTTGATGAGGGAAACGTTAGCATTAAAACAAATGGATTTGCCTTTAACCAGTGCTGCTACATAACCACCTAAATCTGGCCACAACCATAATCCTTACTCAAGCCCTTATCCCCGATAATAACCCCAAAAATCGGTATGAGGACTCGCCAAAATATCCATATAAACCAAACATGACGCACGAACCACAACGCACGAACGGTCAGACACACACACACACACACACACACACACACACACACACACACACACACACACACACACACACACGGATACATGCACAACATGTTTCTATCACAGTTAATCAGCACGAGGGTCATCCCCACACACACACACACACACACACACACACACAGGTAGGTATGCTTCACTTGAGTGATTTATGGACGTGCAGGCACTGAAATGATCCAAGTTAGCTTAGTGTGGACAGGTTGTGCATCCAGTTTTCAGATGACAGCAGGTGATGGGTTGAGGGAATGCCAGGTCACATTTGGAAGGTTATTGGAAGAGTTAAAACAAGCAGTGAACGAAAGTTCAGTTGGGGCGGTAATCTCCTCCCAAGCTCTTACTAACAGTTAACAGATGGTGTGTTCTACCAGAATGGACAAATGGAATGAAACACCCTTATTCAGTTAGACACACGCACACACACACACACACATTGATCCTGCAAGGAAAGAGGCTCATGGGAATCTGAAGGATGTTTTTCAGATCATTCAGTTGCAAAGAAAGGGAGGTTCTCTTGGAGAGGCCTTTTCATCAGGGACTCTACTCATTCAAACACAATGTTCTTTCTGATGTGGGCTTTTATAGGACTGTCAGAGAGGGAATATGCTTATGATCAAGACATCTTAGTCACTGTGGCATGATGCACAAATAATGTAACTTAAAAAATGAATGTGATGCATCACAATACATTTTGCAGATTACATGCCCCTTGATTATACCTAGGTTTGACAAAGACAGTAAGACTGGAAGTGAACTCCAAACTAAATCCCAATTGGATAGGCGCATGCAGGCAAAATGAAAACTTTGTGGTCATATTTGGCTTTAATCACTGCCATCTGCATAGGGTTGCTTGCCAAACGTGTCATAATTATTGCAGCGTTTGGAAACATGGAATCACAGAATCTGACAGGTCCTAGATTTGGGTATAACATTGACCCAAGACTTGAGACATTGAATGATGACAGTAACATTTTGGACTTAAGCTCCTTATATTAAGAGAAACTTTAAAGAAAAAGAAAAAATACTTTGTGAACCTCCTCTGGAAGTCTACCTACATCTCTTCCTTCTGAAAACTGTATAGTGGAAGCCTGTCATGTAACACAGTCCTTCAGCTTGAGGTCAGGCTAAAATATACTAAAAGGGCAGGTCATTGGGTTACACAAAGAACAGTCAAAGAACAGTACCGGACAGGATTACTTACCTCATCAAAGTCTCAATTGTTACTCTGACACGATTAAAACCAATCGCATTACTGTGTGCGCGTCTATGAGGGGATGTGAGGATGTGAGGAGGAGGCCGGTAAGTGGATATAACAGGCTTAAGGTTAAGGGATGTGAGCTTCAAAACACTATGCATCATAGCTGAGAACTCTAAATATTTGTCATCTAGTCTGTACAGCACCTCACTTGTAAAATCTCACATCTTTTGTTGGTTTAACTTCACAGGAGAGAATATAGAGGAAGAGAAATGGAGTATAAGAATGAATCTCGTAACGCCACACAGGATTGATTTTAAGGTTGTCTCACTGCATGTGGGACCCCTTCTCCCTTTACTCTTCTCCTTAAATGGAATAAAGGATCTAATCCCATTATTGGGTATTATACTTAAGTGGACAAACGTCAGTGGCTATGTCTATCACAGGGGATTGTGGGTGTTTGTGAATTTATGTGTAAATTCAGCACACTCAACATTGTGTTCTAGTATGAAAACACTGTGGAGTATGTGAGAGCATTGACCTCAATCAGTCAAAGAAAGATGTCAGATTTGGAAATGATTACAGCAAAAACTAGTTTATATTCTTATCAACATCATATCAGACGGATTGTTTTGAGGCTTGTGTGTTCCGAGTGTGTGCAAGTATGTTTGCATTTACATCATGTCTATGTGCATTTTTTAAACACACTTGAACTCAGATTTTGGGTTATTAATTTAGTGAATTCTTACATTCACTAAATTACATTGTACATGTGTACAATGTAATTTAGTGAATGTAAGAAGCATGTTTGGCTTGTAAGGATGTCTTCTTACTATTTTTTATTTACAACGTGCCATTCTGCCTCACTTTGGGACAAATAAAATGATAATTTTTCACAGTAAAAAATATTCATGCTTATTGTTACCCGGCTTGGCTTAAGAGGATTTCCAAATGATCGACAGGTGCATTTAGCATTCATAGGATCTACCAGGCAACACTGATATTGATTTCAATAAAATGTCAACTTTTGAAAATGATTTGTACTACTGGCATCCACTCTGCACTGTGTATTTTAAGGGGGATACAAATTTGTTAGAAATAAAAAAGTCAAGCTCTCTCAAGGTTGTCATGTGCTGCGAGTTGTGTATGTTTGCTGATAAGCAAGTCAACTGTAAACTGTAAACAGATTTTACGGAGACATTTAAAGTGGGATTTATTCATATCTAAAAAGAGAGAAAGAGTGTAGCTTGGCATGTGCAGCACACACTGATGTTTGTGTTTGTTTAAGCTCCATGGTTAGTAAAGAAGTTGCCTGTTTTCTCACTATTCTCAGAAAAGGCCTAATTGCAGTCCTTTACTGTTGTTAGCTCACAGTGGTTCAGGGCTGTACTCACACTACTCTCCCTTTCTGTTACACACATATGCAAACACACACACACACACACACACACACACACACACACACACACACACACACACACACACACACACACACACACACACACACACGGTCATGGGACCAATCCCTGTAGTTTTGCATCACCTCTTTGCTGGCTTCCACTCCATCATGGCTGCACTGGAAAGTATTCCCTGACTACAAACGGCTGCCAACTGGGTGGCCGTTCAATTCCCTCTCCAGCTGTTTGTCTTGTATGTGGCTGTAAAAGCAGGGCAGAGAAATGGCCAAAAATACGGAATAGGTCAGCTCTGACATGTCTAATTACAGAACAGGACGAAGCAGCGAGAGGGCTTTTAATGCAGTGTTCAGACTGGCTGCCATAATTACAATCAGGCTGGATTCAGCCTGGCATAGCGAGGCCCGGTCTATAGGGCCGAGGTGTTAAACCACCGTGGCTCTCATTAGAGGACATGGGCTAATGAGTGCACGCCACACACATACACTGGGAACAGACACACACACACACACACATACGCACACACGCGCACACACACACATACACACACACACAGACCAGGCACCCAGAGAGGGGTGTCATTTTAAATAGTGTAGTTATGAACGGAGCTAGGAAAGAGCCAATTAAGAGTGCTAGGAAAGAGCCAATTAAGAGTGTGTGATTCTAATTATGCCATTCATTTTACTGCGCCAGACAGTGCAGGAAATGAGCGGGAGGGCAAATTTTAAAGCAGATATAAAATGGTGGAAATAGGTTAGAGAGGAAATGTTACCAGTTATACAAGGAAATTGGGAGATTTAAAACATTTAAAAAGAGAGAGGCAAAAACAGAGAGAAAGAGCAAGGAGAAAAGAGAGAGAAGCAAAGAGGGGTAGGGTGAGGGTGAAGGGGGGTAACCTGATCTCTGTCCTGATAAAGTCAGATTTATTTTAGAGGGTAACCGAAACAGCTCTGTGTCACTATGCAGATCTACAGGGATAGGGAGAATCCCTAAATCTGAAATATTGTAGATTGGGTTCAGGAGATACAAGAGAAAAGAACATGTTAGATTAGAAATAAGTGACACTACAAGCAAGGAAGAGAGCTGTGAAAAAGGAGAGGGGACTGAATGAACGAAAGACTGAGATAGCCTGCTAACTTGCCAGGAAGGGTTTAGTGAAATCAGAGACAGCCCCAGCTATTGCCCTGCCACGTAAACCAGATGATTGACAGCGAGATAACAAAAAGCTGTAATTACTGTAACTCGGCGGCTAACAAAAACAGAAAGCATGTGTACATTGAAAAATTAGGGATTTCAATTGAAAATGTGAATGAAATCATAGTTTTGTTTTAGGTATACACCCAATGCCTAAAAAGTTCTGGATGATAGTGGTCTCTGGGGAGTGGGTGGTCTATTTCTGAGTGGTTGGGTGGGGTGCATGTTCTTTGGGGTTGAGCAATGAGGTGATTGACTCTTGCTGAACTACGTCTGTGTGCTTGTTGGCACTGTCAATGTTTTATTAGGATTGGTGTTGACTTTTCTGCAGAGAATGACATGATTTATGGACATATAGCATTCTGAACAAGACCAGCATCCCTTTGATTGTCTGTCTGACCCCCTGAAGACAACAAGGGTGTATATACACTTAAAGTGTGTCCAACTTGTCAGTGTCCATCCAAAGATGTTAGCCCGGCTTACATCTTACTGTGTGTAGTTTCAGACAGCTAACAGTAGACTAAGCCCTACTTAGGAACAACATTACAAACACCTATTACAGCTTAAAGGATTCTTGCTCTGTGCCATTAGTACATTGTTAATACAGCTGTCGGAGAAAATCAAGGCTGTGCATTCACTTATGTGACTTAAGCAGAAAGATGGTCAAAGGGCAAACTGTATTTTGGGCCATTTTCCCAGACATTCAGCCCCGATCCATGAATCCTTATTGCAAGATCCAGTCCATTAGAGTCTCCCCAAATTATTACAGTCAAATCTGGATCGGCCTACTTGGTCTCTGCATTTCAGGAGGATCAGACGGATTCAGACAGACAAAATGTAATTGACAGATGCTAGAGAGACCGAACGAGTGGAGAGTAAGCACCCAGTTTCAAATATCTATCAAAAAAGCCACATTTTATTCTTTCGGTTAAGCCTGAATTGTAAAGAGAAGAAAAGATAGGAAGGGTTTATGCAGACGGAGTTGGACGGATGTAGGGATGGGAAGCGAAAGGTGGCAGATTGTAATTTGGTCCTGCACCCAACTGGCCACTCAATCAGGGTTACCGTGACAACAATGGCCACAGCTGGGTGTTATTATGATTTACTCATGTAGTACAAGCTGCCAACACACGCAAACACTCATGAGTAAACAGTAAAAATATGCCATATATTTCATACAGGATTAATAGAAGGGAGCAGGTACGTGATTAGTCACATGCTGCATGCTCACATTAACATGAGGTTATTGCCATACTGAGTCCCACGTGTCGGCGTACGTGCATTAGTACATGGCAAGCTCCACATTTGTGAGAACTATTACCTGTGTGTGAGTGTGTGTGTGTTTGTGCACACCTTGTTCCAGGACAGATAAGAAAGCTAGAGAGAAAGAGAAATAAAACAAGAGAGGGAGAACCTGTAAAGTTGTACTCGTTATCATAACTCAATAAAACCTTTATCATACAAGTGTACGTGCAAAGTTCACCCCTGTTTCTCGAGAACAGACTTTGAAATTGGATTGTTTTGGCTGAACAGTCGATGCAAATGGTAAACTCGGCCCAGAAACCTTTCTTTCTGTGTGTCTGGCTTGAATCCATTTAACTCCTACAGAGGCAGGCACAGCAACACTCAATAAGGCACACAGGCACTATTGTGCCTTCCCTCAGACCACCATTGTCTCTGTGTGTGCATGCATGTGCATCGTTATTGCCGTGTGCACTAGTGTGTGGAAGGTAACTGTTAGTGTGTATAAGCATGTGGGTTTATGTATGCGTGCATGATGGCATGCCAGAATGTCAGAGTGAGCTCATGGACTTTGGTGTCTGTACACTCAAGAACAACACAAGCATTGATCTGATAATGTGAAACAGAGAGAGTATAAAGAAATACAGAGAAAAAAGCGAAGATAAAATAAATCAAACATTTTCACATTGAATTGATGCCGAGCTGGCCTGCCAAAAATGTTAAAAAAGTAATGTTAAAACAGTGCAATCAGAATTTTAACAGTATATGCTGGTTAAATATTATTCCCACAATACCAAAGCAGAAAAAGCCAGATACAAATAATAGTAGAAAGGAAGAAAGAAAAGAAAGAACAAACTGGCACGTGGTTCCCCGTGGCCTTTTGTCTTATCACACATTAAACAAGGTGACATCAGCTTGCTAGTGAGGCGGGTAACTGATACTACACTGTTTACATCATCCAAAAACACTACTCCTGTTTACCTCACAAGCTGCTCCGTGTTTCTTTCCACTCCTTTGTGATGCTATGGTGTTGTCAGCTTTATTTCAGGCACTAAAACTCAAAACCTTCTGCTGAGCGCTACGGTCTATGATACCCATTTAGTATTACCACTCCAGTATTTTGTACCTGCAAATTGTAGCTTTTTGTTAGACTTTGTTGTTGTGTGAATGCTGAGTCAGCAGCATTTACAGCATTGTTTTCCAATTTTTCAGTACGGTTTCTGGTTGCCTACTACTTTTGCATACTTTCAACTAAAAAACATTCACTTCACTAGCATGGACCACACCACAACCATGTGTTAGTTAAAGATTTAATAAACATTATGAATGTGCAGATAGATACATTGATGTGGATGTTGTCTGATGGCTGGTCTGGGAGGATGAGTGATTTTCGCCCTAATAGTTTACAAACCCCCAGAAGGTACCTAGATGATACATGAGAAAGATGTGCAACGTTCTCTGTTTGACCGGGAGAAGCTCACACAGCCACGGCACGGCCAATACACGGACAGTGACACCTTTCGGACCATTAGAGACAATGTGACTGGCAGGTAACGTTAACTGGTCCCTATGTACAAACAACGTTATATCATAATTGATAGGTAACCCTGCAACGACGATTATGAGCTTGTCCTCAGAATGAATGTTTTGGTAGGAACGAAAGTTTACATCGTATGTTTCTCTGAGCAATTTATCTTTTCAGCCTTCACAAGTGTGTTCTGCAGGAAATGCATTTTCTTCTTGAGGTTTGATTTGGTTTTAGGAGACAAGCAGACTGAGCTGAGTGAACAGTGAAATGCAGTAAATCACATGCTCAGAATCTTACTGAGTTGTGAGCATTTATTTGACCATATTGTGCCTTTGGCATAATACTCACGTGTTGCTTTATGTTTCTGTCTTATGTGAAGAATTAAAGGTAAAAAAAAAAGGTTTGACAGATTGGGAAATGTGAAACCTTTTTGTTGATAGTTGGATGAAAGGATTTATACCACTCTCCAGACAGCAGTTCAATCTTCTTATCTTACCCTCAAAAAGAAAGCAATAAGTGTATTTTCAGTAAATGATAAATAAGGTAGGAAAAACAGAGCACAAATTACAAACGTTTTGGGTATAAATAAAGAGTTGTACTGTCTATCTATCTATCTATCTATCTATCTATCTATCTATCTATCTATCTATCTATCTATCTATCTATCTATCTATCTATCTATGTACCATCTATGTATTGTAAGCGAGACAGTACAGGGTTCAGTTTGGCCCTACTCTCGATTCTAGGTTGGAGGAGATCAAAGGCCCTGCTCGTCTTTCCCCCGTCCTCCCCATCATTTCACGCTTGCATCAATCACCCAATCTCTGTTTGGCTTCATTGCCATTTCCTCGTACCACAGAGCTCTCTGTGTCTGTCAAAACTCTGTTTGTCTCTTCTTAGTGATGGATCTGAACAGAATTCTGTTTGGGTCCAAAGGGAAACAATTAGTTCAGTGTATGTGTGTTTGTGTGCTTGGGTTGCTGGGTGTGTGTACCAACGTGAGAAGAGCAGGCATTCAAGGCCATTGCTAAACAAACTCATTAACTGGCTATTTGTTAGAACTAAGACAGGACCGAACAAGCTACAGTATAAAGCAAAAAAGGAGAATATAGAGAGATTTGAGACTAATGTGGGAGAAAGAAAACAAGAGAGGAATTCCAAACAGAGGGGTAAAACTTCCTTGTCTTTTGAGTCAGTAATCACAGACAGACAGAGACACACACTTAAACACGCAAATGAAAGAATATGGCTTGTTATTACAAATGATACGCATGTTGTACTTTGTACTCCACTTCATTTATCTGACAGCTGTAGTTACTGGTTACTTTTCAGATTAAGATTTTTAAACATAAGCCTTGTGTGGCTTTTTGTCTTATGACCTCTTACACAAACTTTGTGTCTAGTTTGGGCCCCTTTGTTGGGGGGAGTGGGGCATAGATGGTGGAGGGGGTGTAGAGCATTGCCATCATTAATATCATTAGTAACACCTGTGCTTTTTCTGCTATAGAATGTCACAATGTCTGGCCAAACCAGCCAAAAACACATGTTGTGTTTTGAGTAATGGACACAAAAATAGTCTTAATGTTACTATCATTATCATCTACACTATCACCATTACGGTCTACACCTACATATAAACAAAGCTGGATAAGTTTGCCGAGGGATGGTGAAAGTTGTTCTGGGAAATCACTTACTGAGGTTGAATAACACAAGCAGTTACAGCAGGACACAAGAAAACATTACCACATTAACACACAAAACAACAATATCCAGTACAGTACTGCAAGACGGAGCACTAAAACAATATATTTTCTTTAGGTCATGTATAAAAAATAATTTATTCTAAAAGGGATAGTTTGTTGGTGTGTACTGTATGAATATATGATTGTCAGTGTAAGACACCACCTCTGTGCCAGCATGTCCAGATGTTCCCAGATTGTTATTTTCCTTTCTTTATCTCTGTGTTTTATAGAAACACATTTTCCGATCCTTCCCCACTTCAGCATGGGGTTCCACAGGGTTCAGTCCTTGGTCCCCTGTTGTTTTCATTATATTTAGCTCCACTGGGTCAGATCATTCGTTCTTTTGGGATTACTTTTCATTGCTATGCTGATGATGTACAAATATATATGCCAGTTATTGCAGGAAATGCATCCGATTTGGTTAAGCTGACTTGCTTGGCTGCTGTGAGAAGCTGGTTATCAGCAAACTTCCTGCTACTCAACTCAGCCAAAACTGAGATGATAGCTATAGGACCACCTAGATTAAGTAATTTTTATGACAATTTCACTCTGTCCATTGATGAGTTGATCATTAGGTGCAAGGACAGAGTGAAGAATCTTGGGATAGTTTTTGATCGGTCACTTTCATTTGACTTGCATATTAAGGAGGTGACAAAAGTCGCCTTCTTTCATCTCCAAACAATTGCAAAGATCAGATCAGTATTGTCCCTCAAAGATGCCGAGGCCCTTATTCATGCCTTTGTTACATCTAGACTAGATTATTGTAATGTACTGTTCTCGGGGCTGCCTAAGAAAAGTCTGCGAGGTCTACAGATGGTCCAGAATGCTGCAGCACGTATTCTTACTGGATCATCAAAATTCATACACATAACTCCTGTGTTGGCGTCACTTCACTGGCTCCCTGTTCAGGTTAGAGCAGATTTTAAGGTCTTACTTTTAACTTACAAAATAGTGAATGGCCTTGCACCAGTATATCTGTCTGATCTGTTAACCTCTTATGTGCCTTCTCGGTTGCTGCGCTCCCACGGGTCAGGATTGCTGACTATACCAAAGGTCAGAAAGAAAACGGTTGGGGAGCGAGCCTTCTCGTTTCGCGCGCCAACATTATGGAACAGTCTTCCAGTAGATATCAGACTGGCATGTTCAATTGGGGTCTTTAAATCAAAGCTTAAGACTTACTTATTCACCGCTGCGCATGAGTCCTAAATGCTAATTTATCTTTGATGCATTTGTATAGTGTTATTTATTTTTTATTGTCTTGATTTTAAATTTTTTACTGTTTGTAATTAAAGTGTATTCTTGCTGTAAAGCACTTTGATGGAAAGCGCTCTATAAATAAAATGTATTATTATCCCTCCATCTCTCTAGCATCCATCATCCTTTGCCCTTTTATCCTACCCCACTGACCTACTGCTGTTGATTTGTGTAATCCCCACCTTTTATCTCCTTTATCTCCCTCCCCTTCAAACATGTCTTCATCATGTATCTGTCCGCCAATGTCTTTTACCATTTAATCTCATCTCCAATACAAGTGTTATTTTTGTATTTTTGGACCCCCCAATATACATGTGTGTCATATGCTGTTGATGCCAAAATGAATCAATTGAGCCTGCAGGACGTGTGTTGATGAGGCGTTTGAATTCATTTTACAGTAATGTACTGTACTATGTGTGTGTGTGTGTGTGTGTGTGTGTGTGTGTGCGTGTGTGTGTGCGTGCGTGCGTGCGTATGTGTGTGTGGGTGTGTGTGTGTGTGTGTGTGTGTCTTGGCCCTATGTTATTTTATCTGGGTCTGTTGATAGGAGTAGGCCTATTCTACACAAACTAATGTGTTTGTCCTTAGTGAAGACCTAAGGGAGAGCATGGGATCAAGTCTCCCCTAGTGCATTAAATCACATCAAGAAGTTTTGTATAATTAACCTGTTCCTTATGCACAACCCAAAATAGATGTTTTGAAATGACTATTATGTGTGCCAGATAAAATTTTAAAGTTTAGGGACCCATTTTCATGAACCAATGGCATACTACACAAGGAGAAAACACAATGTCCTCAGTGAGTTTCCTTTTTTTGGGGTCATTTAATTACCAAAAATGTGGCATCACTTGTAAAATAACTCGACAGGCAGAAGATTATTATCAATCAAAAGCAGGCTTTGAATCAATGTCGTTATATTGGAATGGTTTGACAAAGTGGATGCTCCTAATAAATTGGCAACTCAGTGTGCCGCACTCCAATTTAAAAATGTGAATGAACAAAGCCCAAAACACGCTCTCAGACTACATTCCTGAATGCAGATCATACACTTCTGTAAACTGAAATCACATTTCTGGAAGCACTGAACAATGTATCACCATATTTCCTGAGTGTAAAGATGCACATCATCAGGCTTTTAGTGCAATTCCATCTGAAGTGGCAGCACCGTAAAATGTGTTTTTATTATTTTGCAGGCTGTCTGCGATTTGCGTAACATACTTGATTAAATAGGCTGCATTTGCTCAATGGCTTTGTTTACATTAATGTGACTGCTGACAAAACTAAGGTAATAAGCTGATTAAACCTGACTGACATAAAATGGCAATTCAGCATAGAGTAATCCTCCTGTTTGCATGACTGAAGTACTTATTTTCATTTCAAGAGAGAGAACAGATGAAATTGCGGTCCACTACTGTGCTATACTGTAGTAGCCGTATGCCTTTTTCTGAATTTGAAGGAGGCTAGTGTTTTGGGGTAGTTGTTTAAAGGAGGAGATGGCTTGTTGAATAATGCACCTCCAGCAACCCAGGACATTTGCATCAGGATGGAGGATGAGGAAAACATGTGAAAAGCCCTGTGCCCTGATCTGTTAGCTCCCTGGAAAACAGAAGCTTTGTGGAAGTAGAGAAGCTTGGGATCCACAAAAACACCACACACCATTTTGTGTACCTTATTATTTTTTAAATTCTTTTTTTTGCAAAACCCTGGTGCTGGTTTTATAAGACAAACTCTGGATGAGGCAAACATAACAATGCATTTCAGATCAAAGGTTGCAGATTCAATTGAATATAGTACCTGTCCTTCAGCTGTTTCCTTTTGGAAGGCTATGAATAGGGACACCTTTACATATTTCAGCAGTTGTAGATAAGAAATATTAGTAAGAATTACCTCATATTCTAGCATAATAGACATATGTCTGCTGGTAAAAGTATTTCTTTGAGTTTATTTGAGTTTCTGTGATTTTAAAGGGTTTATATGTGTCATTTTTTAAGGAAGAGACACATGCATTATTGAAGATATTTGATCATGAAATTGCAGTGGTAGTGCAATCCTTACAACCCTTATAATATGGCATTTGTACTGGCAGAATAATATCTGTTTTTGCCTCACACAGTTGCCAATTTACTCATGTATAAAGACTGTTGTATTACATATGTGACCAGCATGCAAACAGCGCCCTAAAGCCCAGAACAGAGAGGAAGCATCAGCAGAAGAACATCTTTTGATCCGCAGCAAACTGCATAACAGCAGCAGAGCACACTGCATCATCAATTTAGTAGAATATGTGACAATCATAATTACAGGAAGAGAACTCAATAGGTGCTTTTGTGAGTGTCATGAGTTATGTGAGTTAAGTTATTTTAAAAAAAGCAGCTTGTAGAGAAAGTAAAATATTGCAAGCAGATTACTTGGAAAAAAGAGAATTATACCTGATGTTGTTGTCAAAAGTCACATTTAATGTTATATATCTGAGGAACATTTCACTTTGAATTAATGAACAGCCAGGAGGACAAATTATATTGCAGGTTGAGCATTGAGGGACCTGAGGCCTTATCTGGCTACATGAGATGTAAATAGGGGTTACATTTGACAGATTATGAAGGGGGAGAAGAGTAGATACCACATCAATACAATGTTGTTCATTACTAATGTATTTTTGCAGAACATAATGTCTCAGATACATTTGGCCTCTGTTAGAGGCACTGTAGCTGCAGTGCACTGCAGCACATTGTGTTAATGAGACAGTACTGACAAGATAATAAGGATTTGCGGGCTCTATATTATGAAATGCTGCGACTTAAATACTGCCTGTGGCTATGGAGGTTACATCTACTGTACAGACAGAGATTTATTACGATAATAACAATAATAATAAAATGTGTTATACAATGGCCATAATACCCCTCTTCTCATTGTCATTATCAAACCAGTTGGTGTATTTCTGGCATCTGATTGATGCGAAGGTCAATGGTCAGGGCAGAACAGGGCTTAGCAGAGAAAAGACCCCAGAGCCTGAGTTATGAAACTACTTGAACATAATGAGCTATGCGCTTCAGTGAAATTCCAGCATGAAGAAGCAACTTGCATAAACATGTCAAAGGATTCATGCAGATCATTAAATGTATGAAATGTCTGTAACTTGTGGAAATAACTCAATCCCAGAAAAAACATTAAATCTCCATTTTGTAAATTATAGGTTTACATTACAATACATGACATTACATTACATGACGCTTTAATCCAAAGCTACTTTCAATTAAGTGCTATATATATATATATATATATATATATATATATATATATATATTCTTTTCCTTCTTCATGTTTATCCGAAGTTTAGTCAGAAGAGATGTGTTTTTAATAATGCTGTCAGTTAAACATGTTATTAACAGCGTCAACGCAAACCCATTTTAACGGCGTAGATTGTTTTATTGCGAGATTAACGTTCTTTTTAACATGCTGTTGCAACAACTAGTGATGTTAGAAAAACATCACACTGGATCTAGCTAGACCGAAAACAAAACAACAGGCATGCCGCACACACTTGTTTGGGCTTGCGAGTCGGCCAAAGAGTATTAATGTTACATTTTGAGTGGGTGGCGAGTGTGAGATGCCAAAATAGATGCCATAAGATTCTGAATGGAATGTTTACTTTTAAAAAGTTGCCAAATGGTTCCATTAACAAGATGAAAGTGACCTGTGTGTTTTGTTGTTGTGAACTGAGCTATCATTGCAGCACGTCCAGTCTGAAATACCACTTGATGGCCAAGCACACAACTGATGCAAATTCTCCACCACCTCGACAAAGTATTTTTTTCACCCTTTTATTGATGGATAGTGTTACATTGTGTGAGAGATTATTTGATCCAAATGTGAATGACTGCTCCAAGTGAGAATTTTACGTGTGAAATTGAACACTACAGTAGGCTATATGCCAATGTTGTTGCTGATCTACTGTTCCACGTTGATAAGAGCTTTAAAGAATTGCGATTAATTGTGAGTTAGTTATAACATTAATGTGATTAATTGCGATTAAATATTTTAATAGTTTGACAGCACTAGTTTTTAGCCTTCGGCGGAAGATGCGTAGGCTTGCAGCCATCCTGATGTCAGTAGGGAGCTCATTCCACTATTACATCTAGCGTAACATCTGGCATTTTTTATCCTCACATGCCAAAAGTAGACCCTAATAACTCAACTTTATTTCAGTATGTATAAAGGACACAGCTTATGTGTGATACAGCTCAAGATAAACACCAAATCCTAAGGAGATTTTAAATATAGAACTTGAGTGTTGATTTGAGGTAACTTACCCCCTTAAAATGAAAGGGTGGTCTGGGAAACAAGAAGAAGAGCTTTGAGAAACTCAACATGGAGCTCTTGCAACATTAAGCCACTGCTGATTTGTAATTATATGAGATAAGAAGATGAGTGGGGGTTTAGTGCATGTCTTGACTAAATGAGAGAGGTTATTTGTGTTCCAGGGGGCACGGGATGATACACTCATCTTTACAGGCTTAGGCCACTGCACTCTGTTTAGAGCATCGGGGACAAGGGAGGTTTCCTCCCTCTGTATCTCTGTGCTTCTGTGTGCTAACAAATACACGTGTAAATTAAGCAGACAGACAAACACACATAAGCATGTACACGTGTAATGAGACTTTGACTAAATATTATTTTACAATAACCTACATTGTCACGACGCAGGTTGCAGCCTCAGAGATGTTTAGCAATCATGTGTGTGAGTGTGTGTTAGTGTGTGATACTGAGAGACAGGGGCACTGGCAGTTAAACGTATACTGAGTAAACCAAAAGGCTTTGAGTTCAGATCTGATTTCTAGTATTACTGAGACATTTGGAACAACAAGACATGATGCAGTAAACATGTGATTTGAAGAGATACTGAGAGACAAATGAAGAATAGAAGAGACAAAGAGGAGAGCTGAGGCCAAAATGACAAATGAGGGGCAAAATTACTGTCAACGTGATCTCCTCAAAATTGAACTGACAAACAAGTACATTTTAAACTTGCTGGATTGAATTAAGCATGAATGAGAGGGTTGGATATGTGAAACCACTTTAAAAGAAACAGAGCTTGTGCACTGAGCTCACTCCTTGCGGCAGAAACTGATAAGGTATTCTAATTAACTCATAAGACCTGGGGTTAATTTAAAAACATATTACAATTTGACAGCATAACATTCTCTCAGGAAAATTAGGAATGTTAAATGATTGATTTTCATTGTGTGTGTGTGTGTGTGTGTGTGTGTGTGTGTGTGTGTGTGTGTGTGTGTGTGTGTGTGTGTGTGTGTGTGTGTGTGTGTGTGCATGTGCGTGTGTGTGCGTGTTTTTGGGCAGATGGCTCAGCTGTTTGTTTCAACGTAGTTGGGCATTTGAGGGACTTGTTTGGATAAAAGTGGAAATGGGACTTTTGAAGTAAAAAAAGGACAGAAAAGTAGACAAAATGAGACATATAAGAGCTTAAGAGGAAATCTAGGGACAAAACAGCAGCTAGACAACACCATATGCCCCATGGCACATTATCCACTGCTTCAGTCAAGCTGGCACTCAATGTGCACCCCATGGGTTTTCAAAGCTCAACTTTGCCAAACAACAAGTAAAGTAGAGTATTAAGCCTTTCATTTTGTCCCTCATTTCCAGATGAACTAATGGCACGTAAACAAGTTCATTTTTTCAGAAGCATACATGGATTCACAGAAATTCATTGAGAAAAAGGAGCTGGAAGGAACTGAAAAGTAATAATAATGAGTTATAGATTAAACAAACAAGACATAACTTGTGTTAATTGGTGAGCTGTAGAGGTGCTGGTGGGTGTCTTTTTGAACTTTGGACTACCGGGCTAGCTGCCAACCTAGCTTTTTGTCCATCGTGATCACTTGCCACATTGGAATCTGTGATAACCTCCTGCAAACAAGGAAATAAAAAATGTATTAAAGCCACCTTTGTCCACAGGGATGTAGCATTTGACACTTAAAATGCGTACTTTGTCTGTGTGTGTACTTTGTCTGCGTACTTTGTCTGCGTACTTTGTCTGTGTGTGTGTGTGTGTGTGTGTGTGTGTGTGTGTGTGTGTGTGTGTGTGTGTGAGTGTGTGTTACATTTACAGTTAGAGGTTGTTTGAGGGCGTGAACTGCATATGTGCATACATGTGTCATGTTTTTGACAACAGAGATGATTCAGACAAGCTTGTCACATATGTCTCACTCACCACACATGTCACTTAACAGTGCCAGTGTCATGCGTGGGTTATTAACAGAAATCATTACAATTGTACAGAAGTACGTCTCAGGGTTTTAGAAATGGTTACTTCCTGTACGGCCATATATTTCTTCTACGTTTTGTTAGCTGGAGGTCAAATTTAAAATTTGTAATTTGTCATGTATAAATTATAGGTAATTGTGCATATATGATTAATTGATTGATTGATTAGAAAATGAATAAAACTAGTATTTTAACTTTTAGATTTGCATCACAGACTGTGGCTTTAAATAATGATTCATATTTTATATTCTTATATTTTAACAGATAGATAGATAGATAGATGGATCTATACAAAGTCAACAAGATAGTTCAGCAGTGCTATGGCAGAAGTGACAAAACTTCTGCCAAAGCGAACCTTCTATACCCCGAGTCCTGTATCTGAGGCCAGATGGCACCAGTGTAAATTGTGGGTACAGAGGGTGATTGGTGTCATTGACAATGGTGAGGGAAGGCGTGTGGTGGCTCTAACATTGTCAACTATCAGTCTCAGGTAAAACACATGAGAAAATATTCAGATGTCATACGGTATGTGATAAATGGGGAGTATTGTGTGGTGGTGGTGAGCCCAACGAGAGATTTCAATGGATTCCAGATAGAAATGCTGACCCTCAGAACATTAAGGAACACTTTTTTTCCACCACGCATGTTTCTTAAACAGGCAAAACAAGTTGTTGTTATTGTTGTTGTCAGAAATACAAATACTCCGGAGACAGTCATTGTAGAAATCCTAGGGCAGATAATCTGGTAATTAAAGGATATGAAAAGAGGACATGACTAGTTAAAGGTACAGCTAAACCACACAGCTCCACCGCTCTGATTAATCTTAAATCCATTAAGTCTATCTGATATCTTGTCTGACCTAAAGACCATTTCCGAGATATGATACACAGACAAGTAGAAACACTATGTTAAATGAGTATGTAAAAAACACTGTCACATGCGTGATGGTGCATCATATAAACAGTATATATAATATAACGGTATGTCTTGACTTGACAAACCACACAGGGATCAGATCAAATTCCACTTTCAATTGACACATTCACTCTCCAGTCTCAAGAGTTTAATTAATGAGTTTTTCATCCCTAGTGTATTTAAATGTCTGTGCAGTATTAAAGTGTGTGTGTATTGAATGGATGTGTGTGTCAGACAGTAAATATAACCCTCCCATCTGTTTCAGGCTGTGCAGATGCTGTCTCAGAAATAGAGGATTAGTGCTAAACTTAAAAAGGAAGGGGGGTGGAGGGTGGGCACGCAATGAGAGGACGAGGGTAAAGTCAGGCAGTGACTAACACCAAAAGCATAAATCTGAGAGCGTCAGAGCAGCCGTTCAGAGGGAGGATGAGGAAATGGAGTGACCGCAAAGCAGGCAATGCAAAGTTGTTATGGGGCCAAGCACGTTGTGTCTACGCAAGGGATGAAAAACGGGCCAAAGAACATGTACAAATAAAGACAGAGATAGACTGAAGATGTAAAGAGAGAAATCTGTACTGTTCAACCCTGTCATAACATCATCAAAGCCGTAGATGTAGATGGTTAAAATACCCACTGTGTAATAAAGTCAGGGTGATGTGCTTGTTGGTCTAGAGAGGAAATGTGCTCATATCTGTGTGAGTGTATGCAAACAAAATTAATTTAACTGTATATGTGTTTTCGTCTTAGTTATAAGCTATAATCAAAAGCTTGTCTGTTTTGCGCTTGTCAGGCTGAGACAAGACATTACATTGGTAGAAATGCGAGGAGCTACAGAGACTGATTGCCTTTTCATGGCTGATGAAAAGCAGTGTCCGAACTCTTGCCAAGAAGCTTGTGGACCATTCAGATCGTCCGCATTCCCATTTACTGTTGTACAGCTCACAGTGTTACTGTGAAAGAGTGAAGATCCTGCATATCACAATACCTTTATAGCATGTAAAAAATTGTGATTAATACAAACAAATACTGAATCAAGTAATGTCAAAAAAGACAAGTTTGTTTAAGTAAGGTATGAGACAAAAACAATGTACTGTGTGTAGAGCTAAGAAGCTGCAATTCTGCATCTCTTTCTTCTTCTTTGGACATTTTGAGCTGCAGTTTGAGTTCTTGAGGTCTTGATGGCCCTCTTTTCAACATTTAATTTCTGAGTTTTCCTCTATTTACTCCAATGAGCTTACCGTTGCTACTTTCATAAACAAAGACAAATCACTTCCTGTTCTTAAGAACATTTCCCAGGAAATGTCCCAAGGTTAAATAAAATGAGAAATGTTCTGCAAACACGTTATGAGTTGATTTAATATGGCATAGAAAAAGAGGAATGTATTTATATGAAAATGACACAGATTATTGCTTTAACCTTAAGGCTTTTACCCTGAGGTTTGAGAAATGGAATGATCGGCATCAGCGATCAGTGATGAAATTGCAGTATTAAAACCCGGTGGGATTCCTCTGGAGCAGTACGAGAGCTGTTTTGGCGTCAACCAGGCAAGGCTATAACTGGAATTATGGGCCATGTGTTCCCCTGTGTGGTGATTCTTAAACATGTGTGAGGTTGAAAAAGAAAGACAAAGTTTTAGACATTTGCTTTTGATTTTAATCCAAATAAAAACATGGAAAAGCTCCAAAATAGTTAAGTGTCAACATTTCTTTAGAGGGTTCTTAGAAAACTGTTGGAGCGATCCCTGATGTGCCCAGGGGGAGGCTTCACCTCCATTAATAGCTTGATCAACCACACCTGAGTTTAATCACCACACTGACTTGATGCTTAAGAAGGTGGGTGAGAGGGTTTTCTGAATGTGACCCCAGGTGTCACAATGTGACTTCAGTGACTCAAACAACTTCTGTGGCTCTGGAAAGATGCTGCATCACCAATACTTGTGCACAATATATACAGTATGTTGATTGAATAGCACGCATTATTCAAGGCTTATTGACGTAATTAACATCCAGACAGAGAAGTGTGTTCACGTGCCGAGGAGCATGTTTTGTATGCAGGAGCCATAAGGCAGAGTAGGAAGTCTTCCTCTGCTGTGTTGCTGCGCTAGTCACAAGGCCGATCACCACGCAGACGTGACTAAGAGAGCATGGGGAGCAAGGCGTGTGTCAACACATGGGAATCATCAGTTTCATATATGACATGGTCTTTCTTTCTGCAAATGCGTCTTTGGGTGTTAGAGTCTTGTGGGTAGATGGATGGGTGTGGGGAGGCTAATGATTTCTAAATGATCAAGACCATTATGTAACACGGAAATTTCAGTTTATTACAATTTGTTTATATTTTTGTAGCTCAGGCTATTGGTTCAATTGATAACACAAATCTGTTGAGATCTCAGAATGTGGTCACACAAATAAATATGTGTCTACAACTGAGAAAAAGCATAAACCTTCAGACAAACTTTGTGGTTTAACTTTGTAACATACTTGCCGTACTTATTTCTCTATGTAATAAGGCATTATTAGTATCACTGTGGGTCTGCTCACTTTGGTTTTACCTTCAAATAGAGTGGTAGCTCATCTGTCAAAACTATTGGTCTGTTTACAACCGGTAAAGTTGTCTAACCAGCCACACTGGAGCTATTTTTGAGAAGTTTTTGCATTTTGGGATTTTAGCAAATACTTTGGTGGGTACAACGTCATCATAACCAATAGAACAGATGGCCTGAACTACAAAAATATAACCCACGTTGTAATAAATCATGGTTTCCCTTTGAATCCTTATGTTTGTAGACCTTTGAGGAGGCCCACATGAGCTACAGCATAGATATGACAGCTTCATGTGTCAGCCATAACTCTTTTACACAGAGCTATATATTACGTTTAAAGTTACTTACTTCTTTAAGACATTTAGGTTGAACATGCAGTTGCAGTTAATTGCATTGTCAGAGGTCCTCACAATACAATAACATTTTGTGCATGTGCATGTTTTTAGAACAAGCCTCCCGCAAACAGCTCCATATTTACGAGCCTGACCATGCATAATATTGGTTTCTCTGTGAAACAAACACAAACAGAGGAAGCAGGACATTTATTTAGTGGTAAATGAATGCAGACAAAGGTAGTTGTTGTATACCTTTTCATGTTTGACCACAAATCTCAACAGATTTGTGTTACCAATAGAACCAATTGCCTGAGCTACAAAAATAAAAAAACAAATTGTAATAAACTGCAATTTCCGTTTTACATAATGGTTGGTATGCGAGAGTACAAGTCCCTGTCACATTCCCACCTTTTGGGTACCACAGAAAACCCTCTCTATAAACTTGCCTGCTTCAACAATGCTAAAAATACACAGTTACATCATAAACCAGTAATATAAATATGCATGTTTAATCCCAATGACTCTGGTTACACAATGGCCATTGTGGTTTTAATGGCTTTATGTATTCAGATAAAGGATTACAAGGCAGGGGCATTAAGGAGCATCATCGCTACTCGCCAAAGCTGTGACTGAACAGCGGCACCAAGTGATTAGGACTGGTTACTGCAAAGCCGACATGTAAAATATTTGTGAGACCCACAAGTGAATTCACAAATGTTTATGCTGCAAACTTCAACCCTTTAACCCAATTTGTTTTTCAAGCTTTGGTCATTCACTTCTTTGTGTAAAACGGTGATGTGGCTGCATCGACTTTAACATTGGGATACAAGAACAAGAAGGCTTTTATCTAAATTAAGCTCTACTATCGGCTAATTATGGGAATGTGTTAATTCTTAATAAGTTGAATTTTAACACAATGACAATAGCAAGCATAGTGAAGAACAATAGCCTGAAATAAATAAGGGAGAGAGTGTAATAGTGTTAATAAGGACCATATACCACTGCAGCTACCTGATGAATTTGTGATGAAAACATTGTATTTTTTCCCAAATGTAATAAGGAAAAAAATGTTTTAAAGGAACCATTCAAGAGTACAGTACACTGATTGAGTGTTAATAAAGCAAACAACTGGACCACGTCTTAAACTTATCCTTCCCTTATCAGTTGGAGCCAAAACTAGGACTTTCTGATTGTATCTCATTAACGTGAGATTCCATTTGCTGAGACAGTCCCTGAACCTGTACCAATGAAAAATAACACGTTTTGACAGTCGCAATTTCCAAAGCAAAAAATCCTCACAATTTAGAAGCATGAACAGGTGAAGGTTTGGCAATTTGCTTACTGAAACAGTTAATAGATTAACAAAAAAGTTGCTGATTAACTTTCTGTTGATTATGAATCAATTCATCGGCTAATCGTTTAAGATCTAGATTGGAACCACACAGACGGTTCACAAAGAAGTGGCAAATGTTGCGGGACGGGTTTGAGAGCTTTCAATGGATACTTTTTAACAGCTACCTTTCAAGGCTACACAGGTTGAGACTAAGACATAAAAAAAAGATTTTTGTCAGCTTTTAGTTACTTTCCTTGCAAAAGCAGATTGTAAATCTGAACATAACTGTACTTATCTTTCATAAAGCAAGTTTTCTCTTTTAAGTTATCTTCATACCACAACAACAATGTAAGTGCTGACCTCTATCTTTCTATCTTTTTCCTTGTGCTGTCCTGTCACCCAGTGGAGAATTTATCTACTGTATAACAAAAACATGTTGCATAAGATCACAGACAGCAAGCCTGGCTGACCTCTGACCAGCTGATCAGCAGCTTTATCCCTCCATCAGCCAGTCCAGACATACAGGTACACACTGCTGGCCTGTCACATTGTCATTCAAATGTTGGGGTGGGTGATTGAAGTGCTTATCTTTCCTAATAGGAGCATGTGAAGGTATAACTGCTGAGGGAGAGCATGCCACACCAACTTTGATATAGAAAATCACATCTGTGCGCTCCAAAACATCATTATCTGCAGAGAACTGAATATACCAGGGAAAACCTTTCCTGCAACCCCTCCATGTGTTGTCTTGGATTAGCTCCATGTTTGTTCCCTTTTTTCCAGATCCTCAAAGACAGAGAGAGCAGGGGGGCGAGGAGTGGGTGGGGTGGTGGGGGGGGAAAAGGGAGGAAAATAAAGAGCCAAACACACAATCTTGTTAAAAGTAAGATTTGTAAGATTATTATTTAGTTATCATGATCATTGTTATAACCTCTGTTATGGTTTGTTCAGTTTACAGTTTATTTTCAAGTTCATTTAAAGTCATTCCAGTCGAAGGTAAACATGATTGTAACTGTTGTTTCCAACACTATTAAATGCTTTTTTTCTTTTGCCAGACAACAATCGGTCATACACACATGGTAAGAGCAGAAACAAAGAGACTATTGCTCACACACTCACCCATTCATTCACACACACACACACGCACACATAGCATCTCACGCTAAAGCTCCTGCATACAGACATGAAGAACAAAAATGAGCTCTGATTCTTACTCTGCCTGACACACACACACACACACATTCAGACAGGCAAACCAACGCTTACACTTGTGTCTAAATTCTTAAGTGCAACTTCTTGAAGAGTGATTTACCCTCTTGCAGACTTCTTCAACCCTCCCATTCCATACCAGGATCCAAAACCCTTTCTACCCCCCCCCCCTACCCACCCCCAACCCCAACCCCAACCCCACACACCAGGAGCCATATGTACACTTGGGTTGTTTCATACACTGAATCATTGTGTATTGTACAATGATCCAAAACTACGTAGGTAATAGCTGGGTGACAAGAGCGATTACATTTTACATTTCTATGTAATGTGGGCAAAATGTGTCATTTTGTTGTTTACTTGAGGGCTGTCTACAGATTTGTTGAGGAAATAACAGCTAATAATAACTGACACACATCTTTGGAAAAACACCACAAAAATGAAAAAAATCCTTATTTAGGATCAAATCCAATATATCAGTGGTTAACAACCTGGTGGAGTGGAACTTCACTCAGGGTTTGCAGGGTTTGCAACACAAATCTGACACGCCATGAGATGGTTAGGCAGAATAAAGAAATTCCATTACACAGAATCTGTTTTATGATTTCAGATTTTTTTCTAACCTTTCCAGTTTTTCTTGAGAATTCACAATCCAATCCAAACTAACCATAGTGAAATCACAAGGGTTAATTTCTCAGATTTAAAAAAGCTCCTTTCAAAACCACAGGAGACTTTTTACAACTGTTTAAAAATTATTCTTTGTAAATTCTAGTACCATCCTAATGTGTATAACTGGTGCAGTGCCCTTCAAATGGGTCACAAGACAAAAGAGAACTAAAGCTATACTGTATATGATTTGTCAATATTGATTTGACTTTCTGGAAATAATACTCCACAAGAAAACCTTAATGTTGGTTAAGAGACTCACACGGGGCAGCCCAAGTTTACATATGGCTCAACCCACCCAATTCTCCAACTAACCCGTCTTCCCCCTTAAGATAAACCAAGAAATACACCACAGCAAACTCAACAACATAATAATAAAAAACATTTAAAAAAACAACCACAAGAAAACTGAGCTTCAAGTTTGTAAAAATGCTTACATCACTTTTCACCTTGGCATTTCAAGACATTGTTATTCCATTCTTTGTCTGTTGTGACATTTACACGAGTACTTGAACATGCCGGTGGGTGAGCTGCTGGTTGACCTGGTCGGCCAACAGTCAGCTCGCAGACCTCATCACCATCATCATCATTATAATCTTCACCTTCATCATTGTTATTAGCTACTATGGTAAACCATGCCCTACTAGAGTCCATCATTGGCAAAGTGGGGTAACCATGGTGAATAAGGTGCTAGTTGCTATGGAAACATTATTCTGAAGCAACCAACTGGTACAGTTTGAGTTTTGAATTGGCGTACCTCCCCATCAAAGCACTTGGTTTGTGTGTATTACTTGTTGCTTTAGTTTGTGTTTTATTATTTTTTTATTTTGCATTTTTATACTTAAGATGTACAGTATGTGGATGTATTTTCAGGCTGTTAGTACCATTTAAAATAGTCTCTCTCACTCCCCCCCCACACACACACACACACGTGGCACACTCAGACATATCTTTTCTCTTTCAAGCACGCTCAAACAAAAAACAAAAAAACCTTTACATGTAGCATCTGATGAATGGGTTTACAGAGATGAGATTGGTAGAGCGGGCTGCTACACCAACATTGATCAGTGGAGAAGTCCTTATTGTCTGGGACTGGACCTGTTCATAGATGCTTGTGTAAGTGACTGCCCTTCCTCCGGCGTCCCTCTTCCTCTTGCTCTCCTCCAAACAGCTGCAGTGGGTTGAGAGGAGGGCAGTATTGCTGGGTGGATTAATGGCTGCTCCAGTCCGTAGCCATCGTGTGCTTCTTTAACCTCAGAGATGACAGAGGACTAACCGAGTACTTCAAAGATAGGACACAAAAGTAACACAGCAACTTATAACGTCAACAAACCCTTGCAGTTTCAGTGTCAATAGCACATCTACAGTAAATCCCCCTATTGTTTTTTAAGTGAATGATTCATTGTTTAAATGCTCGATATTTCCCCGTGACCCGTCCAGTCCTGTAGAGACTTGCTGGAGACTGATGGTGAACACAGGATGACACAGCAGACAGAGTAGAGATGACAACTAAAACACTGGTGTCTGGAGTCCCAGGGTGCGTTTATGAACTATCAGCTACTTTGACTAGTATCCTACATAGGATCTGCGCAGTTCGTCAGAAGGTTCCTTTTTTTCCCTCTGTGGACAACAACAACAACAACAAAAGGCAATTTCAGTCCAGTTCTGATTAAATCTATCTGATTCAGTTCATTTGACTTCAGTTTAATTCTTGTTGCAAGAAACTATGGCGACTAGCACTAAGGAAGTGTTTCGGCCAATCAGATCCAGGGGAAAGTCTTCAAATGGTTTTCAAAAGGGTGGGCAGATTTGATGCTTTTTTTCTTCGTTTTACAGTCCTGCCTCTCCTAGTGTATAAATGCTTAGCATGGTGTGCATGATTCAACATGTGGCTTGTACAGACACGCACGCACGCACGCACGCACACACACACACACACATACATTCTAACACATCTGCAACTGTATGCACAGGCTGACTTTAATGTAATATACAGTTCAGTCTGTCACCGAGTGCCAGAAGGCCCAACCCCCCAACGCCCACCCCCTCAACTCTCCCACCCACTGATACTGTACGCCCTCCCAAGGCTAGTTGGCATGGTGACACTGATGGGATGGCCGTTGCTAGGAGATGAAGAGAGCGGCAAGAAGGAGCATCGTCACGGTGAGGAGAAGGCGATCCCTGGTTGGGCTGCTTCCGCTGACGCTCTTCTCCAGCTTGGGAACAAAAGGGTTAAACTCATCTGAAAAAACAGAAACAGAGAGAAAGAAAGCAGAGTGAAGTCTTCATATCATTACAGTGCTAGCAGAGTTTTTTTCTAGTTTATCTGTGCTTCTAATTGAGCTATTATCTGCTTACACAGCACGGATTTTACTAAAACACTTTTTTTTAATTGAACAGAAAAAGGCAGCTCTCAAGTTCTCTACAAAGACAACACAACAGCATTGCAATAGCAGACGGCTGCAGCTGTTATCAGAGAGCTCTTATTGTTCTGATAAAGTAACACATTCCCAGTGACACATACCTTTACACACAGACACACTGTATATAGTGTAACCACCCCAATCCCCATCACGTACACCTGGCGATGTCCTAAAAATAGTTTACCGTCTTTTGTAGCGGGTTTACGAGCGTTGATGTCTAGTCAAAAGCACCACGCCTACACTTATGAGACACACGTGCAGCCAGACACACCCTCTGTATTCCCTTGATTAATGGGACTGGAGGCCAGACAGAAGCACAATTTTCTGTCTGTACACAGGACGGCTAATGCTGATTAGGAGCTATTGTGTCAACGCTCCAATAGCATCAAAGTAAGATTCTTAGTGTTTCCAGTCAGTCATATCTAGTTCCAGAATATTTTCCGCTGCTCTGTGGGTTAGACAGCAGAGTAATGACTGGCTGACACCTGGTTTTAGAGATGCTCTCTTCTGGTATGCTCTTCTGGCCAATCTAATGAGGTCTATGCAGCAGTGGAGTTCAGGTTAAATGCTTTGACCGCTCTGTAACCGCGCATACAGCCGAGGGGGTCGGGACACTTTGTTACTTTTGCGCTGACTGACAGAGGAATGTGCTTTTGAAGACACAACAGACTGCAGAGCATCTCGCAAAACTGGTTCTCCTCATCACACATCTACACACACATGTACACACTGTCTCTCACTAACTGTCACAGATAAACACAATATTGGCATGCTGTTGTGTGGTGGGCTCATGTGACATGCAGCATGACATTACGACATGTTCTTGAGCCATCAACATCAGTTTACACGAGGAAGCTATGTTTGTTTGTGTGTGTGTGTGTGTGTGTGTGTGTGTGTGTGTGTGTGCCACATTTTGGGAGCAGAAGGGCAGGCAACAACTGCCTGATAATTAGGAAGCTCAGACACCGACAGGCGTCAATGCATTTCATTGTCATGTTGACAAGAACAAGAAGATATTTTAGTCTCTGATTGTGTTTGTGAGAGTAACTGTTTGTGTGTGACAGTACGGTCTACATACAAAGTTTATTTGCCTTTTCAATTCATAGTAACATAGGGAGACTACGCATGTTTGGATTGTCATTGTTGGAGTGAAGGACCCCAAAATCACTAATCATGGTACATTTCTCAAACACCTATTTGGAACAAGGCAGGGACATCGCCTCGTTCTAAAGTATAAAAATACGTATGTAATACAATGTACTGTATGTGTCATACTTTTCTAAGATACAATATTTTTGAACATTGCATTAAAGCTATAGTGCGTAGTTTCTGTCTAACCCATGAGGGATTCTAAGTAATGACAACAAACTGTCGGCATGTCCACATGATACCCCCCCCAAAAGAGGTAATTGTCTTCGTTCAATTTTCTTTGTCGCCGGACGCCACAATCTTCTGAGACATACAGGGAGAGTTGTGTGGAGCTGATAGTCTTAATTAGCTTCGTAGCAACTCATTTGGCAATGGCCTGATTGTAACAGACGTTCATTAATATCAAAAGTTACGCAATGAAGCTTAAAATAAAATATTTTAAATATTTATTTAATATATGTGTTAATATATGCTTCATGTATTTTATGTTTAATGATCAAACTGAAAAGTAGAACCCCCTTTCATTGTTATGCAATTCATGAGTTTGGTAACAAATACATTATGAAAATAATTATCTTTAATTGTAGTCGTCAGAGAGGTGTTGTTTCAACTATGTGGTAATCTTAGATGTTATACTTTGTGGTGTGCTCAGATCAGAATGTTCTCATTAAAGGGTCACTCCAGAAATTTAGCATTGCAACTCTATACAGTTCAGAGACTTTGGAGACATAATTGATACAAAAGCGTCTTTCATTAGACCCTTCCTGACTGATCACATCTTAACAAAGCTCCTACAGAGCCACAGCTATTTTCTAGATTTTAGATTTAGATTTTTAACATGTAAAATTAGTGCCAGTGTAAGATAAACTGAACTATGTCTAAATGTCTAGGTTGGACAAACGATGGTTGCCTAATCATAATAAAAAAATTCTAAAATGTTTTGGCATCTGACTGTTTACAGTGTTCATATATGGAATTGAACGACACCCTCTGGCGTATGACTGTAAGCAAAAAGAATGAGCACCATTAGAGAAGCATAACTGTTTTTTAAAGCCCCATGATGCATATTATCATATTTTTTTATTGTTAAACATTGTGCTAAGTGACATACCCAATAAGCATCAGGGAGAAAACAAAAACAAAAGAAGCAGTATTTGCTGTTAAGGAAGTGGATTGAATTGCATGTTGTTGAGCATGTTGAAACTGAAACATGTTGTTTTTTGAAGTAACTCTACTCAAATACGTTTTAAATATCAGTGAATCACCTTGTTTCTTGATGTGGTATTAAATTAGCATGTATATATTTGTACAATGTATGGAATTAGTATGAATGATAATTCGGCAAGATAAAATACACAATTTGTTTATACTTAGGTTATATATTTTACTACATATATGATTCCCAGAATTTGATATGGAAAATTTAGAATGAAAATTAAAATATCTGTTTCTACAAATGTTATAAAAACAGAAGTGATACAGTTTGTGCTGTGTTCGATGTTGCTGGCAAAGTAACCCAAGCACACTGTCACTTAAAGTAGTGCTAATTGCTACAATAAACCCCATTAAAGAAAGAGCTTCTGATTTGCTCTTCTAATCGCCAGACCTGATCGTCAGATGCAGAAACCTGAGCCAACAGGGTTGGTAAATGAGTATCCTCCCACTGAAAGCCATCAGTAATCACATGGCTGCATGGGGAGATGCTAGCACCAGTCCATCTGTGTTGTAAATGAGATCTAAATGAAATCTAATACTAGAAGCTGTATTCAGGAGGGAACCACTGTTGAGCTCTAGACACTGATTGAAAGGGGCAGCGCCCAGGAAATAAACTGTGAGCAGTGAAGGGGATAGGGTGGTTTACATTATGAGCCTGCAACTTTCAGCTTAGTTAAACATTTTCAGAAACGGTAATCAGGCAGCTTTGAACTGAGCAGTTTGAGCGTCTCCTTGAAGGTGCTGATGTTAACTTTGAATAACAGTACCGGTAATTAAAACTAGGATGTGATGAGTCTAATTGGCAGTCAGGATGACGGAGTATGAGGTAGGGGAATAGGAAACTGTATTGCTTCTTTGTTTTCAGTTCATTTCACTGCTCCCTGCTGATTTCCTCACTTTCTCTTGCACCACTTGAGCTATCCTATTTATTTAATTGGGTACACAGCACTACAGGTAACAATGACCCATAGGAACTGGGGTAATTTGTGCTCTGCTATTGTTTCAGTCGTTTGGTAAAATATTTTCATGTAGTTCACATTACTTATCAGTTGAAGTATATCCAATACAATTTTTCTGTGGAAATAAAAAATAAATAATTAAACTTTCCAGTATATTCTTCTCTGTAACTTAAAATTAGGCATGCAATGTGTGATTACAAATAAAAATAAAATTTTCTGTTACTGGAATGAGCGTCTTTTGCATTTCCTGTTTTTACAAATAATGCAGGAAAGGAGGGAAGGTGAACAAGTGGTGAAGATACGTGATGAGAATGTATATGATTGCTCCGTAATGTAGTGGCAAAAAAAGTGGTATGGGTGAACTAACTCCATTCTGTGCTTACCGAAAGCTAAAAAAAACAACAAGACAATATCAGTTTGGAATAGAATATTTTCTCTATTTTATTATAGCTTACATCACTGTGATAGCATTTTAATGGATACTATAGTCCTAAGATTAATATCGTATTGGGGGGGACAAAAAAGTTAAAAGATTGAAAAACTCAATTTCACACATCAAAAGGTGAATAAACTGAGTTTTGGTGGCTTTCCCCTCTACTGCATTTCCACTTGTGCTCTGGGAGGAGAAATGCAGGATGGGAATTAAAGAGCGGGAGGATGAGGACATGGAGAAAGGGATGGAGTGAGGGAGAAAAGTGAGATGAAAGGATGATGGAGGGAGGAAAAAGAAGTGAGGGAGAGGAATCTCGACAAACTCATATGACATGCAGCCATTCGCCGCAGCCAGTGATGAGTTTTCTTATGACAGTTACTGTATGAGTACAGACTGATTTATTACGGCATGGCACGCACGCACGCAGGCACACACACACACACACACACACACACACACACACACAAACAGATTAACAACAACACAGCACCATATTTTACAGGCTACCTTGAAGAAGAGTGTGAAAGCAAGACAGGGTGATTGATATGATATGTGGTTCTGTAACTGTGGTTGGGCTAGGCCAACAACATGTACAGCTAGGCCAAGCTAGCTGTACATGTTGTTATTGTGCTGCTCATAACACTGAGAAGCAATCCCGTGATCATCTGAAAGATTATTTTAAAGTCTGTCACCTATTGATTTACTGCTCAGCTTCTCTCTTACATCGCTGCCAAATATCATTCATCACGTTCTAGTGCTAACAGATTTAGCGTGATTAACGTGATTTAACCAGTTGTGTAATCCTGACGAGAGCAACATGAGAGCAAAGTGGGAGCACTTGCCAAGATCTAGAAGTAAGTACAGTTATTTTGAATTGAGTTATTTTTTGTAACTCACCGTGAAAGTCTGTGTTCTTTGCATATACGGGTGAAAACGGCAAGTGTGAAATGAATATGCATGTAGTTGTTTAGCAGGATCAGCAGCAGGCCGAGCCAGCTGGTGCTGTGAAGTTAACTGAGCTAAAGGTCTCCTTTGAAATCAGCACATTTCACTTTACATGGCCGTTTCTGATGCTGCATGGTCAATGAAAATGAATAAATAATCAATAAGTCAGTATTTAATGCATAAGGCTAGTGCTATTCTATATTGTCATATTGTCCCATAAAATGACAAGTGTGTCATTTCCACTGAGGTTGGGTATCATTTTTCCATTTTCTTTTTTTAAAGCATTTTTTTAAAGCTAAGAGTGACTCACTACAATATCTCCATTTAGTGACCTCTTATTGTCCAGCTCTCATAACACAAATAAGAGAAGCTTTGAATCAATAAATGTTGATTTGCTTATTTTAACAAATTAATATATTATAAGGCTGCCGTGATGACTCTGATTGGCTGAGCTAGTTGGGGTCAAATGCAGCCTTTACATGTGAAGCAAAGAGATGGCAAAATAATCACGAATCAAAGATATGGCAGTAAAGGGCAAAGAATAGCTATTTGGTTAAATTATTTTTATTATTCAGGTATCAATGATACAAACATTTATATTTCAAGTTAGTTTTTAAACTACCATTATTATGAAACCACTTTTATCACAAATTGTTGTTCATTAAGTTGATATAAAGGCCTATAAATACAGGAAATATTAAGCAAAGTATTCTGTTTTTATTCTTTATTCTTTCAACAATAAATATATCCCTCTAACAAATATTGCCTGTAAATTTGTATTGCACGGGCACAGGAATTTATTTTGCGTCCATCCTGTGGCCATAATTGAACATAGTCCCCAACAAATGCACAATTTACTCCCTTTTCAGTAACTTTTGCTAAAAAGTGCAGTGTCCAGCTATTGTTGTTTTTTGTTGTTGAATGAAGCAATATATGTTTGACTTGTTTCGTAATGATTTACACCTTTAGTGGCACAGACAGGCTATGGAAATCAGAAAGTTTGAGATATAGACAGTGTGAATAATATGATTTCCTTGATTTGAGGCTGATGCGATCGGAATGACAAACATGAGTCTATGTCTGTTTTTATGAATCCAGACGGCCCAGATGACTGCTCTCCACACCTCAGCTTTGTGTGTATACATTTCAGTGTCTGTGTGCATGACTCACCAATATCGTCAATTTTTAGGCCTGGTCTAAGTGTGTAGTCTGGTTCTGTAGGCTCTGGCTCATCATCCACGTCAGAGGCTGAGAAAAAGACAGAGAAAGGGAATTGAGTGAGACAGAGAAATAGGGCGGGAAAGGGTGAGGGAGCATAGGTTAAACCATCGCTCCAACCCAAAAGATTTTAATTAGATTCATGTTTGACATGTTGAGAGAAACATGCAAGAGAGCGGCAAGCCAAGGGTGTAAGGGTTAAGAAAATCCCCCGGAGCAGATAGACTGACAAGCCAGAACATCACCAGAAGTCCTGAGAGAGAGAGAGAGAGAGAGAGAGAGAGAGAGAGAGAGAGAGAGAGGAAGAAAAGGGAAGATGAGGAGAGGCAGATCAAACTGAAGAGAAGCAGTGTGTGAAAAGGAAAGGAGAGCAGTGGGTGTGCTGAAAAGGAGGAGAGGTTAATACTACAGGGCTGTGGAAGTTAAAAGGACCGGACAGGCCAGGGATCAAAGTCTGTGTGTGTGTGTGTGTGTGTGTGTGTGTGAGAGAGAGAGTGTCAGTGAGACAGGGCCGAGAAGTTGAAGAAAGGCAGGAGAGCAAGGGAGAGAGGTTAACACTACATATACATAGCCACCCACTGACCGCACACAGCAATAAAGGGATTCTAACGGGGCGCGAGGGAGGAGGGGTGATAAAGAAGGAAAGAGGGAGCAGAGAGGAGGGGGAGAAAGGAAGGAGGCGGGGGTGAGGGCCTTTAAAGCTGGAGTTGCTCCACTCTGCTGCTGTGGAGGAAAAGCAGGAAGAGAAAGAAGAGAGAGACAGAAAAGAGAGAGAGAAGGAAAGAAAAAGAGGAGCAAGGAGGGTTCTGTGCTGTGACTGAAAATGCTGCAGGGGAAACTCAGCAGGAGTATTTATAGCTCTGCCTGTTTTAGACTGTATTTAGATTATGTATGCATCTGTATGTAGCTGATGTGTGTGTGTGTGTGTGTGTGTGTGTGTTTGCGTGTGTGTGTGTGTGAGAGAGTAATAAGTGTGTGTGGGGGTTCGTGGGGTGCCTGCCAGATGGGTGCAGGTACAGTCTGCAAACAGGTCCAAGCATTGCATTGGTTCACACACACAAAGTGAAAGACTAACCCGTGGAGCAGCAGACGTAGACTCGTAGTCTCAGACAGCTGCGGCCGTGATGGTGGGTGGGCGTGGCTGTAAAAACATAAAATGCACAATAGATTTGCAACATGTGCATTACCAGGCATTCAATGCTTTGAATCATGTGGTGTTCCTCAATAAAAACTGACCAAAGTTGGGTTTTGTTGCTTCAAATGCAAGCAGCATATTAAAAATAATGCACCAATCCAAACCTGTGGATCAGTATGAGCGCTGACACTCACTACGCTTATTTATATATTTAGTTATTTTACTATCCCAGAATACACTGATGAACGGAGTTCATCAAGGTGGAATTTTGTCTCCTTTCCTTTTTAATGTGCATGCATGATTTGTCACATTTAAATGCATCCAATATAGGATGTACTGTATGATAGGCAATATGCTCATAAATCACCTTATGTATGCAGATTATTTGGTATCCTTTGCCCATATAGTGCTGGTTTACATCAACTTTTGAGGTTTGTAATGACTAAATGTAACATATAATGACGGCATGAGAGCGCTTCTAAAACAACCAAGATTGTGTTGTGCTAGCCAAATGTTGGTTAGTGTTGGTGTGCCTACCTTTTCTGCCTTAATAAGATATCTTATTTACCAATATGTGTGATGTGAATATAAATGTGATGAGAATACATGTAGAATGTCAGTCTCTGAATTAACAAGCTTTAGCCCACATTGATTTTAGCACTGTCAGTTATACATCTAGACTGTGGAGACATTGGCGCTTCTCTTTGTATATTACAGGTGAAGGTTGTCGCCCTTTTTATTAACTTATATGAATTGTACTATATATTTATTGCTGTATTTTTGTAAATGCTGTCCTTTTTTATTGCACAATGGGCCTTCAATATGTGTCCTGAATAAAGTCAGGTCAGAGTGTGTGCCCGCTGCGTTGAGGAGTAAACCTTTATATATGGCCGTCTGATCTACCAACTGAGCTATCCGGGCACCCAAAACAGTGTGGTTCTACTGCAGGTTCCTAAATGTGGTGGATGGTTGAAAGTTTTTGGCACATCACCCCAACAACAATGTGTTGTCCACATTGATTTTTCCTCACACTGCACTTGAATAGAACAGAGACATTATTCATGTTATTAGTAACACCTGCGCCTTTACTTCTATGACAAAGTGTCTGCCGTTAAAAAGGCCTTTGTGCAACAACAAAAAAAGCATACATTGAAATTGTCAAACCTTTCCCAAATTCTAATGTCTTTAATTTAAATATTATAACCAGCCAGTTGTACCACATTCATACAATTCATACAATTGATATAACCCTTTGATGTGATAATTGAAAGACAGTTTTGAGGTTTTGCAAACACCAGCCTCCAAAAGACCACAAGGAAGATAGATGAAGTGAAGCACAGCTGCAGAACAAAACTAAAATTTCCCAGGCACGTCTCCCGTAGAGTAAAGTAGCATAAATGAGTGCTGCACTCATTATATAGCCACAGAATGCATAAGACATTTATCCTTGGCCTGACATATTTGTTTTTTAAATTGTTTCATGACAAGCCAAAAAAAAAATCATTCATACATTGTCATATTTGTTCAAAGTGTTTCAATTTAATTTGAAAATGGATGAGCTATGCTTGACTGCAGGGTGATATGATTAGATGTGATATAGCAATTTGTTATGCTGAAATTACCTGAGGATGGACTGAATTAATCATCAAATCCACTTAACAATAAAAGAATAACATGTTTAATCTTACAGGGAGTGTTTGTCACATTGCAGCTCTAGTCTCACAAGCGTTTACTAGGATTCATAGTGTTAAAATGTATTTCAAGGACATAAACAAGCACTTAATAGTGAATTGGTTTGATTCTACTCACAGATGTAGTAGTACTCCTGTCCAACGTGGAACTCGTAGCCCAGTGAGAAGGCGCTGTAGCGCTGGAACTTCTCAGAGAACTTGATGGGCGCGTGGGGGGCGTGGGGCCGGTTACACTCCCACCTCTTGAAGCCCAGCTGGGGATCGCAGTTCCTGTAACCGCGATAACTGACCATGTAGAGGATGTACTGCTCGCCGGTGCCTACCATGCGCTGGCTGTCGTTGTAATGAGGGCAGTAGATGTCCAGGTAGTCGTTGACGTTCACCTGCATTGTATAGCCCTCCCTACGCAGACTGGATACAAAGAGAGAAAGCGTAAACCGTCAGAATAAGCATCATAACAAAGCTGTGCAATACACATATCATATTAATTATTACTATATTAATTAAAGGTTGTTTTTCTTTTAGACAATAAAAATAATTGCATTTTTCTTTACAGACACATTCAAACTAACTAGTCAACACATTATTGGACATGTTCTTGATTGTTTCCCCCAATAGAAAAACAATGTTTACAGAATAATACAGAATTTGAGAGGAAAAACTGCTTTTGCCTGCCAATGAGATTTTTAGTATTATGTCTAAACTGCCCCTTGAAATTAATAAAAGTGTTATCAACCACTAATGACATAGTAACATAACAATAAATGTTATTTATATAGTGCAACTCATGCATTGGATGCTGCTCATGGTGCTTAGAAACACACAAATAAATGAATTAACAGTACTCCACACATATTACACTGAATATTTTCAACTAAATACTGGCACACATATTTAAATATTTGCACAAAGTAGCACCTTCTCCAATGGCACACACACACACACACACACACACACACACACACACACACACTGTAGCTGCACTATTTGTTGTATGTTGTCCTAGTTGTCATGAAGTTCCACATTTAGCATGAACACTGTTAACTGGCTCTAATTCCCAATTGTGTGTGCAACCGTTTTTGTGCCTTTACACAACACTCACATATGTTCACCTGTGGTCAAAAGAATCTTTGTGTGAGTGTTATTAGGTTATTACCAACACAAAGCAGGTGTGTGTGTTTGTGGCTGCAGGGCTGCTGCATACAGAGACTGCGGAGCTGGCTCTTCAGTATGAACTGAAGGCCCCAGGGCCACAGCTCCTTCTCCTGGTGTCAGCGCAGCGTTGTCCCCTAACCCCAGTGCTCGTATATCAACCTGAGCGCAACGTTGCACTCACGTCAGCCGTCAACATCTTTGCCACGTCCCCCCCAAAGCTCATATATCAGCGTCAACCCCAAAAATGACTGCTTGACAGGAAGATAAGGTTTGAATCTGTGTCTGTGTATGTGTGAGTAGGTTGTGTAACAAAGTGAAATATGCTTTCCTGACATCCAAAAGGCCCCTTTTTCTCCCCATCACAGACACAGGTCCATATCTGTGTGACAGAGACAGGTTACCATTGTAAATCATACACACACGCACACACACACACGTGCACACACACACACTCATTCACTCACTCACTCACTCACTCACTCAGATGTTATAGTGGTGACATCATAAAACCACAAGGGGGCAGCAGTGTGTCGTCCTCAGACTGGTGTTGCCTCTCTCTTTGCCAGTTCTAGGTCATGTCTCATGGGGAATTATTATTCAATTATTAAATGAAGATCAAAACACTGTTTCCAGTGTCTCCCTCTTTCCATCACTTCTACTGCTCTCTTCAAATACTTTCTGAATTTGTCTTTCTCACCCTGCTCTCCATTTCTCTCATCTCTTTCTTTCAGACTAACATGAACGGAAGATTAATTGCTCAACATTCATCCTTTGCTCTCTTCCCCCTCTCCACTCCTCACTTTCTCTCATTACATCACTTACTAACCTACAGAGGACTATTACTGGTAGAAAAAAAGTGTAAAATGCTTCAAGGGAACTATATTTATAGTGAATGCAAAAAAAGAGTGAGAGAGAGAGAGAAAGAACACAAGTGAGGGATGAGTTTAGTTCCACCAGGGAGGTGTGAATGCAAATTGAGTAAAAGAGTAAAGAAAGCCAGAACAGAGCAGACAGAAAAAAGAGGCGGTTGTAGAGTTTTTTACGCAACAAAAGATGCAAGTTCTGAGAGATGAAGGGATAATGGCAAAAAAGAAAGTATGGGAAAGGGCAACTCGGAGCATCTTGAGTAATCTGAAAGTAAATCGCTTTTCTAAGATAAAAGCTGGCTTTAGGATTCCCAATGTGTATTTGTGTGTCTATGACGGCACGTGCACCTGCTTTGGTGTGTGTGTGTGTGAGTGCATTCCTATGTGTGACCTGCCAACCTTTTATATTAGATGGAAAGACTTTTTTAGGGAGTGTGTCTCTGACATACAGTACACACAAAATACAAAGAATGGGCGAGTCTCCATAAGTGTGTTTTAACAGCAAACACTGCACTTCGTCAATTGTACGTTGTTTTTTAAAATCTGGGGAAAGTGAATGAGAAAATTACGGTTGCTATTGGCTATGTAAAAATGGCTGGTGTGTGCAGGATATCCCGTGTCGTGCTTGTGACAATTCTGTCTGACCAATCAGTGTTCCGCAGAGTTTTAACTCAACCTTCTAGTATCAGCTCAGCTCGCTTGGAATCACAAGCAAGTCAAGTTGAGCAGACCTGTGGAAATACAGCATACGACCACATTATGCTTTAATTTCAGAAAGATCAGAGAATAAGAGTGAGAGTGAGTTTGTGTTGAAGAGACCATGTTTTGGAGACTTAATGGTATTAAAGGATGATTTTAATAATTCCTATGATGTCTCATTTGTCTAAAATTACATGTGCATGTGCATTAAGTAACGAGTTAAAAAACAACATGTTGAACACCCTGTACAACATTATGTAATCCAGTACAACAGTCCTGGGCTGACTTTGTGCACCCTTCTGACATATCTGTACTAACCTTTTGGTAGATCCACATTAAATTACGTTAAGAAATGAGGAGTGAAGATGTTGGCGTATAAATGTTCTCACTTCAGTAAATCTCAGTTCCACACAGATACACAGATTTTAAACTGAAAACGAGGCCTGTTATTGTATTGGTACTTAGTATTGACCAGTACCCAGAATCTAAGTGTCTGAATGTGTGACAGCTAAGTTATAAATATCATAAATATTAGAAAAACATTTCAATATAATGCACCATGAAGTAGAGTCCCAGTCAGTTTTTTGTAGTAAAGTAATATTTACTCTACTGGCATTGTATTGTATTGTATTTCATTGTGGGTTTTTTTTCTGGTCACACAGTGTCAACATGGTTTAACTCCTAATGTTTTCAACCACAATGGTATATGTGCTGATGTAGAGAGAGAATTTATGCTATAGAAAAAAATAGGCTCTGTGACAATGATAAAAAGATTCAAAGAACCATTAACTTAAGTGAAGAAGTGGGCTACAAACTGTCTGTTGTGAATGTGCCCTTTTCTTTGTGCAAAGTTGGTGTGACAGCCCCATACCAGTCACAATTGTATTTTTCCTCCAGTTTGCTTAAAAAAGAGAATCCAATATATGATGGAACTATGATTCTCATTTTATTCCAAAATGTCGACCTATTTTATTCCATTGTATTATATTGGAGTTTATTGGATAGTAATGCTCCCTGAAAAATTTCAAATAAAGAGAGATGGAAAGACACTGTGATACAGAAAGTAAGAGGTGGAGTAACTTATGAAATGTCATTGCTCTGCTCTCTCCTGATGCCTCCCTTTCATTTTGTGTTGGATCACCACTGATTTCCTCCTTTGTAAGTGACACCTGGTTAGTTGAAGCTGATAGCAGGGAGAGCCGTGCGGAGCAGGATGTTTCGTCAACAATAAAACTCTGAGGAGCAAAACAGAGGCTTCGATGAGCAAAATGGAAGGGTGGAGAGAAAGATGGGAGGGTTTATAGGATGAGACGAGGGGTAGTCGGGGTTAAAAGATGCAAAGTCTGGCCACCAGAGAGCGGAGGGTGATAGCGGGAGGGAGCAACAGCTAAGAGCAAGATCAAAATGGGCCTGGATCAATGTCACTACTGTAAAATCACATAAGAGAGTGTGTGAGAGAGAGAGAGAGAGAGAGAGAGAGAGAATGTTACCTATATAAATCAGTCGTGGGCAACATAATGCCGCAGAGTTACCCCCTGCCTGCTTATTATCTGGCTGGCCTGTTGGATCACCGTACATCAATAAAACACTTTGACAGTAAGAGCGATCATCCCTTTTTGTAACAAGAGCTTGGAGGACCAGATTACTCTGTTGTTCTCTGTTGGTAAGATGGCTGACCCTGTAGAGAATGGGGGAGGCGGGCTGGAAGCTCAAAGATTTAAGCAAGTGAGTGTAGTTTTCCCTTCCACCATGACAGAGTTGTAGCATGGTATTACACTGAATCCAAGCCAAGCCAATACAAAAGCACATTGGTCGATATAACAAATAAGCATGACATGCATGTGTGCCCGTAAGATTATTTACATGGTGGTGGTCAATCAGTGATTCTATGCAAACAGTCTGAACCAATCAGAACTGTCAATGTGAATCTGGTGCTCTAGCTAAATATTCTCAGCTGAGAAATGTTACTTATTTAGGTACATTTTACACATGGCTTGTTAAAACCTCTTGGGATGACAGGTCAGCAAATGTTGCAAAAAAAAAAAAATTCTGTTGCCACGGAAACCAGAGGGAAATGCATAGCAACAATCAGCCAATGAGAGATTTAGCTACCATCAACCTAAATAAAAAGTTTGAACTTGTTGCAAATTGTTTCATTACGTAGTCTGTGGATTCACATATTCATATATCACGTATTTATTTATTTACCTTGTATGTATTACATTACTTCTGACACTGTGCTGGATGATGTGTTTCATTCAGCCTAGTAAGATTGTCTAATGTTATCTGACATAACCTTATAAGACTTATATTAAGTAATTTAAAACTTAAAAATGCAAAATATTCCTCAAAGACACTTGGCCTTCACAATGACTTTCTCATGAGAGATAAATCTAGCTGTCAACAGTGAATGCTAACATGTTAGCATGGAACATCTGAGGAGCTAGGGCACACAAGGACATACTTTTTTAAATTCTTTTAATTATTTTTTAAAATTACTAACTTGGGTTACAAGGGTTTAACAGCCAAAAAACAATCAGATATCAAGGTTAAAAAAAATGAAAGGAGATGGGTACAAGGTAGGGCTGGATTAAAACTTGTCCAACAATGTTACAAATGATTGCCAATCAGGACTTAAAAACCACTGTGCTTCTCGAGGACAGAATTCTTAATCCCATCTCAGTATGGTACAGAGATGCTAACATTGTGTGGGAGGACTCCAATCAACCAGCAGCGCGGCAAGCATAATTTAATGGCTCCCCGTTGAATGGAGACTCTCAGAGATCTGTAGCATCAATGAGGCCCTCGTCAAACACAGGCAGGAGTCCTTCCTACTGTATCCTCTTCCCACTCCATCTGCTCTGCCTCTTTCTTTTGTCTCTTTAATTTCATTCCTTCTCACTTTCTCTGTTCCTGTCTAAATTTGGCTTTCACCTGAGAGCAAGCATGCAGACAATAGTGTTTTAAAAAAGAACTTGTCACAAGTTGTGTGTATATACTGTGCATGCACCTTAGTTATCTATTTCAATAGAAGTTGACATTAAACATATTGACATGCGCAACTGCCGGTAAATAAGAATACCATCCTTCTCTTTATTCTTTTCCTCTCCATCATGGAACTTGCCTGTTGGTGTGTGTGTGTGTGTGTGTGTGTGTGTGTGGTGGTCTGATAGGGTTTAGTAGTTAGGTGGGTTCTAAACTTTCCCCATTGAAATCAATACCTGTCTAGAGTGTGTCCAACAGACTGGAATATGCTGCCTTCTCTCAAGGCCATCACACACACAAACACACACACACAGTCTTGCCCTGCAGAGCAATGGTTCATCATTGGTAATTGATCAAAGTATTACAGCTAACAGGGTTTCTTGCCAAGCGGCCTTACACGCAGCACTGACATGATCTCTTAACATGAACAGCATCCTCCAAATCACTCTTTTTCTCTTTTTCCACCCTTTTCAAATATCATCTACCTTGTTTGCTCCATTTTTCTGCTCTTGTCTGGCTTCTCTTGAACTCTTAAGCACTCCTTCTCTTTCCTCTCCTCCACTCCTTCCTCCATCCATCATCTTCTCCCTCTCTCTTCCTCCCTTCCTCTCTCTGCCTTTGGATATTGACTATGTGGTGTGAGAGAAAGAGTGCTCCGGCAACACGAAAACCTAATGGCAGGCGTTATTAGCCCTTTGAACTGAGCTGTCTCATTTTAACACAGAACGACGATTTTACCGACACACACCTAACCCATTATGTGTACGACAGTAATGTTCTCCTGTACATACATGTTTGCAATCAATCATTCATGCTTTAGTTTGTGTTTTTTTGTCCAAACACATGTGCACAGATGGACGAATGTGAGGAAATAACAATGAACAACTGCGTGAAACAACAGATGGCGGAACACATGCAGAACACGGAGACAAAGGAGAAAAAAGTGAGAAGAAGAGGAGATCAGAGACGTGGGCAGATAAAAGGATGAACGACAAGAGTGGGAAGGAGGAAAGACAGCGCACTTTGATTAAGAAAAATTTTTGTTTAACCTGTGAATGAGACCTGGACTTGTGGTGTTTACCTTAATTTGCGTGTTTATTGATTTTGTTTTCAACTTGAATTTATCGTCCATTTCACAACTATCCCACTCAGCCTATTTTACGCTCTAAAGGGTTTAAGGCTTCTTCTACCTCTCAAGTGTCATTCACCAATTATCTGCAAGTGCCAACCAATCTTTCCCTCTTATTCTATCACTTTGTTCCATCAATCCTTCCTGGGCCGCTCTATCTCTCTGTTTCCCAACATCTCCTGCTGTCTCTGTTCCCAAAGCCCTTACATGAGCAATAGTGATCCCATCAGACACTGGGCCAGCAGAGGCAAAGAGACACACACAGAACAGAAAGAGAGTGTAAGTTCCCTAAGCTCTCCCATGATTGATAGTGATCCTGTCTGATGGCTGTGTATAGACTCAGCACTCAGTGAGACATTACCCTTTGACCCAGCTATTGATTCTCTGCATTCGCTGCCCAAAACACACAACACTGGTCCTGACCCTGCTCACGCACAAAACAAACAAAACAAAACAAAACCACACACACACACAAACACGCACACACACACACACACACACACATCCACACACACACACACACACACGTCTGTGTGTACAGTCCTATAGATTGATAGTTTGGCGGTGTCCTGTGAAACCTGATCAATCTGCTGCATAACAATCATTCTCCCTGCCGGCCTCAGCCCACTTCCTGGCCGAGTCACATGGCACCCGTGTCCCGCTGACTGATGTGTTTGGGTCAGGGTCTGGAGGCTTAAATATCAGGGCTGCGGGGAAAAGTGCTCCAGAGCTGGAATAAACCGTTCTCAACAACAACAACATTACTCTGATCTCTCTCCTGAGCCACATTAAATAAAGGATCCAGGGCAAGAAAACAGTGCTCGCCAGACAGAAGAATAACGTGGAAAGAGTTCAATTCAATTTCATTTATAGTGTCAAATTATAACAGAAGTTATCTCAGGAAACTTCACAGAGTAGGTCTAGACCACACTCCCCCAAGAGCATGCATTTGGTACCACAGCAGTAGTGTGTGTGTGTGTGTGGGCCAACTTGGCTAATGTAAGAAACAAAATCCTCTATCAAGCACTTCAAACAGGAAAAAACAAAAGCACTGAATGAAAGAACCACCACTTTGACCCATGTTCAAAATCATAGACAAGTTCAACACGGAGAGGATATTTTCGCCATTGTGAGTCCAAGGAGGTGAGGCCAGAAAGAAAAGCGAGACAGAGAGGAGTGCCAACTGAGCTCCAGCCTAATGGGCTTCCAAGACAAAACCACAGCTGGCTTTCAACATTAGTCTCCATGACGACAGAAGAAGCCCTAGTTATGGAGCTATTGTAGCAAAAAGGGGGCTACAGGGGTTCATTGCTTTGTGCTAAAACCCATCTATCCCCTCTTTATCCACCATCTCCCCTCTGTCTCTCTAATGGCTAATTAAGTACCACTTGTTTCTATTCAACATTATCACAAATCATCAGCTATTTCTGTGGCAAATTCTGTTTCACACCATTTTCAGGAGATTATCTTTTGTTTCATCTCAGTTTGCCTGCAATACGAACGAAGAATTAAGGCTTAAAGCAGAGGGGGAAAGATGGGGTGTGTTACTAAGGGGTACGGGCAAAATTTGGATTGGTTGTGTACTGTACGACCAGCTAGACCTTCAGGGCTGTGAGACTTCATGTGGATACTAGAGGCAAAATAAAGACTGAAGTGAATATTTTATTAAAGTACTGTATACAGTATATCCTGTTACATCAGTTACATTACTAAAAAGGAAGCATCATTCTGAAATTCTTCTATCAACTAGCCACATGACAAGCTTATAATTCATCTCTTAAACCTTTTAATTTGCTCAGAAAGAGATAAAACACACAACAAGGGCAGAAAACAGAGCAAGCACTTAATGTTTTAAGGGCAAATAGAAGCTATGCTCTCATGGTACAACAGATGGATAAACACACACACACGCGCACACACACACAAAAAAGGGCAGCAAGGAAAATAGCAGACTTGGTAGGACAAGCAGGCATCAATATGAAGTCTTTAAGTGAAGTGTTTAAATGCGTCTGGGTATTCTTGTCAGATAGAAGATGACATTGAGTTTGAACATCTCAAGCATTATGGAGGTTCTATTAATGCACTGTGATGTGGAGAATTAATTCAATGTATCCACATATACTCAATCCCAAAGGCCTGAAATTAAAGCATGCCGATTGAGCCACAATGCTAATCTAAGCGAAACGTTTTCCAGTTCCCATTTAGGAAAATAACTCTACTGTGTGTAATCAATGGAGTAAAACAATGAAACTTGGATAAAACAAGTGTTATAAAAAAAAAAAAAACAACGTTCAGTCTCACTTCATGTCGAGAATTTTTCAATTTTTATTCTTTATCAAAACAGAACATAAAAGACAAGCGCAGCACAGAAGTTTCAGTGCAACACCTTCCACAGTGAGAAGGCCAAAGTGATAACAGAAACAAAAAGATGCTGTTGGGTGATGAATGAGCAAAAAAATCGATCAATGGCAGATTTGAACTCAGCATACAATAGGCTTACAAGTGACTTGTGGTGATGCACTCAGGGGGGAAACTAAAACTATGAGTTTGTGCAGTGTATCGCTCAATAGCCGTATGTGAGTGGGTGTGTGGGGGGGCTGTTGTATAAAGTATTAGCATTGCTATCTTCAATTATTCCTCTTATCCAGTCCTGAATATTTCAGAGTCAGCCCCGGCCCGCTGCATAATATCTCCTTCACACTCAAGCAAATTACCTGTCAGAAACGTACAACTCTGTAAAGCCTGTGAGAGTCAATACAAACAATAAAACATGAAAATGAAGGACAATGATGAAAATGGAATGATTAGCAAAGACATGTATTTAGCTCGAGGCCAGGCAACAACAGAATAAATGCTGGATCCTTGCATGACAATTTAAAGTGTAAGTAAAGGGAGGTGTAGTTTAAGGAAACCTGTTAGAGTATGATTATGCACATTTGGCTATAGATCCTAGTTAATCATATACGCATGTGTATCTGTTTGTGTGTTTGTGGGTGTCAGTATTTCATGATGTGGCTGATGCTCTCCACTGAACATGAGCAGACTCTGTCTGACTTGACAGTCTATCAGTGGAACACTCCTCTCCCATTTCCCTCCCTCTCTCTCTCTGTCTGTTTCTCCCCCACTATCACTCACTCTGCCCTACTCTCCTCCTCTGTGTCTCCATCCTTATCAGTGTCCTTCCATCCGTCTCTCGTTCAATTTTTCATTTCAGGTTCAATCTTCTTGACGTCCTCTCACTCCTCCTCTGACAACACCTCTCCCTCCCATTCTGTCTTCCTCTACTGGCCTGTCAATCTGTCGTCCCCGCCCTCTGTGTCTCTCTTTCTCTGTCTCTCTCGCTCTCTGTCTCTCTCTCTCTCTCTCTCTCTCATGAAGTTAAAATGCCTCCCCATGTGGTAGCGACCTGTCAATCATTAGAAGACACTAGGTGAGACCCAAAAAAAAGACCAAAAGGTGCATTTGTGTGGACCTTGTGGATGGGGCTTTTTCCAAATGCATCTGAGAACATGTGTAGTAAAAAAATCATTGCTGTCATCAATCCAATCATTCAGAGGGTAAGGAAATGAGCACAGATATCTGAAATAATGTATCTATTTTTTTTCATGTTCACAAGCAAACAAGCCACTCACAAATACATACATTTGATGTTCACTTCTAAGCAGTACCTTGAAGTTGTGCATGTGAAATTAGTCAGTGGAAGGTAACAACCAACTCTGACAAAGTGTATCATGGACTTCCAATATGTCCAAAAAGTTGTTTTTTTCCCCATCTCTGTTTGTGTGGGGGTGTACTGCATGTGTCAGCGCTCACGCTGCACCTTCACTGTGACTTACAACTTTAATTTAGATGGTAATTCACATAGACCTTTAGTTTTTTTATTATTTTGGCAATGTCTTCCATGCTAACTGATCATTGCTTACCATAGGTGCTTTTTGCTCTCAAAATAAATAAACATGATCCTTTTACTGAAATATTGCACCAAAATATGAAACGCTGTGATGCCTTTTTTATTGCACTTTTATTGCATCTTTTGATGAAGTTTGACTCTTTTGTAGGTTTTGCTCTTTTATTTTATTCTAACTGTTGAGCTATTCATCTGTTTATTCCAAACAAACTGCTGCTGCTGCAGCCGCAAGCATAAAAGACATCACTGTCTGTGTGCCTAGGGGTATTTCTTAAGAAAGAACAGGAAATGAAAAAGGTATCGGCTGAATCACTATTGTGATTTATATATGGAAAGAAAGAAAGTTAGCATTTATATCTATAAGGATACCACAGGTTATTACTTTAACTGTCCGTTGAGTGACATGCACCAGTGACAACAGCAGTGAATCATACAGCGGGTGGCCACATGGGTCCATTTAAAATCTGATATTCCATGTGGGACATTAAGGTTTTTGGATTTGTAGTTGTCTTTCGGGATGGGTTTTGAAATGTGTTGTATTTTTTTGTACTTGGGCATTTATTCAAAGGGGACAAAGCAGTGGGATGTGTATATGAGCTCTCATAAAGTCAGCCCACGTCCCAGTGCAACATCCTAGCCATATAAGCAATGCCTGCTCTGCTCTGCTTTGCTCCTGGAATATGAAATATGCATGGACCATAAAGAGCATATGGACCATCCATCTCAATATCCGCTACACCAAACCATCAAAAAAGATCATTAAAGCTAGCACACACAGGCTGGCTCACACACACACGTACACACAAAATGGCACATAAACATGCACTCCCACGTTGTGCATAATGGTTTATCAGTTTCAGTGCCAACTTTCTGCTGACAGAGCACACGCAATAACAGGCAAAGGCATAGACACACTCAAACGGACACACGCAAATGTAATTTTAGGAAAGAGAAGAGAGTTAACATTTGTCTACATTTGCTCACTTCCCATTTCTAGTCTTAATCTAAATACATTACAAGCAGTTCCCACATTATAACAGTGAAAAATAGTCGACACGTAGGGAAACATATATAAACATATGTCTTTGTTCCTCTCTAACACACGCACACACACACACACACACACACACACACACACACACACACACACACACACAAATGCACACGTGCCACACCTCCATGCTGTCAATTTGTCTATATTTTCTTTACCATGCCTTTGTCAGGCTCTGTCACTCCACTGCAGGGTATTAAAATTTAATACCAGACTCACACTGAGAGAGTGAAAGAGAGAGAGAGACAGAGAGATGAACAGATAGAGAGAGAGTCAAAGTCACATTGACAGTAAATCAGAAAAAGACCAACTCATGGGCAGTTGGATTTGCAGACAACAAAAGCCCAGATACAGAGCAAAGTGAGGGAAACTGTTAACAGTGCAGCAACATAAAGGAGGTAGGGATGAAGGGATGGACAGAAAGTGAAAGTGAGACATGAAGAAGAAGAAGAAGAAGAAGAAGAAGAAGAAGAATACTTCTTCTTCTTAAGGAGAAAAACAGAATGGCCCGGGAAGAGAGTAAATTCTCATTCACTCACAGAAATGATAACTCCGACTTCCACTAGGTGAGGTCTCTGCACTTTCATCTCTTTCTCTCCATCCCTCGCCCTCTCTCTCTCTCTCTTGCTTTTCCCCCTCCCCTCCTTTCTATTACATCTCTCTAATCTCTTTCTAACTCAACTATGTGTCAGCAAGGAGTCTGACACTAAGTCAGCGTCATATTCTATCATCCATGCAGACAAAGACAGGAGCACATGCAAACAGGACAGCTACAAGACGGGCTTCATCTTTATCTTATCTCTTTACTCCTTCAGCCCTTCCATCCTCATCCCTCCATCTCACTTCCCCTAAAACTTGTCAGCCCAGTTGCAGCCAACATCAATCTGCTAATGGGCACTAATCTCTTGTAAGTTCACACTGTTTTCTAAAAAGCCAATTCCAGTTGGTGAAAAGCTCTCATATTATTTGTAAGAATGAGGAAAGAATCAGAGTTGGAAAAAATGTGCAGTATGTGCGTACTCGCAACGGTTTTTCCAACTACCTTGTTTTCACCTTCACAGCAGAGGGGCATAAGTTGGGGGAATTCAATCTTTACCTACAGGTGTAACCATTTACTTATGTATGTGTAGAGGTGCAAAGTTGGAGGGAATAATTTAACAATACTATATGTTTATTATTATTATGGCCAACAGCTGAGAAATCATGTTTTTTCATCAATTTGGTATAGCTCTAAATACTAAATTACCCGTGAGTCTCATCTGCTGTTGCTATGGAGAAGAAGCCAAGCAAAGGCATGTAGTCAGAAAGCTTTGGCTACTGCACTCCAGAAAGTAAAAGTAAACACAAAATGTAATTTTAGACAGAATACATAAAACCAACTACATGTGCTTTGGATTTCTGTCCGAATTAATCATTAGCCACATCAGCAATGTGCACATCTACATTCCAAGCTCGAGTGGATATTGGAAGTCGTAGCTGACTTTGTCTCCTGACAATCTCATGTAAAAAGGCTGCAAGGTTTACCAGATCTTTTCTATTTTAGTGTTCCTGTTTTGTACTGATGATTCAACTGGGAGAGACTCAAGCCCACCCAAGCTGCTCGTCACCTAACATTTTCTTGCATAAAATAAAAAGGACTTCTACCTTTGGAAACCTGGACGACCAAAATATCTCCTCCTACTACACAACTCTATTTCACAGAGTTCTCCTCTGGGATACAATACACCTCCAGTTTGCTCCAGTATAAGCTCGGGTGTACTGGATACTGCCCAAAATGTGAATGTATGAATACTCAGGGACTAGTTTGAGATTTAAAAATATCTCTTTTGAAACCAGATGTGCCACCTGCTCACCTCAGCTGCTGTGGAGCTCTTTTGACAAACCGACTCCCTGCCTTGTTAATAGCACTTTGATTCAGCCAATTTCAGGAATATGAAAACATGCTGTCATGTTTTGGGAGGCCGTTGTTGTGCCTTTGTAAATGGTAGTGTGTGTGTGTGTGTGTGTGTGTAGTTGGCTAACGATTGATGCAGTATGAGCTGGAGAGCATGTGTGTGTACACCTTCACAGATGTATGTGAGTGTGAAAAGAACACAAACGGGCACCGCTGACATTACAAAAAAAACATATAAGAGAAAAAACACATAAGAGAAATGAATCAACAGTTCTTCACTTTTTTACGTTTTCGTCCCCTCTGGCAAGGACTTTCTCCCTCGCTCACTGTCCTTACTTCCCTTCAAACACAACTTATTTTTCAGTCTTTTGTGCCTCTGTTTGACATCACCTGTTACACCCGTCTCCTGCACCACTCCGTCTTCCCCCTCTCTCACTCGGTCGGCCACTGCCAATCTATCCACCGTGGCGTAAAGTCGTAATCCCTTACCCTTTTTCTCTCCTGTCGTTTACTTCACTCTCTATCTTAGTAATTATCTCTTCGCCCTGTCCCCTCGTTGCACCCCCTGTCATCCATCTATCTACCTTTATGTAAAATATCTCCATCTGCTTTCACTTTCATACTCCATTTTTCATTCTCTACCCTTCCTTATCTCACTGGGGTGACCCCTTCATCCCTCCCTATTTCCCTCCATCCTTCTTTCTCTCCTCCTCTGATCAGCGCCCTCCTTCTGCTGGCCTGCATCTATCTTTCCATCCCTCCTCTCGGTCACGGGCTGATTGAAATTCAAACCCAAGCTTTATTTGTCTGCCCGTGCGGTCGGCGATTTGCTTAGCACACGTTCCTGTCCGAGGCCGTGGAGGTTGTGAGCAATCTGGTGATGGGTGTTCTGAGAGAAGATAAAGGAACATCAGAGGCAGTGGCCACCAACTCGTCCATCCATTAGATTACTGTAACGTTTATCATTGCCACCAAGCTAACAGCAGCAGCAGCTCTCTCTGAGGCAGAATTAACTCACTCTAAATGCTTCAGCACACGTGCATTTAGCTCCCCTAACCGAGGCATCTGTGTTCCTTCCTCTCCCTCTGCCTCCTCCATCTATTTTTGTCTATTTCTCCCATTCAACCAGTCCGTCTCACATTTTCTGCAATGTGTTCATGCCATCATTTTTCATTTTTCTAGTCAGAGGTACAGCAATGTGAATCAGACACAATGAGAAGAAGAAATGATGATGGTTAACATTTGTTGAATGTGGTGTGCATGTACAGTGTTGTCAACATTACCTTTTAAGATTCAATATTATCTGCAATTTGGTTATCAACAAACTGTGCCGGGTCTTTGCATTACAGTAATGTGACTGATGTGATTTTGGTGTTGTGACCTCCACATCATAACCCATTACTATCAAGGTATTTATTCTAAAATTCCCATCTGTTTTTTTAAATCCATATACACGATACAGATTCTTAGTTCAATTTCCAGAAAATGTTCCAGCGAAAGTTATTTTGCAAATATTTTTATTAATTGATTAATCACTTTACAAGTCATTTTTCAAGTACTATACACATTGTAAAATGGTTGCAGTTTGAAACACATGGTTAACATTGTAAATTGAAACAAAACTACTTGGTTAGGCTTAGGAAAAGTTCCTGATTTGGATTACAATTTGTATGTTTGTTAAGTTACTTAAGTCACGTACGTAAATTAAGTATGTTACGTAAATTAACTTTGTGACGTACGAAATGTAAGTAAGGAACAGTAGCCTCATTGGTAATGTTTGCCATCACCTTGACCTCCTCCCTACACAGACTTTGATTAGACACATATTTGTGATAAATCAAAAACAAACAAAACCCGGGAAAAAAATATGTTTCCCCCAAAAACGTAATAGAGGATGGAGTTCAGTTGTATGGGAACGTAATTTGTAAGAGACATGACTGTTTTGACTGTCTGCTCTGAACACCTTCTGAAATTGGAACAAATGAAGATGAAGCAACATTAGCTGTTAAAGAAGAGATGATAAGCAGATGGTGTCTTTGTGGGTGTGTGTGTGTGTGTGTGTGTGTGTGTTGAGCAGGTAAGAGAAAATATATTTATTTGCTAGTACGTGTGAGAAGCAGACAGGTTACAGACACATTTGCAGGTGTCACAGCTGCTCCAGCAGGCTGACGTGCCCTCATATGTGTATGCCTATGAGTGTGTGTGTAGGTTTGTGTATCCACTTGAATTTTTCTGGCATGTGTGTGTGTGTGTGTGTGTGTTTGTGTGTGTGTGTTATCTGTGTGCGCGTGATACTGTCAGGACAGCTGCTTCAAAGATGGCAGTGTGAGCTTTTGTTCTGTCTCTTTAATCAAAGTGCTTCCCTACAGCTTGGCATGCCAGACAAAACCAAAGTCAGCCAACATTGGACGGAGAGACACAGAGAGAGAGAGAGAGAGAGAGAGAGAGAGAGAGAGAGAGACACAGAGAGAGAGAGAGAGAGAGAGAGAGAGATAGAGACACAGAGAGAAAGAGAGAGAGAGAGAGAGAGAGAGAGAGAGAGAGACACAGAGAGAGAGAGACAGACAGAGAGAGAGACCTGTGGGTGAGAGGCCATAAGGTCTGTTTCTGTCTCTGGTGCAATTTGATGAAACCGGCAGTCAGCCAATCAGACATGACGATGAGCCAACCAGGGAATAACCTGCAGGTCAGCTAACACATTCACACTCACACACACACCCATGCACACACAATTATCCGCATGTGCTTCTTTGAATCGCAGCATTGTTCACTAAGGTCTAAGCAGACCTTTTCTTGATATCAAGTGTTGCATGTAGAAAGTAATTGATTTGGTTGTAATTGGTCGTGGTCGGCTGGTTTGACTAGCAAATGCTGGCTTTGCATAAACACACAAATTAAATCCTTGTTTATGTTGTGTGTCTGTGTGCGCACATGCTACCGTATCACTGATGTTGTCTTGGTTTATGTGCTGATTGCAAAAACAGACCCTGACTTGCATGTTCCTGCTCAGAAAGCTGGTGGTAAAACGGACGAAAAAAGGAGGAAGGGTGAGTGACATGTGAAACAAAGGAGCGAGAGATGGATGGAGGTGGTCAGAGAGGGAGAAAAAGAGGTCTGAGCAGAAATTTAGGGGAGAGGGGGGGACTGCACTGGTGTTTCCAGCAGCATATACCTTCAAGCTTGGCTAATGGGCTGTTTGTGTTTGCATGTGTGTCTGGCCCTTTGACGGAGGCAATGTTCTGTTACAGTGACTCATACGAGCTGTAACAAGGAACAGATTGCTGTTCATTTATATGTAGCAGGCATTTGTATGTGTGTTATACCACCTTGGTGGCTCTAAAGGTCTTCTACATGCCAGTTAATACAGCAGCAGACGGTCCAGATACGTGTCACACACACACACACACACACACACACACACACACACACACACACACACACAGTGTTGTCTTATGTGAGACTAATAATAGACAAAGAAACTTCAGAGTTGTAAGAAACACACAACACTTTGGGCCTCCCACTGAGTAGGAATGTGCAGTGTCAGCCTTTGTGTCTATGCCTTTCCTTTATTACCCCCTTGTCTCTCGCTTCTCTCTTTCTCAATTTGTTTATTTTCCTCTCTTACTACCTCATACTCTCTCCCCCCCCCCCCCCGCGCTCCACGCCTCAATCCCTGTGCGGCCGTTATGGCAGAGAGGGAGAATGATGTCACGCCATCATGTCTTCCCGGCAAAACTGTGCCTATAAGATGTCGTTTATACATCTCACTACTTCTCTCACCGCCCGTTACAGAGGGCTTAATGCACCATTTGACAATGACATGACAATGCTACTATACAGTATGTGTTGTCTGTCTGTGTGTGTGTGTCTGTGTCTGTGTGTGTGTGTGTGTGAGCAGTGACAGTGAGAACACACTTGTCCTGTCTTTACATAACCACTGTGCAAGTAGCAAACTGGGGCAGCCAGAGAGAAAACCAAACTATTACTGTGTGTGTGTGTGTGTTTTGACTTTTGCATACCCTTATTTCTGTGTCTGTGTGTGTGTGTCAAGGGTCAAATCTACGGGGAGATGTTTTAAGACAAAAATATGCTGAAGAAGAGGAGAGAGGCGGACAGACAGTCTAGAGAACGAAACAGAGGAAGAAACTATTTGGTTTTTGACCTCTGCCACACTCTGACATCCAGCTGGTGTGCTGAAAATCAATCAAGACCCTCGGTTATCAAGGACATTTTAACTGGTTCTCAGAGGGTAAAGCTTTCCAGGGTCGCCCGATGAGGTAGACACACAACTGCATCCTGTGTGGACGTCATTAATTGGAACGTGTGTCGCATACATGATGCTTGGCTGAGCAAAGACATACCAGTTAACAAAAATATGTGTTGCACTAACTCCGCTGTCTCACTTCGTAACCTTACTTTTCCTGGCCTTGAACTGGGAGGAACTAAGGAGAAAGGAAAGGATGCAGGTGAAGGAATTTTAGGAATTAAAAAGAACCCAATGAAAGGCAAGCAGCAAATAGAAGGGAGGTGAAGGGAATAGTGTAATTGGTCACTGTTTATTAGCATTGTCCCTTTCATTGGACCGTGTGCAATTCAACATTTTCACTTTAATTCTCCAGTGAGAGTCTTCTGCTGGTAACCGAGCACATTGATGGGATTCACACAGGGTGGAGGAAAACTCCACCTTGATTGCACATTTCTCATTTTCTGCAGTCTCTAGCAATACTCGTGATTGCCTTCCAGTGCTTTTGTAGGTGGCTGTAGCTTCTCCTGTCTACATGACAGGAGCGACACCTTAAACTCCAGATTGCTTCCCATTTGTGTTGAACGTGGGCCTTCTCTATCTTCCTGCCCGCTGCCTATAAATTGAGGTCCACCATCTTTTTAAGAGAAGAAAGAGATGAAATCAGACTAATAGTAAAACACAAACTTCAGGTCAAATGATCTGTTTTTGCAGTGCAGTCGGTGTTGCCTGGTGCAAGTGTGCTGATGCAACACTTTAAAAAAACAATTATTGGCTTCTCATTCACACTGACTGATTACCTTCACTGACTGAATTAGACTTAGATTTCCGTGCTGTTTGCAATTGAATAAAAATTAATGAGCCTGAGAGGTATCGCAAGAAGTATTTAAAATGTATTTAACTTTGCGTATTAAAACAGAATTAACAATAAAGAGATGAAAAATGGGAGATAGAAAAAACTCCCAGTGGAATCCTACTTTAAAAGGTGCCGTAGGATTGCAAAGATCCAGGACTTAGCCAAAAAATTTGAACATTGACAACTTCTCAATCCCTAACCCCTTTCCACTAAAGAAATCCAAAACAGGTAGCTGCTAGCCTGGCCTTGTCCAAAAGTTAAATCTTATGTCTTGTGTTTTTGCACAGATTAAACAAAACTAGCATAAGAGCTTTAGAGGTGGTAGTTTGTTACCTTTGGAAACAGGCAGGCTAGCGGTTTGCCCCTGTTCACAGTCTTAATGCTAAACTAAGCTAAGCTAAGGTCTGCTAGCTGTAGTTTCATAATGAGTAGTATCAATCTTCTCATCCACATCTCAGGAAGAAAATCCCTAATCCCAAAATGTCAAACTATTCTGTTAACAGGGTGCTGTTTTTGGTTGCTGGTTACTCAATCAATGTCCCCTACTATTTGTTGGACTAGAGACTCAAACCAGCAACCCTCCAGCCTTAAAGCCAGTCTCTTCTTACTGAGCCTAGGCTACTACAGCTCCTATGTCATTTAAAAAAAAAAGATTATCACTCAGCAGGTCGCTCTGTTCTCCTCCATATTTAAAGACTTTATCAGGATCATTATTCAGGAAGTAAAAGTTAAAAACTGATGAATAAGGATTACGCTCTCTGCCATTCTGTGATGGGGAGTGGCAGTCATTAGCAAGAGATATTAATAGACAGCCTATTAGTTTAGGTCGGAGCTTTATGTCAGACTCTGTTACAGTTACACTGACTTTCTGTCTCCCTCCTCTGCTTCTCTCTCCCTTCATTGTCTCGCCCCTCTTCCTAACACATGTCCTTCGTCCTCCTTTGCCCAGCTCCAGTTTATCACTATTTTGACTCATTTATGCCTCTTCCTTCTTCCTTCTCACACTCTCTCTCACGTTCGTACAACGGCCCTCTCTGTCACTTTACTCACTCACAGTTCTCCTTGCTACAGGTATAAACCACTTCCCCACAGCATTTTCCTGTTTTTCATAATTTCGTGCTCACATCATGCTATTTCTAACCATAAATCCCCAAACCACAACCCCCCTATTGGTCGCCAAGCATAATTTAAAAACACACTCTCACCTCCCCTCTGACCCATCTTTTCCTATCTATCTTTCTCATTCACTTTTACCATGACCAAAAGTTTACATATATGGTGCCAAACAGGCTTCCATATATGTAAGCTGGGGTGGAACCAGCTAAATCTCTTCTTCATCCGTCTTTTTCAGTTGGCAAACACAAAATTGTTTCTCCACTTTATCGTCTGCTTTTCAAGGTAATACTTAGCCGTCATGGGCGTCAGTTTGGTTTGAAATGTGCTGGGGACAGAGATGCATTCAGAAGTGCATTCATTTTTTTTTCTTGTGCGCAGGTTTTGAAAAATGCTGTCGTGTAGCTTACTAATGTAAATGAATAAAAATGTATACAAAAATGTGATGATGTCCGACATGTTTTATGAAGAAGAATGCCTTAAGTTTTCAAAAACCATTGGACATATTACCCACTATGTTCTGCTTCATGTATCCATGGAGACAATGTGACATGACATGGGAGAGAGGAGCTACGAAAGGAAAGAAGCGTGTAGCCCGCAGCAGCAGAACAGCTGTGTCTGTGCCTGCCCTGTGGGAATAGAATTTTTTGTGGATTTATTGGCATCTGTCACTCAAGAATTATATGTGTTATGAACTTTATTATTTTAACTAAGTTGAGATTGAGGTTTTCAAAAAAAGTGGTGGGTACAAAATGACTCATTACAAAATCTGATAGGTACGCATACCCACCTCATCTGACAACATGAATGTAAATATGTGTCTGTTTTGCATCCTCAGCTATGTCGGCTTACAAAAATGAACAGTCACAGAGACTCTGATGCTTAATGTTGCTGCCTGCATGTCTGATGTACTGTGTAATAAGGATCAAATTAATATTGTGATGAATACAACACCATTACCTCAAAGTAATTGTGTTGAGAGTCCACATAGGGTGATTCACTTAAACTACATCTTGGGTTGTGTCTGAAATTTATTCATTACTCTCTCTATAATAATCACTCAGTGGTTTACTTTACAGTGAGCAATAAAACAAGATTTTGGATAATCATGAATCATCATTTTGTGTTGTCACTGACAGAAGACTTTTTTTAGCATCCATAAAATGTGACACATTACATTGTGTGATTGATATTGCCATGGACAATACATTTTACTCCATTTTGGGAATGTTTTAGGGTGCTATAAACTGTGTATATTTAACACTCAAACACCAAAATACAGTGGCGGGCAGTAAATATACTGAACTATATTTATTTTCAATAAATATCTCACACTGATAAATTTCAATAAAATGGATTAATTAGAACCGCAATATCTCAAAAACTGAATCACCATCATCATCAAGTTATCACCCAGCCCTTAACAATATCTCTGAAAAGTGGCACTCAAATGTTTTAAGGCCAAATGTATTGTTTTTAAATGTATCCATTTTTCGAAACATTTCCAAAAAGCTTCGTCTTTAGGGTGAAAATCATCTGCTTGGTGTAGAACAATAAAAACTAAACATACACCTTTATGTGGCCTTGCTCTTCATCCTCCATCAGATGTGGCTTCACCTCACCACTGTCTGCTCTTTATTCCTCACTAACGTCCTCTCTGTCCAACCTTCTCTCTTTAACAAATTCCCTCATTTCTTCCCAATCATCTTATCGCTGCTTTTATCGCTCCTGCATTGTGCAGCCGTGACCCCTCTGAGAGAGAGGTTGAGGGAGACACTGTTTGAGAGTGGGGGGAAAAAAAGAAGGAGAAAGGGAGAGAGTGGCAGAGGGTAAGGTTTCGATTTCACAGCAGACATAGGCTGACTTTACGCAGGTAACCTCTGTAAATGGGTTTTCGATCACTAATTCTCAACAGATCCCTAGAAACGATTACATAAAGACACATGTGAGAGAGGACAAATAGAGAGGAAGAAGAATAAAAAGAAGAAGAAGAAGAAGAAGAAGAAGAAGAAGAAGACGAAGAAGACGAAGAAGACTCTTAGACAAACACCTACATAAAAATCGACGAATTTCCCGGTGATTTGCAGTCTGGTCGGTGAGTCAGAGAATTTACAGTCACACAGACTCCCACACTTCCCACCACATAAACAGTTCAGCATTTAAACATGGATGTACACATATGGCTGTCGCCCACACTGAATATGGGTGGAGGTCTGACCTTAATTGTTCTCCTTCTGTTTGTTAATCTGCTAGTTTGCTTTGGGAAAAGATCGCAAAGTTCATTTGTGTCATTTCTTTTTATATTTTCAAAATTACACAGACATGCAACAGGGAAGTGTTTAATACTGACTGGCTGTGAGAGAGGCGTACTGCTAACTGTTGCCTTTGTTTTTTTTTAACTGGTACCTCACCTTAAAAACACTTGCTAAGTGCTTCAGTGCTCCATGAGACACACACACACACACACACACACACACACACACACACACACACACACTTACTTTCAAATTAACTAGTTACTTTATTTAGGTATCAAAAATTAGTAACTATTTATATTGCAAAGTTACTCCTTCAAAGTAAAACTCATTACAATATGGCAAATAGAAAACACTTTTGTTTCTTTCATGAATGTGTTCGGTTCGACATCTAAAAATTGTCTGTTACTCATTAATTTGACAACATTTTGGGAAAATGTGAAAAAAGATCACAACAGTGGTGTTTCCTTATTGACGGCTTCATGTAGAACAGAGATGGCAAAAGTACTCACTTTCCGTACTTAAGTAGAAGTACAGATACTTGTGTGAAAAAATACTCCGGTAAAAGTGGAAGTAGCCTACTGATTAAACTTATTTACTCAAGTAAAAGCAACAAAGTACAGGCTTGGAAATTTATTTAAGTATAAAAGTAAAAGCAACCTTGCGAATGACAACCATTTTTTATGCAAAGTTACCTGGGCCACACAAATGTTACTAGAGAGCACGCTGAGGAACTTCAGTGGACATGGAGGACACGTCTTTATATGGAAATGGCTACATTTTAAATGGATGTCTCCCAATAGGCCTAAAACATAACATATATGATTATTATGACAGAAACTGGGACTCCAGTTTAATAAGATTCTGACTTATTAGCTAGATATCAATTCACTTGTGATTCTGTGAGAATTCACAGATCCAGTTTCTATTTTTAATCTTCCCCTTAACATTTAAATTAATCTACATGTATGTTTTTGTTCTCAAATATGGCTTCTGGAAATAAAATAAAGGATTAAAATATGAATGACTAAACAGACATTAATGAAGAAGTTCCCCAGCACATTGGCCAGGAGTCCTTCTTGATGCCTACTGTCTCAAACATCTCTCTCAGATAAGGCCGAGGATGATTGGGAATGTCTTGCTGCTTGTCTGCCGGATCTCTGTTTTCTTCATTTTCAATCATGTCGCCCTCCATGCTACTATATGCTAACGTTAGCGCCATCAAGCCGCAATAATTTGCTGTAAATTAATGCAGAATGCCGATCTGTTGAGCTGTCTTAGTCGTGCGTCAAATGCAACATACAGTAGATATATTCCCATCTATTTAGATTGAATATGGTATTGATGACGTAAACAATAATAACAATAACTCCAGTGAAATGATGTGAAAGTTGAGGACTAGATTAGGACTGTATTTAAGTTGATTCTGGTTTCCAACTTCGCCCCAGGTGTGTCCGTTAAAACAGACGGAGACAACTTTTCTTTAGCTAAGTTTCCATCCACTTGTCAATTGAATTACAGTATCTGAAGTTCGGTAAAAAAAATTAAAAACTCATGCGAATAAAGCTGGTGAAACTGTTGATGCTTCATTAAGATCAACGTGCAACCTAGCTAACAGGTGAAGAACACACCAAAACCACTAGCTAACTTACTTTAAATTAGCAAGAACTATAGACCAATAATAGGCTTAAGTGAACTGACAACATCATTTATATGACTTACAGTTGTCAAAGAGGCACACACACAATCTCAGCTGATTATCCTCCGGACAGCTAGTCTCTTTTTCTTTTCTCTCACTTTTTTCTCCGTGTGGCCCGCGCACCCGCTACAAAACTAAAGTAACGAGCCAATTTTGTAAAATGTAAGGAGTAGAAAGTACCAATATTTGTGTTAAAATGTAAGGAGTAGAAGTAAAAAGTCGCCACAAAAATAAATAGTAAAGTATAGTAAAAATATCAGAAAAATCTACTTGAGTACAGTAACAAAGTATTTGTACTTCGTTACTTCCCATCTCTGATGTAGAATAAGAGGAATAACTTGTAATAATCAATGTAAGATTGGTACAATGGCTTCTCCCGTAGATTACAATAAAATGATCTTAACAAGCTGAAATAATTAATAAAAGAAAAATTCCATCATCCATCCATTTTTTAAATACATTCTTTTCCACTGCAAGGGGACGGGGGCTGGAGTCTATCCCAGCATAAAATGGGCAGGAGGCAGGGTACACTCATAGGACACCCACATTCACAACTATAGGCCCAACTACAAGTTCCAACACGCAGGATTTTGGACTGTTGAGGAAACCAGAGTACCAGAGGGAAACCCACGCAGATGCTCTGAGAAGGACAGACAGAAGGACAGAAGGACAGAAAGAATAGTTGATGTTTTTTTAAATGATTTAATGCAACACTGCTGAACTATTGATTGTGATTTTATACCCCAAAATGATTATCTGAATAGTGCTGTAACGATTGGTCAACTGATAGAAATCTGTCTTCGATTCAGGTATCAATTCATCATTTATCAAAAACAATGCCACACATCTGCTTTTTCCAGCTAAATATTAGCTTCCCCACTACTTCATATCACTGTGATTGAATAGCTTTGGGCTTTGAACTTTCCATCAAAAAAAAAAAATCAATTTTAAGACGTCATATCGGGCTCTGAGAAATTGTCATGGTCATTTTTTTACAATTTTCAGACACCTTATAGACTAAACAATTAATCTAAACGAATAATCGAACGACTGATCAATAATGGATATACATAGCTCTCAATTTGAAAACTGTGATGTGTTCTCGGGCAACCCATTACCTCCCATTACAACACGCTCACGTATATGTGCACATAATCACTCAGAGATCCCCTCTCTCTAATTCCAAGGAGAATTTCTCTTTGCTTCATCAGTCTATGAATTAGCAGAGAGTGAGAAAGAGAGAGGTAGAGCCTAATAAGCATAATCTGTACTTTCTGTTTATTCCGTCTCAGCCCAAATTGTTTCTAGGTGCGGCTTGTTCAAAAAGTAATTCTCCTCCACCATATTTAATTGTTTTATTATGTCATTACTCCATGTTGCTGGAGCATTAACGCACCGTGCATTCCACTACGCCTATTAAACTGTAATGGCTCTACAAAGCAATATACGTCGTAATCAGACATACACACACGCACGCAAACACTATCAAACGCACACACACTATTAAACGCCAATGGTGCCAGAGAGTGATATGAGGCAATATTGCGGGTGAGCAATCTGATGAAGTGTGCAGAAACAGTCATTAGCCGAGTCCTCGTCCCTGTTCAGTTTGCTACACACTTAACATCTTAACGAAGGAGCTGCATTGCTTTCACGCTGCATCGGCTTATAATCACTTGCAGAAACACTATCAGACTTATAGTACACGCACACACTCACTTTGTCACTCATTTGTACACAAACACACAGACAGTTTGCTCGTTTCACTCAGCTTATGGTCTGAGTCTGAGAATATGTGCATACGTTAAGGCATGTGTAAGTGCGAGGTAGCGAGAGAAAGTCTTAAATGTTTCTGAGAGTGTGAGAGGAAGTAATAAGATGAGTGGAGTGCGTTTGTCTGCTGAGAGAGGGATGATGGATTGTTGAGGAGAGGCAGGTGAAGCTGAATATCTCCCTACAGCGACGGTCATAAAGCAAGAGAGCAGCATCCTCTCCAACAACACTATGAGATCAAATAACCTCCAGTGCCTCTAAGCACACACACACACCTACACGCACACACACTCAAGAGGTGAAAGCAACATCAATGGCTGGCACTGATATTCAGGCTTCGCTCTGTTTTGAAACATCCATCATATTCTTGAGCAGAAAGACAGAGGCAATGAAAGTGTAAAAATGAGCATTCTTTGACACACTCCCCCACCTTCCTACCTCTCGCAAAAACACACATACGCTCACATGCACAGCGCATGCACACACACATACATAGAAATGAGTGAAGTATGCGAGTGAGAAGAGGTGAAGTAAGATGAACAAGCAGGAGAGGAGGTTGAAGTAGAAGAACAAATGTGAGTAGGAAGGGTCAGTGATGGGAAAGACTCTCCAGGGCTCAGGAGATGGATTAGGACCGAGGGTGTGTGTGTGTGTGTGTGTGTGTGTGTGTGTGTGTGAATGTGTGTGTGAGATTTGATTTAATTTGATTTATTTAATTGCATTAAGAATGCCTTACGCAGGAAAATACATTAAATACAATCGAGGATAAAAACACAATAAAGTCCATTGTGGTCCTCAACACATAACAACAGGGCAAGACGAGACACTTACAGAGTGTATAATAAACATTGACATGATATAACATTTTACTTAAATAAATAAAAATGAAAATGGTAATTTGCCTTTTGTTCTATTCCGCAACCCTCTCTAACAACCAGGCCTTGACTGTCTTTTTGAAAGGGTTCAGTGTGGAAATGACTTTTATTTGCCGACCTAACTTATTCCACTAAACTGCCCCTACATAGGCAAAGGTTCCTTTCCCTAACGCTGTCTTAAATCTATAAGGACACAGGTCAGATATGTTGCCCATGCGTGTAAACATTGTGCGTTTCCTTTACCTTAGTTATAAGGCACGACAAAAAAATTGGGACACAACCAAACAATATTTTATAGATCATGGTCAGTCTTGACATACAGTAGTAACACGAAACTCAACAGGGAGCCAGTTGAGCTCAACAAATTGTGATCTACCTACAGTAAATGAGATCTATGGTCCAAGTTCAGAATTACTCGTATTAATTTATTCTGTGCTGCTTTGGTAGGCCTTCAAACCAGGAAGTACATGCAAATTTAAAATGATTTAAAATGAAGTGTGTGTGTGTGTGTGTGTGTGTGTGTGTGTGTGTGTGTGTGTGTGTGTGTGTGTGTGTGTGTGTGTGTGTGTGTGTGTGAAAAAAGAGAAAGAAAGCAGGAATGTCATCAATCTCGCTGAATCTGACCGCTACTTTTTTCATAACAATGAACCTGTTGAGCAAGGCATTTTACAACTAGCATCTGTCACAAAGCCTTGACACCACGACAGTCCTGCTCCCTTTCTGTCCCCGACAGTCATTAACAGCCCTCTCTGACTTCTCGCTTTGGTGTGATATTTTGGGTGTTTGCTTGTTTGTGTGTGCCTGTCCACATGTGAGACTCCCCATTGCTATACAATGTGTGTGGAATTTCATGCTATAATCGGTCAGGGACCGGAACACATGGCAAACAAAGCAATCAGCACAACAGCGCGCCATCTCTTCACACACATAGTTTATAGGGCACACACACACACACACACACACACACACACACACACACACACACACACACACACACACACACACACACACACACCTTCTGAACAGACTGGTGAGATGTAGTTCTCTTTGAGATTCTGCTCTTTGCCCTCTTCTGCAGATGGACAATTATGATCAGATGTGGTCCGTTACATAGAATGCCAGATCATAAAAACATCCACCAGCAGGTCCTAAGGGGTAATTTAAGATTAGTGTGTGCTATGCTCAAAACAGCCTAAAACATTGCCACATTGATATGGAAATTAGACCAATCTACCACTGGTGCGAATGGCGAAAAAACGTTAAATAGCAAAAAAAAAGTGTGGACATGCACACACAGAAAGATATGCATATGAATGGCATGTGAGGGGTATGTCCCAGAGACCAGTCGAGGCCCAGCCTTACACACTTAGCATTAGAATACATCAATGGCACAGGAATGGAGGCACGCAGGCTTTCATACTCGGAAAACCCACCTTCAGCCTCTATCTTCCCCCTTTCACTCCCTCTTTGGGCCATCCCAGCCCTCCACCCCCACTGTTAGCCCTCTCTTATTATCTCCTGCTCCTCTTATTCCATCCCCCCCTCCCCATCTCCGTCTTAAGACTCCACTCTCCTCCTCCTCTCCAGAAGGAAGCCTTTTTAACCGTGACCAGAACTCAGAGGCGCATGGACCGTGACCACATAGCCATACAACACCAGATAGTGTGTGTGTGTGTGTGTGTGTGTGTGTGTGTGTGTGTGTGTGTGTGTGTGTGACATAAAATAATCATAGTTAGGCCTGCCACTGCTCAGTCACCCTCAGTGTTGTAAGTGTCTGAACAGGCTGCTTTAGATCCTGTTTAGCTCTGTGGGATTTGCTGTCTGGTCATCAGCATTCATCCCAACACTTCACTCACTAACTGACAAACTCCACTTAATGGAATCAAACTTGGCCCATCAAACGTGTGTCAGTGCATGTATTTGTGTGTGTGTGTGTGTGTGTGTGTGTGTGTGTGTGTGCCACTTGTCTGTCGATACCCAGCCTTCAGCCAGAGAATAGGAGAGAGGTAAGGAAAAACAAGCCAGCTCTCCTTTACTCTCTAATTACAAATGACAAACCTGCTACCAAGAGTCTGGCACCTGACGACGCATGATAACCTCTCAGCTCTCTGCCGATACGCAGTGGCAGGCTGGAGGCTATCTGCCTGTATGTGTGTGTGTGTGTGTGTGTGTGTGTGTGTGTGTGTGCGTGCGAGCATATGTGTGCACAGATTAGAACAAGAACAAAATCAGTCCCGCCCTACGGCTCTGATTCCCAATGACAAAGCAAGAATTTTACAACAAATATGTCACCTGTCTTCCTCTCTTCATTGCCCTTTTAGTTTTGCATCCTTTACTTTTAGCCATCAATATACTCCTTCCTTCCTTCCTTCCTTCCTAACTCTCTCTATCTCTTTTGAATCATTGAAACCCAGCCGTTCTCCTCCAGATCATCCATTTCCTCCCCATGGCGTAATACTGAGGTTAACACCGCATTGTGGCTTGTACTCTTACTGTCTAATGTCTCTAATTGCATTGTAATGATATTAAAGGCCATCCACTGTAAGTATCATGTATCCTTACAACACGGGAAGGTTGTAACCTGTTCTCACACCATACTCTCTTACATACCCTCAAATCTGCTGTTTTATATTTGAGGGAAGTGGTACAAGGTTGTGGAGGATAGAAACTTAAAAAGATATGATATCTGAGTGCTGATACAAAAACATCTCACCACAAGGTCCATGTAGTAGCTGATCTGTAGCTTTAATACCTTATCATCTAGATCAGCAGGAGCCGCCTACACTAAGGTCAAACTTTACGCATAGCTAATTATAAACAGGATGTTGCGCCAAACTAGTTCTTACACAGAGATTATTAATACTAAAAATGTACATATTGTAGGCTATCTGCCAAGTATAACTGTTGAACGAACAGACAATGCTGACATTTGCTTGCTAATATGAATACTGCCATCTCTAAACTCATATATTACTACAAGTAATCATATAGAAATTAAATAAAGTTTTAGTTAGTTATGTTTAATATGTTGTTTGGCGTCCTAAAACTTATTTTTCTATGTTATGCTACAGATTGTGGTGCTACTGACTTCCTGTTTACAATGTTGATTGCTTTCAGTTGGACAGAGCTACATACTTACCCATTCATTTTGTAGATAAATCACTAGATTGAAACTATCAAGTATTTACGACAAACTTAATAAGAAACAGCCGGTCCAACCCAGCCCAGTAGGTGTTTGCCCATTTTGAAGACTTCTCATCCATGCTGGTTTTCAATTCTGGACCTTGGAAACAGCAGTTTAGAAAATAATCTTACCACAAGGTCTATTGTTATTCTGTAGCTTTCAGGCACGTTAATGATTTGTTTGGAAGGATGGATGAACTTTACTTAATCTCCAAAGTGGAAACTAGTTTGATTGGTTTGATACTGATTTTTATTAGTAAATGTTTACCCAGTTGTCATTGAGCGATTGAGGATTTGTGTTTTTCTATAACGTAATAAAAGAAGCATGTCTCAAACTGAAATGTTAAATGTTGTCATTGCTGTAGAGGAACTTGATCTAAATAAAATTATTATTTAGAAGTAAAGAAGAGCAAGGAACTTTTAGTTTTTTTGAAATGTTCAATACTCTACAGGTGTAAAACAGATAAACATGATAACAATTTAAAATGTGAAAAATAAAATGGGGCAGAGAGATAAATAAGAGATACACAGAGAAACTCAAACACACACCAACACTGGCCTGAATGGACCGCCAGACATGGGTTCACGCTACAGGATTGAGCGTACACTTCTTCCTATTCACACTTAGCATTGAGTTAGCATTGACTCCCTGCTGAATAGCCTTGTGAAGGCACAGGGTGATGCTAACCGAGAGGCACTATCGCTATCCGCCCTGCTACTTGGCGGACTAGCCGAGGCGGCATTTATATGGTAATGTCAGGAACGTTTCAGGGCCAAAGCTTGGGACCGTGGGCACTCTGTGATCCTCCAAGCCCAAAAAGGACAGATCTCCAGGGCATTGTGATTTCCCCAGTCAAGGCCCTGAGTGATCAGGATAAGCCCGTCCATGCTGCTTTAGTGCTGTCACTCAGCTGCTATTGTTGTCATGTGAACGGCCATTTTCATCACAATTGACCTCGGTTTTGGCAGTACTGTTCTGCAGGGCCCTCCTTTCTCTATTCTTCTGTGCCCTCCCCTCCTTCCCTTTCGCCCTTCATCAATGATTTTTTTCTTCTCTGTCTAGTCTTTTTTTGTGTGCTCTATCTTTCTTTTTTCTACTTTCCAGCACTAACAGAGGCCCATAGATATGGCTGACGCAGAGTTTAACTGGTCTCTCTGCCTATCCGCCGCCATCTCTGCAGCCCTATTCACTCCTTAAGAGAAGAGTGTCATGGAGCCTTTGGTTATCTGAACTGAAATTGTAGAAAATTGCAACCTGTGATGCAATACATATGCTCAGATTCAACTCAAGGGAGTGAAATACTGAGTGTATGTTGTGTGAGCGACATTTTACAACCCAAGTGCACGGGTGGGTGTCTTTAATCAATCACGGTTTAGCAAATATAGGAGTGCATGGTGTGAGTGTTATTCTACATGTTAGTGTGATACGGAGTATGTGTGTGTGTGTTCTCACTTTATTTGATCAGGGCTGGAAAAAAATAATAATGTACTCCCTTAAGGAAGCTGTGGGAGGTAACGACAGAGATTTTCCCTGTGAAACGAGTTTTTCCTGCATGTGTGAGTGTGTGTGTGTGTGTGTGTGTGTGCGCATGTGTCTCTGTGTATGAAAACAGAGGGGGAATTAGAAAGAGTGAAAGAGGAGGTGGAGAGTGAAGAGTATGCATATGTATGGGTCTAATACATGTGGGTAATGTGTGTGGGTGGTATGCTTTTAGACTGTGCCCCTTCCCAAACACACACACACACACACACACACACACACACACACACACACACACACACACACACACAGGTGCTTGGATGCAAAGAACTCTGTTCCATCAACACAACACATCCTATTTCTCAACATCTCCTCCCACATCTCCCTCTCCCCCTCCACCAACTTTACTTCTCCCTCTCCCGGGAAGTGACACAGAATTCTTTTTAACTGCAGTACATTCATTACAACAACCCTGCAACTCCCACATCCTTCATTCACCCCTTCCCCCCTTTACCCTCTACTCCTATCTTCTACAGTCTCCCTCCCTATAACACAAGTGAAATAAAGACGTGTGCGTATCCACCTCCAGCAGCTGAGAGAGGTGGTAAACACTCATTCATATGCGGCCTTACTACAGCAGTGCTAGCACAAATTTCCTGTGCCTCAGAGCGTAGGAAGGGAAAGCAGAGCCTGCAGACAGTGTGGGTGTAAGCATTGAGGACAGCCATCCTCTTTCTATCTCCCTCCATTGACAACAATTGACTCTGCTCCGTGCCCACGCATGTACACACAAAGACACAGCTGTCCCTCGTGTAAATGCATTTGCACATTGTCCACCAAGGGTCAAAAACACAAGGGTATGCTTAAAATCCTGCACACACACACACCACACACACACACACACACACACACTCCACCTTAGATAATGTTGGATGAATAGACAATATACAGTATATAGAAATTTGTCAATTGCCATTGCAGGCAACGTTGAAAATCAATTTCAAGGAGTGCTTTATGGAAGTATTGTATTTTTGCATAATAATAATAACAACGTATCTGGATTTGTCAGTGGAAAAGACAAAAACAGACTTTCCCATTTGATTATTTAATTTACAAATTATTTCTCAATATAATTTCCAGAAGGTAACAATTACCACAACTATAACAAGTTCTTGTAAAATTCCCAAAAACTCCTGCACACTGTTGATCCCTTGAACTCACTCACTTTATTACACAACAATGTTTAGATTTGAATTTTATTTTGGTACTTTCAACAGAATTGTCCTCAGAAAATTAGTATGATGATATCTATATCCATATTGCAATTTAAAATGGCATTTTAAGGCTGTAAATCATAATTATTTTATGTATCTCAATAAATCAGGGTGATGCCTTTAAAGCACTTACCAGATTATTATTTGTCTATTCAGCCATTTAAAATGTATAAATGTCCCATTTTGTATTATATAAAACAACAGAAGTAACAAATTCTCACATTTGGAAAGCGTCTGTTTGGCATTTAGCCTGATAAATGACCTAAACAATATATCCCTTTATCAAAATAGTTGTTATCGGCAATTGACTAATCAATAAATCAACTTATTGTTTTAACCTATTACTTACAGTGTACTATGATAAAATATTGTATTACCCACTTCTAGTCACAGTAAAACCACAATAATGAATATTTTTTTATTATCCAGGATCACTTATAATTTTTCACCTCTATCAAATGATTGCCGTAATTGTTTAATGAAAAAAGCTCCCTCCCCAATTTCCCACAGCTCAAGATGACCCCTTCAAATATCATGATTTGTCTAAAACCCTAACATGTTTGACATACAACAATATAAAACTGAGAGAAGCAGCAAGTCACTGTATTAGAAAAATTTGAACCAATGAATATTTGTCATTTTGCTTAAAATGATTAATTGTCAAATAATTTTCTGTACACTGGTATCATAAACAAACATATCAACACAAATTGGCCGAAAACAGGGGTTCTTCATAAAGAAGCAGCAACACACACACACACACACACACACACACACACACACACACACTGAGAGCTCATTGTCTGATCTGAATAGTGACTTCGAGAGAAGTATGGTGATGCAGAGGAGAACAATAAGCAGGAGAAGAAGAAGTGTTGCAGAGAACAACTCTCTCCCTAGCCGACGGAAGAGGCGGTGGGAGAGTCGAAGAGGCAGAGGGTGGAAGGGGAGGGCAGAGCAACAGATACATGGAGAGAGAGAGAGTGAGGAGGAACAGGGTGAAACATCCAGGAGAGTGCAGTGTCTGTGGGACGCCATTGATCCAACCCTGACAGAAATAGACAGCCAGACCAGAACCGACAAAGGCCCTCAGAGACACAGTAACACACAGCAGTACATACATCTGCACAGCAGGAGCTATTCATACAAGCCAACACACTGGCCATCCACACATTAGCAGTCATGCATACACACACACACACACACACACACACACACACACACACACACACACACACACACACACACACACACACACAGACATTAAAGGCAGAACAGGGTTACAACAAAATTGTAAATGATTTCACAGGTAATATAAGCCACATGTTGCACAGTCATCAATCACAACAACGTGCTTGGCCAAACCATTCTAAATTCTTCAAACAATGCGGTTTTGTGCAACATTTCCTGCAATCAGTTGACAATATTAAATGAGTTGCAATTTTCATTTTGCTGTCCATTGGGCTGCATTTTTTTTTTTCTTTTTTACCTTTAAGATGAAGCAGTTCAGCTGTCTAAGGCTAGGCTTACTGGGTTTGTGAGCTTACATTTACATAAATGTATGCACTTAACATAAACGCACATAAACCCTGAGCAAGGATTATAAAGGCAAAATCTAACTTTTATAATACCTAATCCAATGATTTGCGAGTCCTCTACCCCATCAGGCATGGAGCTTCCTGCAGCAAACAGACCGCACGTGAGTAAACATGCACCGGTCCGTAGGGACAGATGTTTGAATTTTTGAATTTTTTTGTGTGTTTCCACTGTACTGGTAGGTGCACTTTAGAAACAGGAAAACATCTGTAGACAACTGTCGGCAGATTCAGACACAGTGGATAACTCATGCACATGACGAGTGCTGGGCTGTATGGCTGAAATCAAAATCATGGCATTTAAGCAAATTGCTTTCTGACATTAACCTACTGTTTCAATGAAACATGAGCTTACAGATTTATTTGGTTTCCATGCTACTGCAAAATGGAAAATAATCCAGTAATTTTCTGTGCAAGTACTGCATGCATTTCATCAGACAGCACTCTTCAAAAATATGGATAACTGATTTACTGATCTAATTTGCTTGGAATGATTCATTTGGGCAAAAGCGTTTTGTAATTTTCATTGGACAATTAGCAGCAATTTTGCTAATCAATAAATTGTTAAACCCATTTTTTAAGCAAACATTCTCTGGTTCCAGCATCTCAAAATGCTTCTCTCTGTTTTAGATCATTGTAAACTAAATATTTTGGGGGATTCAAGCTGTTATTTGGACAATTTTCTGATTTTAGAGAACAAACCATCGATTGATTGAGAAATAATCTGTAGATTAATTGATACTGATTATTGTTAGTTGTAGCCCTAATGTTCTTTTCGTTACAATATCGTTAAACAAAAAGTCAATATACTGTGATGATTCTGAAGTATTGCTCAGCCACGCACACATACACACACACACACACACACGCAGCTACAAAACTAAACGGACAACTAAAACAAAAGCAATAGAATATTACTTTATATTACTTACTAAAACTATGTCAGCCTCTATTTCATCATCATACATGCATTTGCAGAATGGCTTTTAAATAAGCCCATCACCATATGAATTACTGGCTGACTGGCTGGTTTCCACCACACATCAGGCTGGTTGGCAGTTTCACTGACTGGTTGCTGTTGCCATCAGGAGAAGAGTGCCTGTGTAGTGAACATTTCTGCTTCCCTCCGTGGCCTAGGCTGGGACTGATTAAAGCCTTCTGCTGAAACAAGGTCATAATTCACTTAGCCATTTCCCAATTTCCGCATAATTACCCTCCTGCTTCACGAACACTAACATGCGCGGACACACACGCACCCGCACACATTCGCACCAACGCTCAGACACGGACACATTTCCTCTCTGATTTGTGTCATTACTGAGAGGAGAGTGGTTAAAAGGTTTCAGAGTTGGCCTCTTAGTGACAGCTTAAATGGATAAAACCTCAATTAAAGACTCTCTCCCTCTCTGCCGCGCTCTCTCTGTGGATGGAATAAGCATAATTCTGTGTCCTCGGCAGTTTGCTGAAGTGAGGACCTAGCCTTGCCTTTTTCTCTTCCTGGCTGCTTAATCAAACCTTCTTAGTCAGGACTTTCTCATATCTCGCCATAATTGTTTCTAATGAAAACCCATCGGAACAAAACCTCTAAAGTTGTTTACGGCTTGACGGACCGATAACAATATGTATGATCAAAGCTCAACAATACGCATCATTCTACCCAGCGAGCAGTGACAATATACACTCTTCTTGCAAATTCAGCAGCTCTCCTCCCTGCTGCTCCTCTGTCCTGTCCTAGCCAGCGACTGTTGATTCCCAGTGTGTTTGATGAAAACAGCTGCATTTTCACGTGCGACTGTATTGTCTTAATGCGGAGGATTCTTAATTGTCATGTCGGTAAAGTTTATTAACGCTAGACCACTCTGCTCTGTTGTGATCAGGCTCAGCATATGGCCTCAGACTGCCACTACGCTGCTACCATTAGCCACATCACAAACACACCATATGAGCATCTGGTGTGTGTGTGTGTGTGTGTGTGTGTGTGTGTGTGTGTGTGTGTAGGAGCTGACAGGCTACATTATTAGTACCCCCCTCCCTGCCCCCCAAAAAAGCCCCAAGAGCGCTGGTGAGGAATAGAGTTACTCACACACACACACATACACAGATACATAAAGCGCTTTGAAGCAGCTTGTAAACATCACAGCCTTGTTATTAGCACCTGATTACACTGCTGGAGCTTAGGCGTTGGCTCAGAGAATAATGTTAATATCAACAACAACATCGAGTGTGTGCGTCTGAGTGTGTGTATTTGAATGTTTTCGTGTATTGCCTTCAGCCAATTACTGTGGGATTTGTTCTCTGTGGACAATTTGTTCAAATTTAATACATGGGTGGGAAAGTTTGGCCTAGCGTTTTACCTAAAATCTAAAGAGGTGTAACAAGGAAAGACATTCATTCAATCATTTGTAAGGAAAAAAAGCTACTCATCAGCCTAAGACGGCAGCGTTTGAACTTAAATCAACACAAGAACTGTGTGACTCGGACACAGCTCCTCCTGTTAATTGCAATGTGATTTCTGAGAATGTATCATTAAGATAACTGTCCTGAAAATATCTGTTAAGTCACTTTACTGTCACTATTTAATCTATTTGTGAGCTCTACATTTTCTTTATATGCTGTATTACTCAAACAAACACTGCCCTGTCCAGGTTGTAGGCAGAACAGTGAACACAGACAACCAAATATCTTGAAATCATCAATGGATAAACCAATATTGGTGTGTTTGACTTTGTGTGAAATCAAAAGTCACTTCATTGCCATGTAAAATGGATCTCTGTTCTGGAGCTACTGTTAAAAATACTGGTGTGGTCCCACAAAGTTTTAGAATGGGCATCTGTGTACAGTGGAGGTGAACGGAGAGTCTGTATTACCAACTCATATCTGTGTTGGTTGTTGTTCAGATGCTGATCCAAATTTTGTTTCACGACTTTTCTCCGAAAAGCATAAAGCCTTTCTGCTGTTGCCAACGTGGAAGCGACCGGTAAAGAATTTGTGTCACATTTGGAGCTCAACCCCATTTTCACAGCTGTGCACACCTGGCCAGGACGCAGGTGTGCCAGCTTGTCTGTTTTTTGGAAAGTTACAATAATTGGGCAACTCAGGCCCGCATTGTCCAAACACCTGAAACAAGGTTTTCATCATTTTCAGACAGTCCAAGCAGCACTTCTGAGAGAGACTGGCCGCAACACAAAGAACAGCAAGAAGAGCAATCACTCACAGTCTCAGACACACCTTTGGGTAATTTAGACTGTCCAAAAGAACTGATCGCATGCTGTTAAAAGCAGGTGGAATAGGGAACTCCACACCAGAACCACATTTTTGAAACATATTAATCAACTATCTCTGATTGGGAAACTAGTCCTAACTGGCACAAAAGTCTCACATTTAGGGCATATTTGGCTATCACTTTAGGCATAGCAATAAAGCCATTTTATCATCTTTTAAACTGAGAAACATTTAGCTGCAGAGCTGCTCTTAGCTATCTATTAGGGGCTCCCAGCAGGTGGCATTTGATATGATAAACATGCACGTTTTGGCAAATGTGAAAATAATTAATTAAAATCTGAAAATTTTATTTCAAGCAACAGTCTATAAAAGGAATTCAAAGATAGTGACTGTTTAATCATTTTGATTTTGTGTGGGATATAATGCGCCAAACATGCCATTTAAGCTTTGTTACAAACAAAGAAATATTTGAATTAAATGGGACATAACAACTGTCAACCTCCAATACCACACATTTTCCTTAAAGTGTCTACATTTGTGGCTTTCTGTGATTTGTGACAGGCCGACAACAGTGTCGACCATTATTTTAAGCAATGCACATTAACATTTAAAAGGAGTTCAAGAAAAAAGGCATGCAGTGTCAAATAGTATAAACCATTATAATTACTGTTTATCTGTCCAAGAAAAAGCTTTCATTTGAGCATAAGTAAATTGTCATAAAAGTCAACACTTCCTCTGCATAAAATGTATTTGTGCGACCCACTCACACAGATGTTTTTTAAATCAGTATTTATTGTTTCTTCCATCGTTTCGTGTGAAAATGTGAACAAAAATTGAGCATTGACGGAAAAGCCTGCCAGAACACAGCATTAATGTATGTGAATTCACTGCAACCCACCACGCTACACCTCCATGTCGCTTGAAGTTGACTACCCAAAATAAATTCTCAACCTGTGGGAAACACTAGCAGTGATGTTATTTACTGTATTTTATTTTATCTTTCCTGCATCGACTTACTGCACCTAAATAATATCTGGCCATTGTTGTGAATGTGTTAAATCCACCAAATTTAAAATTAACTTCCCCATTAATTTATCGTTTTGATTATTATTGTTGTAAATGTTGACATCTTTTCCTTGCTAAGTTTGTGTCAGACATTTCATGGAAAAAAAACACCAGTTCTAGACAACCATTCAGTGTGATTTCTATGACTGTGAAAGTCTTGATAAACACAGCCTGCAAAGCGTCTGTGCAAATCACTGAGCCCCCAGCATGGAATCAGCAGTCACTTAAATCAAACCCAATCCTCGGCCAGGCATGTATATAAGACCTTTATTTTATGTCAGGCTGGGTCAGAAAGGCTCAACTTGGTGCGACTCTTGTATAGGCTTGGTCTTAGCAGAATTACATCTCTAAAATCCCTAACAACCTGCTGCCTTTGAATCCAAACCATTACAGTAAGCAGTTTGTGTTTGATCCAAGACAGAGCAAGCGCGAAAGCCAAACATCAATACTTCATTTTCTCAGCAATGCTTCCAATTAGTTGATCATGTAAGTGGGACAGCATTTGAAAAAAATGAAAGAGCCAATCAGGGGATGTAGAAAAAACTTGGTGTGCTCGATATTTTAGGCATGTTTTTTTCTAAAGATCAATGTGAGTGTTTTATGTGTGTGTAAATTCATAGGATCTGCATGGAGGTGTGTTTGATGGTGGCTTTGGTCAAAATCTCAAAGTGTGTAACAAGAGAGAAGTGAGTGGAAAGAAAATGAAAGTGTGGGTGAGGTGAGGTGAAGGAAAACCAGACAACAAAGCAAGGCAACATATTTTCTAGCACTAGAAAGATTTAGTCCAAGTTAATTTGACAAGGAAAGAGTCTCACAACATGAACATTAAACTACATAGCTCCCAAAATACCACCCCCCAAGAGTGCTTTTCCATCAGGCAATTTGAGGATGAGAGAAAAACAGAGAGGTGGGTGCACACGCCTGAAATCTAGCTCATCCCCAAAGAGGAAAAAAAAGTAAAGGACGAGAAAATAATTCATTTCTTTTCCTCCTATCTTTTACATGTCCCTTATTGCTCGGCTCACCTACCAGACAATACCCGTCCAATCAGAAAAATGTATTAACTCCTACGCATGCACACAGAGGGAGAGAGAGTGAGAGGGGGTTGGGGGGGGCACTGGATCTTATTATGCATATAGTACTCATCCATCATACAGGTGTTCCCTATTGCTTTTAATTAATGCCGTCTATATGCGAGCGTCTGCACGCCACACACACTCTCACACCCACAAGTTGCTACACAAATCAGAATCCATTCACTCGTACACTATGCGGCCTTATTATTCATTGATAACGAACAGCCTGAACACTGTGTGTCTGTATAATTGTTATGATGATCACTGAGCCTGTGTGTGAGGTTTTATTTTTGTGTGTGTGCATGTGCGCAAACACACATCACAGCGGTAGCTGACATATGTAGCCACGGCGCAAACGCCTATGATGAATGGGTTGTACACACATGAGCACACACACAGGCGGGATGTGTGCCTTGTGATAGTGAGTGAGTAATACACTCCTTTGTGCAGATATTCATAAATGTAAATGTTGTTGTCCTAAGTGGGGCTGGGAGACAGATAGTTTTGTGTTGCTGTCAAGGGGTTGGTTGATTGGCCTGCTTAATCCTGTAGTCTGTGTTTCCCTCTTTCTCTCTCTCTCACACACACACACATACACACACACATAAACTAGGCCTTATGGTCTTGTGGTGTATAATGTGAGAACTCAGTGTGGGGATCAGGGCACTGGCCAAGCATTATTATCATTATTATGAAGACCCTCCTCCCTATGCTCTGCTATGCTTTGCTTAATTATAATTCAACACAAAATCCGTCTGTATTCTTCCTGACTTCCCCCTCTCCTTAAACCAGTACCACAGCATTTCTCGCTCACTGTCTCTCCATTCTCACATTGTTGCATTATTTCTCTCTTGCCCTGCGTGACGTGTCTCTGCACTCTCCGACAAGCTGGATGAATATTAAACCAGTTCTACCTCGGCATCGATTATCCACACACATGCATGTGCATCCATATGAGAAGAAAATTCTGCTCGTAATAGCTGGCTTTATTCCCGTGGCATGCGTCGCGGTGACAGTGTCATTGATGCACACACGCACATGTACACAAACACACACACACAAAGCTACTGTCTAGAAATAAATATGCGTTTGTTTATTTGCAACCTAATTGCATTCCGGCAATACACAACTGATAAATTAAGAGATATCACCAGGTCTCTATTATGCAAACCAGTTAACTGCTGCGTTATCAGATTACACACACATACACATATATAAGTACACACACTCATTAGCACACACATGCACACTCACAGCAGTGGTTAATTGCCAGGTGGTGGAAGATAATATGTGATTTAATGGACTGATGGATGTTTTTGTTTCGGTCACCCATCACTGAGCAGAGACATCTGTAACAGGGCAAACACACAGATGCACGGGTTCTCACAGACACACACAAACGCACACCATTATACACACGTCCATGCCCAGGGATATCAGTGACAAGTGACAGATAGGCAGTGGAAAGAGCCATTGTGCAAGACGCAAACGCAGGAAATGATCCATCTTCTCAAAGTTAAAAAAGTACACAGCGGGGACGTGTGTGCATTTGTGTGTACTCGCATAATCATAGATATATGTGAAACTCATAAGCGTGCATGCACATGTTTGTGTTTGTGTGTGAAGCGGTTAATCCTTGGTAACAGTCTCAGCCTTGTCTCTTGTGGTTGATGAGTGGCTCGGGGTCAGAAGCTGGTTGAGAAACTGCAGGGTCCTCAGGCTTTACAATGTGTTTACCACTCAAACTGACAGCTACACTACAGCTTATTATTGGCCTTCTAAACCTCCACACTGCACTGTGAGTTAGAGAAACTCCAGAGAGGCCGATTGCCAATGGCTGGAGACACGCCAGCCAACCCGAGAAATGTGGGAAGTTGTGGCAATAAATGCTGGAAATGTGATCTGCAGTGTTTAAAATTTGCTAGGAAGTGTATGAAAGAGTGGATAAGACAGGTTATCTTGCAGTTTATCTGTTTTTTTTTTGTGTGGCACTGTCCATGGCCCCTTTGTCTTCTAATTCAATAAGTAGGCTGAATTGAAAATGTTATCCCCACTCACTGCTCATACACTGTCATTGTGTATGTTTTCACTCACTGAGGAAGAGAGAGAGATAGAGATGGGAAAATTAGGGATGAGGCAGGTCCATTGAGATGAAGTCTTCTTTAATTAACCACAGTCTTTTAGAAAAGACGCACACACTAAAACTCACACTGCAGGGGCTAAGAATATTTTGCCGCTGGGATACAAAGTGTATTGGCAGTGAGCATGTGTGGAGAGAGAGAGAGAGAGAGAGAGAGAGAGAGAGACTGCGGGGCTCTGCAGTACTCTGGTCCTGGACAGGCAGGTTAAAGGTTAGGCTGCTCCAGACTGCTTTCATTCTCCCACTGTCTTTGTCTGATAAAATAACTGCAGCTTGATTTTCACTTTACAAAGAGTATGAGTATAGAGCAGGAAGCAGCTGAAAAATTACTTAAAACATTTTACCAAGGTCAAAGCTGCTCATGTCACGACGAGCTGATTGTACTGAAGTCCCGGGTCCATGTCTTCCCTTTTTTTCTTTAAGCCTTTAAGCGTTTTCTTCCCACATTTTATCTAAATCAACTTCTGTCTCTGATATGGAAACCTAAGGTGGAATTTCATTAGCATTTATTATCAAATCATTCAAAAGTATAGAAATTGAAAACGGGCACCCTCAACATTAAGAGAAAAATATCAGCTAAAATGTATTAGTAGCAAATGTGTAAGCAATATTAGTTTCTCAAACAATGCGCGAAAAAAATAATTTTCTCACATCCAGGAAAACTAATATTGTTTACAGTATTATACCACAACAAATAATCATATGTTTTCCGCTCCTTTTACTACAATTCTGTTGTGAGGCCTATATTTGCTTGCCTCTCATAGTTTTTTCCACACTGTAAACTATAATCCTCAGCCTGGAGTTATTATCGGCGGACATAATCATCAATCCCCCTCCTGCAAAAACAACAGTATATTTTCTGAGTTTTTATTTTGTTTATGTCTTTAATAAGTGCAGTCATGAAATGTGAGTCGCTGTATATCTGACTGCTCATCTTAGGGGCCTTGTAAATTCTGCTGAAGAGGTAAATACTACAAACTGAGATGATTTAAGGGACGCCTGGTAGCCGAAATATAGCCTAGACATAGACAGGATTCACTGCAAGATGGAGAGCAGAAATGAAGCTGTGTGTTAGTGTGTGACATGCGCTCTTGTGCACTTCCGAGACCTACAATTTAGGTTGATTGATGGATTATTTTGTGGAAAAAAAAATCAAAATACATTGGATCACACATCTAGCTGAATTGCTCATTAAAGGGACTCTTGAAAATTGGCCAATATTTTGTGTAAAATCTGGCATTCAGTTGCAAATTAACAACATTTGTATCTGCATATTTTGGGCAGAAGAGAAGGAATGTGGATGTACAGATTGGGACATGTGGAAATACAGCTAATACAACATAAAGTTGAAACAAGATTTTACAGTAGAGAGAAAGAGAGATAAGCAGACTGACTCTACATTCTTAAGGCTCCAGCAGCAGATCCATGGACTCACAAGGGCAGTAATAAAAAGACAGCTTTCAAAAAAAAGATAAAGGAAGGGAAAAAGCTTGTATCCAGATAGGGGCAAGGAGCGAGGTGTTAAGAGGATAACATAAAGGCCAACGAACTGAGTGTAAACAAGGTTAGAGAGGGATTGTAAGAGAGAGCAGGTTGGAGAGGGAGCGAGAAGGAGAGATTGAATAGTGACACTGCTACAACACAATGGGGTCAGGATGAAGAAGTGTTCCTAATTGAACCAGATAGAGGAAAGAGCAAGAGCCCTGGAAGACTGAGAGAGGAGAGACACATGACGATGGGAGAGAGGAGAAAGAATCACGTGAATCTCTCTCCTTTTCTTTCTACTCCTCGGCCATGCATGGCTGAAGGTAAAGGAGAGAGGAGAGAAAAGAAGAGGAGTCACTGAATAAATAGTAGCATGCACACAATGCGGCTGAAGTGAGGAACAGAAACGAAATATGTCCGACTAGTTGTGCAAGTGAAGGTGTTGAAAAGATGGTTTGGAGCCACCTTGACTTCACAGTAGGGGTCTGACAGAGCAGTTTGAGACTCGAAAATAGCTTCACCATGCAGAGAAAACATGATAGGCCTGTTTAAATAGCTTGTGTGGATCTAAATCATTCCTTCCACCTTTGAAAAGAAAAGAAAGATACACACTAGGAAGGTGGCTGCTATAAACATGTGAAAGTATTAGAGGGACACAATTAAGCAAAGCAACAGCAATAAACCCCGGATGAACTAAAAGTGTGATGGTGTGAACCTGAACACAGGGGGTAATCAGGACATGTATATTATTCCTTTAACAGGTGGAGAATAAAGACATCAAAAGAGATGGCATATAACCACACACGCACTCACTCTAACAAGCACTGAGGAATGAGGGTCTTACTGTATGTTGGAGCTGTTCCAGTAAACGGAATGCCTGTTGGCTGACACCGGGACCATGTCCGCCCAGGTGAGACTCGTTAGCACCCAGAGAGACAGCACTACCAGAGCCATGCTCTCGTCTCCTGTCTCGGCCTCCGTCCCTTTGGTCTCTCCGGCCACTCTCTCGGTCCCTTCACCCCACCAAACAACGCGACTCAAACATCCCAGCAAAAGCCTAACAGACGGGAGAGGGGAAAACCAAAAGCTTCATACATGCACACAAACGGATACGTTCAAAGACTAGGATATATAAGACTTGCCCTGGTCGATAACTGTTGTAAAAGTCTATTGTGGTGTGTGTGACTAAGGTCGCCCCCTTCCCCCATTAACCAGACTGCGAACCCCCTCCCCAAAAAATCCTGGAGGAAATCCTAAAAACTGAGCTGCGTCCTCTCTTCTCACCGGGAACTGCTGCCTCTGAGCCGGTGAGAAGAGTGCGGGAGGCCGGTATTGGGTCCAAGTGGGAGGTTGGTCTTGCTCCCGGCATGAAACGGTCCTGTCCGCTGCGAAAGAGTTGCTGCTGATGTGAAAAGGCTTACTGGGAGGAAAAGGAAGAGTACAAAAAAACGCTAATAAGATAATATTTAGGTTTTAGCAAGTCTTCTTATTCTTCTTTTTTAAACTGTGTATCTGCGTGCTGCTGCAGTTTTTCCATCCAAGGATTCGAGAGATGTGGAGCACGCCGAGCCACTGAGCTCTATAATCGCTGCAAACCATTCAACCAGCCAATTTCATTAGGTCTTCAAGACTCTATCCGACAACCATCGTTTACGGTGAGCAGCCTGCCCACCCGTCTCTTTCCTTTTTTTCTCTCTCCTCCTTCTCCTCTCTCTGTTTGGTAGGCAGCACTCGTTCACTTTCTAACTCCACCCACTGCGAGCGCGCAAAGCGCATTCCTCCAATATTGTGGCCGAGTCGCAGCACATCAGGCATCACTGCGACTTGAAGTTTTTTGTCAACTATTCGACCTCCACTGCTAGTGTAAAAGTAGAAAGCTTTGAATCCCCCATCTACCAGATACGTCTGCAGCAACCCTATGCAGCCTATTTTTCAACGTTAACACCTCCTCCTCCTCTTCCCCAGCCACAGCCACACACGCACGCACACACACACACACACACACACACACACAAACACGCACACGTTTGCATTTTTATAACAGTCTAAAAACTTCAATAAACTCACGCACGCCCTTATAGTTTCCCCTCCTTGTTTAGATCCACCAGACACTGTAATTCAGTCTAATACAGCACTATTATCATGTAATCCTCTTATAACTTCAACACATTACCACGCATAGGCATACTCACGCGCACACACACGAATCTCCTTTCACGTGATCCACCATAAAGAAAATATAGACTATAGATAATAATTTAGGCTACTGTGTTAACAGTGATGTTATAGTGACTTTATCTAAGATGTGTCCAAAAAAAGTAAATTGCTGTTTTATTTTGCAAATTATCCCATAAATTAAATTTCACATCTAAAATGTGGCTATTAAAGCAATTATAATATAATGTCGTTCTTTTTATGCAAGAAACGTGTGTGGGATAGAGAGAGAGAGAGAGAGGAAAGAGGGACTGGAGAACAGGCCAGACAGGTAAAGAGACAGGAGGAGGGAGAGAGAAAAAGAGAGAAATAGCAGATAGGAGAAAGATTGTTACAGTTTTCTTGCCGCCTGCTGGGAATGAGTTGGTTAAGGAGAAGTCACAATGATTTATTGGGAGAAAAAAGGAGGGAAATAGGGAGAAGGAGAGCAAGAAAGAGAGTGAGATGGGATGCCATCGGGGAATCCCTCTGTCTTCTTGAGTCCTTCCACCTCTCTCATGAGCTGTCCATTTAATCCCCCCACCCCCCCACCCTCCCGTCTCTCTCCTCCTCTTCTCCTTACCTTATTCTCCCATTTCCAATGCAAACTTTCTCCACTGGCTCTGTGATCCCTGATACATGGCTCTGCTATTTTTCCTCTGTCTTTTGTTAGCTTTTGTCTCTGGTGGTCTACCTGTCTTCTCTGCCTCTGCCTCTCTCCATCTCTCTCCGTTACAGCAGGCATGCAAGTTTTTAATGAGCACTCCTCCTTTGTCTCCTCTCCTATCTATCATTTCTCTTTAGTCTCTCTCTGTTTATCACTACACTGCATTGTATAGCATCACAGCAGCAAAGTCACACATATAAACATACACATACTGTATTTTATGATTAAGCCTGATGGTATCCATGGTGATAGTTTTGGGTCTGTCCCAATACAATGCCATAAATGGAACATCACTTTTGTTGGTCACAACATTAAAAGATGAATACAATTGTTCATAATTTGGGGAATTTTATTTCCTTTCTTGCAGAGCATCTGATGAGGTGATGGATACCATTCTCATGATGCCCATTACATATGAAGCTGCAGTTAGCTTAGCATAAAGAATGGAAACGGGGGGTAACAGCCTGGCACTATGCTGTAAAATTATTCCCTTTAAGAAAAGCATCACTTTTCAGAATCTTTATTAAAATAAACGTGAAGATTCATTACTGACCTTGATCAAATGTTCTAAACTCAAGGTACACTTTTGATCACAGATGCATGAGCAAGTTCCACTTACTGAAGAGACCATGGAATATGGTCAAAACTCCAGAACAAGCTAGAACATGAGAATATTTTATCACACCTTTTAAAAACAGTTTACAGCTTGTTCTGTGGAGTGTCCAGAGCAACAGGGGATACTGTTTCTGTAAAGATGTTGACATTAAAAAAAACTTGTTGAATATCTGTGCAAATTAAACTTAAACTATTTGCATGGCTTTATACCCCTTATTAAGTGAGGAAATGTGTTTTTGCCCTTTAGGTGAACTGACTCTTTAAATTCCAGCCTATAGCGCATGGACAATTGACTGTATGGCAAAGACAGGGGGGTGGTTTTAAATATACTGTAGGCTACATTTGAAAGGAAACTGTAAATCAAGTGCAGGACGACAAAGTTAGAAATTGAACACCAGTGGAAACTGAGATTTGCTATTTTTTTGAATAAGAAAAAATCCCACTTCTCACTTTTCAGTTTGGTTTCTTTGAAACAGACGCTGACATGTTGTGTTTCAGCAAATGCCACTGTCAATTCTAATCCTCCAGGCTGGATTTTTCAGGCGTGGGTTGCAGTGCTATTGGATTACTTTTGTATTGGGGTTATTATGAGAAACGACCTCGGGGCTGACTGCATGTTGTGACACAGAGGTTCTTATGACATTTCCAACCCAGAGCCGGCCAACAGCACATCTGTCAAGTGCTCCTTTCTGCAACCTTGAAATCTAATTGGAGCGTTCTTATAGCCCTGATAATTGGATAATAGGCCCCTTTAGGACTCACATCCTTCTTTGGGGCCCCAGGAAGTAAACAATGCACATATGAATCCAGCAGGACCCACGCATGTACACAAGCATCATGTAAATATCAGTCTATTTATATTTTTTGTACACTTGTATGTGTGCTGCATTTCAATGGCATTCTTGAACTGGGAGTCTCTTTCTCACTCCGCCTCCCGCTCGCTCTGTGTCTTGGCCTGCTTCGCTGTTCACTGTTGTGTTAGTAAATTGTACTGACACTCCCCCCGCCTCCTCTCATTCCCTCGCCACCTCTGCTGCTCTGCCTCCCTCCCTGTCCCTCTCTCACCCGACTGACTGACATGAATTTTCAATCTCTCTGTTTACCTTTCACTGCTGTGCCTAAAACAACACTGGTAAAGGCTAAGAGCGAGGAGGATACTGGGGGGGGTGGAGGGTGGAGGAGATGGAGCTGAGTATGACAAAGCGTCAGAGGAGGAGAAAAAAAGAGGGAGGAGGATGAGGAGAGGTGCCGCCAAGATTGGATGGGAGAAGGAGAACCGCGAGGGGGGAGGGAGGAGGGGAGGGGATGCAAGAAACGAAATAGGTGCAAAAAGAGAGAACAGGGCTTTCTCTGTGTTTTGGTTGGAGAGGAATCCAATGGGGAGAGAGGAGAGAGGGGTTAAGGGAAGGAGAAGAGGAGCTGATACTTTTGAACAGTCACGCAAACTGAGCCAGCAGAGGGGACGGAGGAGAGGAGAGGGGAGGAGGAGGAAAAGGAAATGAAAGGGTGGAAGAGAATGTAAGTCAGAGTTGGGAGAAAGAGTTAGATGGGGCACAGAACATTACGAGTGCAATGAGATATAGAGAGTGAGGGTGAGAGAGAGATTTATAGAGGCACAGAAGGAGGGAGAGGACAGCAAGAATGATGTGTATAGAGAGAGAGAGAGTATTTTTTTTTAAGAAGACGGGAGGGATGGAGAAAAAGAAGGAGAGGGTGTGCATAGAGAGAGAGAGAGAGAGCTCAGAATAGATGCGCTCTCAACAGCATGAAATATTGAACGAAGGAGACCGAACACAAGGAAGGCGAGGAAAATGGAGAGACTGATAAAGACAAATACAATCGTTTTGTGTGTGTATGTGTTGTTTTGGAGACAGAGGAAGATGAGAGAGAAGAAGAAGTGACAGAAATATGAAGAATAGTTGCTCTTGGCTGCAGACCAACAAACACACACACGCATGCACACAAAACACACACACACACACACACACACACACACACACACACACACACACACACACACTAACGTTGCTTCGAGTTTAGATTACTATGTGTGCAGGAGATGGGGCGGAATTTGATGGTGTTGAAAATATCACTGCAGAGAACGTTTCATCACTACTTGCACCATCCCAACACACACTCACACACTCGCACGCATTCACACACACACCCTCCCCCCTCCTTTGATCTCACTTCTCACTGATCTTCTCTCCTTCCATGTCAAATATTTAGGCTGCATTTGGCAGGTTTGACGAAAATTACCATGGAGAAATGATTTTATTTATTTAACTTCAGAAGTCAGTGTCAGCTGCGAGAGGATGATCCTAAATTTCAATGAGAGGAGACCAGCACTGATCCAGAAAATCTGGAATCTGCTGAGTTTCCCATCTCAGACATATTTAATAACGCAGGAAACCACTGTTGATTGATTCTGAGGAAAGCACATAAGCAATTTGTTTGAAAAATGAAATGAAAAAAAAGTAGGGAAAAGTTTAGATGGTTTAAGAAGACACTTCATACATACATACCTCCATCATTCGCTATTAAAGCGTTGGGATGATGTTTTATGTCTCTTTCAGGATCAATAAATGTATTTTTTTTATTTAGGCTGTGCAGCCCTGTAAGGAAGTGTAATCTCCAGCTAAGACATTTTAACAATTGCTTTGATAGAAATATCTGACTATATCGCACGCAGAGAATGACACACAATTGCAATTATCTCTTTTTAGCCCAACTCTCCCACTATCACACAAAGACCTGCATTCACTTACTCTGCTTTTTCTAACCACATCTTGACATAAATCAGATAGAGCCCATCAGTGAAGGGAGAGATGAGTTTAGTGGTTGAAGAGGAAATAAAATGAGAAAGAAGTTGGGTCGCATCAATGACTTGGGATGTGTATACTGTGCTAAAAAGTAACAAACACTTCACTTACATTCTTTTTCTTTTAAAAATAATAAGAATCTGTATATTTAGCACATAAATACAAAATATTAAAGAGATAAATAATTGACAGCATTTTTTGAAGAAATTAGCACACAGTTATTTTGAGCACTGAGGTTCACCTACTCAAAATGGCTTACATCTTTTTGTAGTTCATAGCTCATACTTTTAATTTACCACTACAATACTAGTAATACAATTTGTTTCACAGAATTAAAGAGTCATCTCCATTACGTAATTATGTTCAGAAGATCACACCACACATGTACAAATGGGTGACATGGGAAAGGGGAAAAAACAACATCAATTGTCTCAAGTGTTGGGCAACCATGAGCTGCAAAAAGCTATTTGGCACAGAAAAACAAAACTGACTGAAACAAACATATCTAACTGAATGATACACAGGAATACAAATAACCAATTAGACAGACGGTTTGCAAACAACTTCATATTTACTATGAAAAACAACAACTTTACAGTTGCAAAATAAAATCCAATTTAACTTAAAGACGAATAGAACTTAGTGTTAACATCAACTAAATTAACTAAAATATTCTACATTATGTCTAATCAACCTAATATAAAATATTGTATTGGCTCTTCACTGCTGTATGACTCGTGCATTGACTGTAACCAATCATTACCTAAATGTCAGCGTTGTCACCCTGGAAGCGACCACTTCCATCGGGAATTTCATCACGGAATGAAGTCAATACAATTTTCTACTACTGTTTGCTGTATTGACCCGCAATCTAGCTAATCTCTCAGTATTTTATAGCATGATAGAATGTTGATTGCTTAATTGTTTCTAGACTTATTTATTCATGTTTTTCCCTTTCTTCTGTTATTCATTTGTACAAATTACATCAAGAGTGGCAAGAATGTAAATGTGTGTGTGTGTGTGTGTGTGTGTGTGTGTGTGTGTCTGTCTGTCATTCTACAAGCAAGTATGTGCACTGCTGCAAGCTTGTGTATAAGAGTGGTTGGGCTTTGTAGCTATTCAGACAAATGTTCCTGAAGCCTCATATATCACAAGTCTCAGCACAGTATTAGCACCCGTGTGTGTATACTTCTGCAGACAGCACAGAAAAACTGAATATAGCAGGTATGCACAAGGAGGAACAAACGCATACACAAGAACACGCCTCCCCTATGGGTACACAGACAGACACACATGCACACACATGGAAAAGGAACAGGTGCAGGTTGAAAAAGCCAGCTGCCACACGTTCTTTGTAACATCTACATTTCATCAGCCACAGCAGCACAGGTGACGCCGAGCCCAGTGGGCAACGAGATTAGGAGAGCGGGAAAAGGTTTAACCTACACTGTCATCTAAGGTCAGATTTGCATTTTCCTTTTATTGTTAAAGGTTAGGTATTCCAGTGGCTAAGCTGATCCGAGATCAATGCCTAAAGGCCCTTTTCCACCCTCAAGGATGGATCCTTGGAGCTTCTTATTGTGACATCACATCTGTGAAGGAAGCTGAAAGCCAATGGGAAGATTATTGTCCATTTTGGGCACGATTTGGAGACAGTCGGTGTCCTCTACGCTTGTATCTGTTGCTCACTCTTCTTTCTTTCCCTATTTCTTCATTTCTTTCTGTCTTGCCTTTACAGTAGCCTCCTCTTTGTCATTCTATCTCAATCCCCTTATTTCTGTCTCCACTGCTATCTCTGTCGCTCTATTGCCCCTGGCTTCCTCCTTCCTTGCTCTATCTCTATTTGCCCGTTGCTCTCGGGCTCTCTCTCTTCCTTTTGCTCGGGCGCTGCAAGGAAGTTCTGTTAGGTGAAACCCTGATAGATTAACCTCTGACCCTCAGCAGGAGGTGGGACCTATTGGCTTGTAATTGCTATCAATGTAGCATGTGTGTGGGTGTAGGTTGAGCATTTGTGTGTCTTTTCTCCATCTGGTCAGTATGATGGCTATCTGGGCCAGCACATTTAAAGGGTAAAATACATTCTGGGTTGTGATGGTGTGATATGGGTGGGTCTTTGGTGTCCATGCCAAAGAGGATGAAAAACCATTTCTGCTGTTCTCAGCAAACTAGAGCTTAATGCTGTGTCCAGAGCCTCAGCACACATTCACAAATATGTTAACACACACATACACACACATATAGAACACAAGACATAAATAAAATGTTGTTTTCTCTTGTACCGACTTAGAATGGCACCTGATTTGTGCAAAAGTGAGTGCTAAGGGCCCTCCTCTGTAGCTCGTCTGATTGGGTTTATGCGCATGGGTAGCCATGTGGGCAGAATATTTAGGACTGTAGATGCATGTGTGCATGTGTGTGTTTTCTGCAGAGATAGGGTACTGTAAAACTGAGGTTCTGACTCCCAGCAGTCTTTTATTACACTGACTGACTGCTGAAAGGCTGAAAGCAAAAAAGCCATTTCAGACTGAGGGGCTAAATGATGGCAGGTACTCCGATCCATCTGCAGCTTGCTACAATAACACAATACAGGCATGTCATCAACAGCCCTGTCATCTTCATCTGTAAATGCACTTCACACAGCCTCCTACATCTCTCCTCATCCTCTGACTGCCATTCAAACACTTGTGTAATTCTCCCCTAAACCCAATTGGTCCTCTTATAGCTGAAGTAGACCCATATTCAGTGCGGCTCCTTTTCCTCGGTTTCCTTGTTTTTTTTGCCTCATGTCATCCTTAATTTGTTTTAGAGTTACTGCTGAATTTATTGGCTTGCTGTTTTGGTTGGAGGGGAATGTCATTGGCTTTAATGTATGACTAACTTGAAGTTGGCAAGTATTTTTGGTGGTGTCGCTCCTACTTCTTGAGCCTATTGATGAAATTAATGACCAGAATGACTAAATGAGCCGCCACAATGCATGGCTCTGGAGACTCTCAGGGGTGGGCATGCTTTTACACTAGGCAAGCACTAACACAGCTGCTACAGAGACAGAGCAAAAAAAAGACTGGAGAGTTTTTTCAAGGTGGGTTTGAAAAAAAGCGGAAGGAGAGAGACATCAGATGAATACAGTGAAAGGATGGAGACAAACAGGGAGAAGAAAAGTGAGTGGCAGGCAGAGATGGGAAGTACAAATACTTTGTTACTGTACTTAAGTAGATTTTTCTGATATTTTTTACTATTTACTTTACTATTTTTGTGGCAACTTTTTACTTTGACTCCTCCTTACACAACACAAATATCGGTACTTTCTACTCCTTACATAAAAAAAAAATAAATTGGCTTATTACTTTAGTTTTGTACAAGAGGTCGTCATGTTGGAGAATAGCGCGGACACAAATCTCATACCGCGCCACACGGAGGGAAAAGTGAGAGAAAGAAAAAGAGACTAGCTGTCCAGAGGATAATCAGTTGAGGTTGTGTATGTGTGCGTCTTTGCGAACTGTAAGTCGTAGGCTTATACTGTAACTTATGTTGTCAGTTCATTTAAGCCTGTTGTGGTCTATAGTTCTGGCAAATTTTAAGTAAGTTAGCTAGTGATTTTGTTGTTTGTGTTCTTCACCTGTTAGCTAGGTGGCACGTTGCTTGATTGTAAAAAAGCATCAACAGAGAGAAGTTGTCTCCGTCCGTGTTTTAACAGACACACCTGGGGCGAAGTTGGAAACCAGAATCAGCTTTAAATAAAGTCCTAATCTAGTCCTCACTAACAAGTTTCAAATAATTTCACTGGAGTTACCATTATTATTTTTGCGTCAACAATACTTTATTCAATCTAATTGGATGGGAATAAACTGTAGGCCTACGTTACCATAGAAAGTTAAAAAAGTGGACCAACAGATCCCGTTGTTCTGGACGGAGACCAGTGATGGAAAATAGAAGCACTTTTCCGGTGATGGCTAGGCTGCGCCTACTACTGCGCAGCCTCTAACTGAGGTTGATGACGAAGTTGTGACGTGTGCAACGTGTCTGAAAGTTGTATGTCTTCTGGTAGCTGTACCAAGAGAAATCTCAATCATTCCCAATCAGCAGAGAAGGACAGCGTAGTTATATGTTAGGAGATAACATAGACACAGGCTATTTATTACTAACTATCATGCTAGTTAACATTAGTAATTAAACCAAAACAGCTAATGGAAGTCCAAACTGAATGCATGCTTCTCCTGACAATACGGTAATTTGTCGACTATGCGACGGTAAATCGCGTGGTTATGACGCAATTTTTACAAAAATGTCTGCTACGGAGCCATAAGGTGAGGTACAAGGTAATGGAGCCTTTTATACATTGTTGTGTTTCTTTAGAAATCAACAATGCACAAATAGAGTCTTGAAACCCTTCCGATGTAAAGTTATTCACTGTCAAAATGAATGGCAGTGAATGGGATGCTAACTGCAGGTGATGGCTTTGTAGCATTAAAATGGCGCCATGGGAGCTACGCTTAGAGAGGAGACGCTTACCCCCTTGTACGTTACACTTGATGCACCTCTAATATGACTCAACAGATTCGGCTGCATTCTGCATTCATTTGCGGCAAATCATTGCGGCTTGATGGCGCTAACGTTAGCACAAAGTATGTATGGATGGCGACATTATTGAAAATGAAGAAAACGGAGATCCCAGAGATTTGGCAGACAAGCAGCAAGACATTCCCAATCATCCTCGGCCTTATCTGAGAGAGATGTTTGAGACAGTAGGCATCAAGAATGACTCCTGGCAAATGTGCTGCGTGACTCTTAAAGTATGGGGAACTTCTAAATCAATGTCTGTTTCTTTCCAAAAGCCATATTTGAGCACACACACACATACGTAGATTAATTTAAATGTTAAGAGAAAGATCAAAAAAGAGAAACTGGATCTGTGAATTCTCACAGAATGACAAATGAATTCATATCTTGCTACTCAGTCAGAATCTTATTAACCTGGAGTCCCAGTCTCATATATGGGATGTTGTAGGCCTATTGGGAGACATCCATTTAAAATGTAGCCAATGGCGTATAAAGAGCCTTTTTTCATGTCCACTGAGGTTTCTCAGCTTGCACTCTAGTAACGTGTGTGTGGTCCAGGTAGCTTTGCATAAATAATGGTTGTCATTCGCAAGGCTACTGTAACTTTTATACTTTAAGTAAATTTCCAAGCCTGTACTTTGTTACTTTTACTAGAGTAAATAAGTTAAATTAGTACTTCTACTTTTACCAGAGTATTTTTAACACAAGTATCTGTACTTCTACTTGAGTACGGGAAGTGAGTACTTTTGCCATCTCTGGTGCCAGGGAGGAAAGGGAGGGAAAGAAAGATAGTGAGTAAGTAAAAGCAGGTCTGGTCCAGGTGGGGTTCAGACAGTCAGTATGTTATTTTAGGAGGGCAGAGGGAGGGAGGGCGAGAGAAAGGGATGGATGGAGGGAGGGGAAGATGAATGTAGTTAATTAAGATGAGCAGGCGGAGGAGACAGTGTGGAATTACACAAACACTAATTAGAGTCTTCGTTAGGGGGCACGAAACGAGAGCAGCACATCCATCATCGCAACCCTCCATCCCTCTTTTCTCCCTCCTTCTTTGCCTCTGTTCTCCACTGCTCTTTTTGCATGGCAATGATATTTCCTCTCACAATTCTCCTCACATGCCCACCGCCACTGTCTCCGGTCCTCCTCTGCCACTTTTCACTTTCCTCCCTCCATCTTCCCTTTCCCTTCTCAATTTCCCCCCATCGATCCCATCAGCAGTTAACTTAATAGGTGCGATTCAACATCTGGAATCGTAATCGAAGCAATCTGTGCTCCCCCTTTCCTCCACTTTGACTTTTATTCTTTGTTGTCACATCATTACTTCTGTTTTTATCACTGCTCCGGGAAGGGTTTCATCTCCACTCTCCCTCTCCCATTTCCCTGTATACGTGCTGACAAACACACACACACATTAACTGTACCATGTCAGCACTATTTTTATTGTTTCGCCAAGCCAGTCAATGCCTCCTCTAGTCTTGCTGCTCCTGCTCCACTCCTACTTACAGTATACACAGCACTGTAAACCACTTACCTCTTCTTATCTTGCGTTCTCTTCTCTTCTCTCTCTTTTTTGCACAGAAGCTCTGAGCACTACTTTTGTTCTCTTTATCATGTCACTGTCCTCCTCTGGCTCATCCCTCATTTCCTGCTCTTACTGAGGAGCAGATCAACCTGTCACTGTTGTCATCTGCATCCATGGCTCATGAGACTACAGGAATGCAGGGAATAATGAGGGATAATGGAGCTCAGGGTGGTCCATGCCAGTTCTTGTTTCTGGCATTTGTAGACATACAATAATTCTGGCATTTTTTAGTTTCTGGCATTTCATACACAGCATGAGCCATCCGCATTGTGCGGTCACAATGCAAGCGAGTGCAATCATGTTCTTAAATGAGTCAAGTATTTACTGATTTTACAAGTTTAGTCCAATATCAACAGATTTACTCACATTATGTACATGTTTGATTTTCTATCTTACAACCAGCTGTGGTTTAATGATTTAGTTACCTTATTTTAGTTTTAATGTTGGAGGAAACTGTTCCTCTTTTGGGGAGTTGAAAGTAGAGAGATGGCAGAAAATTAGGGGGAAAAGATAGATAAGATGGAGAACAATTTAGCAACCAAGGTCCCAGGTCCGACTCAAACTGAGTGCACCATCATAATGTATTTCTTTAAAGAGAGGTGTGTTTTTTCCCCAGGTTTCCATGCTGGGTCAAAAAGATTTTTTTTCAACAAAAAGTTCAATTATCTTTAAAAAAAAGTCTTACATGTATTTATCCTCCCTTATTTAAAAACCAATAATCTATAAATATATGTTAGCGGTATGGCTCTAGGAATGTTAGTCTGTCGGACAGTCTGTCATTTCAGACTGAAATATCTCATCGTTTGTATGGATTGCCATGACATTAAGTACAGATCTTCATAGTCCTCAGGGGAATAATCCTTAATGGCTTTGTTGATCCCCTGACTGTTCCTCTAGCGCCGCTATGAATTTGACAAATGTGGTTAAGAGAGAAATATCTTGAGTGTTGGATGGACTGCAATGACACTTGCTATAAATTCAAGGGCCCTATAGGATACATTCTAATGACTTTGGTGATCCTTTTCCCCTAGTGGCGCCAGCAGGTCAAAGTTTTCAGTAATTTGGTGAAAAATCTTAACATCTACCAGATGGTTTAGTTATGTTACGGTTCTCAAACAATATATACTCCTAGCATCACCATAAGGTTGCCAACGGTTTAAGCAGCATTCAGTTTCTATGCTCCACATATCTGGAACAAACATCCGGAATGAACTATTTTAATGAACTATTGGATGGAGTGCCAACATTTGGTACAGATATTTATGGTCCCTAGATGAGGATTTGTAATCACTTTGATCCAATGACTCTTCATCTAGTGCTTTGTTATTTCTTTTTCTTTTGGTTTATGACTAAATACCTTTAAAACTAAAGTTACGCCTATCAGCCTTGGCGGTACTTTATTACTGCTAATAAGCTACATACATATTAAACATACCTGCTAAACATCAGCATGTTAGCATTGTCATTGTTAGCATGTCAGAATGCTATTGTGAGCATTTAGCTCCAAGCACCACTCCGCTCTGTTTAAGTACAGTCTTACAGGAGCTTATGGATGGCTACAGGTAGGTAGATAAGTGTAAAGTATATGTGTTTGAGTGACACTTGCATCAGAAATTTCCATCTGTTGGCCCCACTTATCAAGATCCTGTTCTAAAACTAAAACCACATTCTGATGATCCTAAATCATTTTTTTTAATCAGCTAACAAAGTTTGCATTATTGTTCAATATTTCCTTGGCAGTTTGCAAAACCCTTCACGGGTTAGTTTTATTATTTATGCGCCCCCTCTGAGGTCATGGAGGTTGAAATTCCTAAGTTATCCACAATCTGTGTGGGTCTCTACTGCAACAGCCAATCATCCAGTACAAACCAGTAATATGAGCGTCTCCTGCATTCCATCAGTAACCATTGTGGCACATACCTCCTGGCCAGCACAACAGCAGCATGCTAATTTACTGAAACCAGTGTGTCCCATCACTGCACCTTCTATAATCCCTGCAGGTGAGAAAAAGAGAGAGATGGATTCCTGAGTATCTGATTGAGCAGCACACAAGATGAATAATTGATATGTAGGTTCTCCATCCCAATGAATACACAGTATACACACAGATGCACAAACACCAACTGTCTTGCAGCCCAATGCAGCCACCAGTCTCTCTGGCTAAACTAATCCTCCAGGAAATGTAATACGTGATTCAATTAGTAGCCGCATATAGTGCCTGTTAGCTCCTGTGGATGACATGGTAGTGTGTGTGTGTGTGTGTGTGTGTGTATGTGTGTGCACTCTAAGTACAGAGCTGAACTAACTCTGTTCAATAAATATAGGGCCCTCTCCCACATCACTTTCAGATCCTCAAGCATGAAGAGGCATACATGTACATGCCGAAGAGAAAAGCCCAGAGATATACACAGTCAAATGTAAACTATAACGCTACCTAGTAAATTAAGATTCTGATAAAAAAAACTGCAAAAAACACTGAGTCAAAATATGGGATTTTTGCATTTTAAAAACACAGAACATACAACCTCAAAAATTGATAGAAAAGCAAACAATAGCCTAATCGTAGTCTCAGGCTAATGTTCTCTCTGTTTGCTGTTCCATTATTCATCATGTTGTTTTTGTGCACTCACAGTTGTTTTCCATGCTCACAGCAGAAGGATGATGCCACCGTCTTTCAAGTGCGTTTCTAAGGGTCAGTTCTTGCCTCAGACACAGAAGTCTGAACATACAAACAGAAAAAATGCTCTCTTTGTCTGATTTTAATTCCTCAGGATTTCAAAAACAGAGATGACTACTCAGGCATTCAGTTAAAAGATGAACATTGATAATATTTTATTAGGCCAGTTTCTCAAAGTAGGTGTTATACCTTGGATTAGTTATTATGTAGATAGTATTCCGATTGACTGAAATCTAATTTAAGACTAACGTAGGATTACATTAGGGAAAACATTTGATAAGTTAATATAGGAGACAAGCTGTAAAATCTGACTTCTGAGAGTTTTCAGACAACCAACCTAGTCTTGATCAGCTGGGTTCTTTTTTTTTTTTACAGTGACTTAAATTAGCTCTCAGTAGGGAGATTGCTAAATTCTATTTTTTATTCATTATGGAATCAAACAATTTCAAAATATAAAATACTGTCCTTATACATAATTATTCTCAGACTTGGCAAACAATAATTACTTTTTCTATTTAAAAATGCATGTAGTGAAATACAGCCCATCTCAGGGTCCAGTGGGGGAAGAGATGGAGGAGAGAGAACAAGAGTGTTACTCTTTATTGCTCCATCTCTCTTTCACGCTCCCTGAATCTCTATATTACCCTGGAAGTCTCCTGAATCTCTAAACACACACACACACTCATACACACACTGGACACTACATAATTTACAGCATGTGGATAGGAATAATGATTGTATGTGTATATGCTTCTGAGTGTGTCTGAGTTATGATTGAGTTATAATCTTCTCAAATTAGGCATTTAACGAAGAATGAGGTAAAAAGAGGGAGCACAGGATGTTGAAGGATGAGAAAAAACTGCCCTTAAGAGGGCCTAAACCATTTAAGCACTTAACCTTGCAGCCCTCTCAATGTCACGTTCAAATGGCCTCCTCTGTCCTGTGTCTCCTCTATAACGCCTCCGGCTCTAATTCTGCTTTATTTTCATTTATTTTCATGTTTGTTAGGAAAATTATGATTTGCATGCTTGTCCTTGTATTATTATTAAACTGATTGCATAAATTAATATTATACTGATTACTTTTTTCTCTCTCTGTTAAATTAAACTGTTGTGTGGATATTGTTAAGAAACCAAAACACTACCTGCACTCACAAGATAACATGGAGCCACTGGCTCTCCTGTCTAAAGTAAGTTGTGTTGCTGAGAAAAGAACATACACTCCCTGACCAGATAAGGGAGACATTATCAACTCTGTATTATGATTGTATTTCACACATACATGAGCTACTGTTTGAGGCTTACGTTAGGCATTTTCCGTACTATTCTGTAGTGTGGAAACTGTCTCTTTTGTGTTAACAAGTAAAAATGAACTTTGATATAACTTCAGTGGTCTCTGTCTATTCTTGATAATGAAATTATTCTAACAATGTTGTTCAAGGTGTACAATGCACTGTAAGTATAATGATTAGGAATACAACTTCTTTGTATTTTTGTGGGCTGCAACTAATTATTTGTGTTATGCATAATGCTATCAATTATGTTTTTGATTTATTGTTTAATCTATAAAATGTCAGAAAATTGTGAAAAATTGTCTAGCAAAATGTCCCATGTCAACAAAATTTACAGTTATATGAAACAAGAACAATTAACAATGTATCCTTATATATATAAGTACTGTACATGCCAAAAGTTTGGAACCACCTTCTTATTCAATCTGTTTTCTTTATTTTCATGACTATTTACATTGTAGATTATCACTGAAGATATCAGAACTATGATTGAACACATATGGAATTATTTACTTAACAAAAAAAGTGTGAAATAACTGAAAACATGTTTTATATTCTTCAAAGTAACCACCCTTTGCTTTTTTGATAGCACTGCAAACCCTTGGTGTTCTCTCAATGAGCGTCACGAGTTAGTCACCTGAAATGGTTTTCACTTGACAGGTGTGCCTTGTCAGGGTTAATTAGTGGAATTTCTTGCCTTATTAATGGAGTTGGGACCATCAGTTGTGTTGTGCAGAAGTCAGGTTGATACATAGGCGACAGCCCTATTGGACAACTGTTAGAATTCATATTATGGCAAGAACCAATGAGCTAAGTAAAGAGAAACAAGTGGCCATCATTACTTTAAGAAATGACGGTCAGTTGGTCCGGAAAATTGCAAAAACTTTGAATGCGTGCAGTCGCAAAAATCATCAAGTGCTACAACGAAACTGGCTCACATGAGGACCGCCCCAGGAAAGGAAGACCAAGAGTCACCGCTGCTGCTGAGGATAAGTTCATCTGAGTCACTGCGCGAATCAGGCCTTCATGGTCAAATAGCAGCTAGGAAACCACTGCTAAGGAGAGGCAACAAGCAGAAGAGATTTGTTTGGGCCAAGAAACACAAGGAATGGACATTAGACCAGTGGAAATCTGGGCTTTCGTCTGATGAGTCCAAGTTTCAGATGTTTGGTTCCAACCGCTGTGTCTTTGCGCGACGGAGAAAAGGGGACCGGAAGGCATACTGAACCAGCATGGCTACCACAGCATCCTGCAGCGGCATGCCATCCCATCCATTTTGCGTTTAGTTGGACCATCATTTATTTTACAACAGGACAATGACCCCCAAACACACCTCCAGGGTGTGTAAGGGCTATCTGACCAAGAAGGAGAGTGATGGAATGCTACACCTCCACAGTCACCGGACCTGAACCCAATCGAGATGGTTTGGGGAGAGCTGGACCGCAGAGTGAAGGAAAAAGGGCCAACAAGTGCTAAGCATCTCTGGGAACTCCTTCAAGACTGTTGGGAAACCATTTCAGGTGACTACCTCTTGAAGCTTATCCAGAGAATGCCAAGAGTGTGCAAAGTAATCAGAGCAAAGGGTGGCTACTTTGAAGAAACCAGAATATAAGACGCATTTTCAGTTATTTCACAATTTTTTTATTCCACATGTGTTCATTCATAGTTTTGATGCATTCAGTGATAATCTACAATGTAAATAGTCATGAAGATGAAAACACATTGAATGAGAAGGTGGTTCCAAACGTTTGGCCTGTACTATATATATATATTACCCACCCTTACCCAGTGTCAAGTTCAATTCTCTAAACAGCACCTGTTTACTGGTTCCACTTATTATTCCACTTATTTAGTATTTATTAATCACTCATATCTCACTAATTATTTATTATTTACTCATCATTCTCATTCTCATATCTCACTTATTATGTATTCATCATTCTCATTCTCTACTCCAGAGCTGTTCATATTGTTCATATTGTAATATAATAATACCATTTATCCCAGCATCCTTTGCACAATGCTCCACATTTAAATATATTTATGGCACTCTTCACTGCACTCATTGCACTATTGCCTCTACATTTCTTTCTGTTTAGAGTATGTATATATTAGTGTGTATATTGTTTGGTTGTTTTGTATGTGTAAGCACATTGTGAGCAAAGATGTTCCAAAGAAAAAATCCTCCAATGTGTCCTCATACCTGGCAAATAAACTGATTCTGATTCTGATTTTCTGTAGATTGACTAATAGATTCTTTCTTTAGCATCAAATAATCTTTGGATCTCAACTTTTAAGTTTAAAATGTTTTTGAACATCTACAACCATGACAACTGAGTAAACTTCATCTGCCAAGTAAAATCCTGTGATACGACCGAAAGCTCAATAAAAGTTACTAAATGGACTTTGTTGTGAGATTGTTTTGACAATGGCCGTTTCCAAAGATCTATTCTCTATAGACTCATTGTTTCAGCTCTACTATACAACACTAGAATAATATACTACTTACTATACTATACTGAAAGAAATAAAATCAGTGTGCTTATACTAGAAGAGTACTGGATATGTGATAGGATGAGATGTATCATTTAATCGAATGTAATGGAAGTATATGTAGAGAGCTATAGAGGAATAGTCAAAGGGAGGAGGTAGATTTTTTTTATGAAAACAGGCTGTGACATGCTTTAAGTATTTTGCCGATTTTATGACAAAATTAGTTGTTTCCAAACTAAACATTCAAATGTGGTTGGGTTTGGAAGTGTCAAACTCTTGGCGTTTTATTTTTGGTAAAAAAAAGTTAGCTCTCATGTCTTTATGCAGGCTGAAGTGTATAAGAAGTGTTGCTCCATCTCTACCTTTTGTTGTTGGCAAAACCGACAAAATAAAGCCATGTCCAAAGTCCAAAATATATACTAATGTTGAATGTTAATGTTGATGCACAGCAGCTAATCACAGCTGCACAACTTTAAAATAAATTGGTGAACAGAGAATGGTGAGACAGCTTCAGAAAGATCTTATGAAACAAACAACAGAAAAGTATTCAATCTTTGTAAAAACATTTTGTTAAACTGGCGGTGTTCCACAGTCAGTTGTTGGTACAAAATGGCAATTATGTTGATTTCTGGTATACTATAAGTGAATGGATTTAGGACTTAGCATATGTTGTCTCTGGGTTGCCAGGTCTAGCTGGTTTTTTTTTAATTGATGTCACATTTGTGGAAAAAGACTGTGTAAAACATTTATAGTTCAATGAAAATCAGTCGCCCACTGACTGACTGACTGATTTACAGTGATGTTGAATTAACCCTGATTGGCCAGCCTGTCTGTCTGTAATCAAAGTGAATGGGGCAAGGGCAGGCATTAGACCAGCCGGATGAGACTCATTATTTTCCTTGCTACTTTCTTCTCCTCTCATCCCTTACATCAATTTATAATACTGCTCTCTCATTGCGTCTCCTCTCCCTCTTTCCCAAGCCTTCTGCTCATCAAATCCCCCTCCTAGATGCTCTCTCTCTCTCTCTCTCTCTCTCTCTCTCTCTCTCTCTCTCTCTCTCTCTCTCCTGGATATTTAGTTTGATTTATTGCCTCTTGTTGGAAAGGTTGGCGTTTTAATAACTCAGCTCCTACTCACCCGGACGAAGAGAGAGAGAAAGTGCGAGAAGAAGAACTTTAGTAAGCACAAAATAAACGTGCGGACAGACAGCAAGGTTTTTCTAGTGCTTTTCTTTTATCTCCCCAGCACTCTCCTACTCTTTCATGTCTTCCGGTTCCACTCACTGTTCACTTCGGCTGAGGATATAAAAGCTAAACGTGCAGCCGGAATGGATGTCAATTTGAGCTACTCTGTGATCTGTGGAGAGTGAAAAAATACATGCACACACACACCCAACAACTGTAATAGTCTGGGAATGTGAAAACTGACCACCACATAAAAGATGGACCATCTAGTTAATGGTAAAGGGAAGCCTCGGAATAAAACAAAAAAAAACTTTAACCAGAAGATCGATGATGAAAGAGTGGAGTGCTGTCCCTCTTGGTAATAAGAAAAAGTACAGATAGAGGTGTAAAATCAACAGAGAGAGAGAGTCAAGGCTGGAGAAGTATGTTCATAAGCTAATTGGGCGAAGAGAATGAGAAAGATAGTGAGAGACAGACTGGGAGATTTCTAGCACCAAACAGAGCCTTTATTTAGATGGCGATTATTCACAGTGGTCATTAGAGAACCATATCACTTTCACTCATTTACTGAAAGACAGCGAAGGAGAGCAGGCGAGGGGAGAATGAGAGGGTAATCATTAGAAGATATCACTTTCACCTATCTTCTGAGGAGGGGAAGAATGCCTCAGCAGACAGATAAAGTCCACATCCTTGAGCAATAAGACAATAACAGGCCAAATCACAAACCAGCAGCCACCGTATCCACACGTGGAAGTCACAAAACTGTTTTCTATGTCTGCACTGGAGGTAACTATCTGATCATGGTAATATACTGTATGTTTTCTTCTTAGCTATAGGCAGTATATTGTTTACTTGTTTACAGCATGTCTCCTAGAGCAAGTACTGTAAGTTAAAGTGTATACAGAGTTAATTACAATATATGAACTGGTATTTTTGTAAACCATGCACAGAGTACCCATTTAATTAATTTTTTTGCAGACATTGTGATGTAAGAACAGCAGAAAGGAGGCATTTTTATGACACCCAGATCCACAAACACACACACCCAGAATACTCCCTTTCTATCTCTCTCTCTCAAACACACACACACAAACACAGCTAGTGTCTGATTCCGCAGTAATAACTCAGAGCAAAAATCGTTGACAGGAAAAAAGTCATTGACAGAGGGGGAAAAAAAAAGAAAATCTGCGTTTTTATCTTCAGCTCATAATTCTAAGTGGTTCGGCCTGTTTGAACGTTTCCTCAGGGAACAATTAACTTGCTTTTAGTTTCTACCACATAAGCATGTCTGCCAAATCCCCATCAGATCGCTCGCTGCCCACAAAAACACACACTGACAGTCAAGGGATTACAGACTGGATACAAACGGGAAAGCATAGATGTGAGATATGTACTAGTATGACTTTACATCAAAGCTGTCACCATTTTGGCTTTTCTATATTGGTATCTAAAGAAAGTATTTATAAAAACAGACAAAATGACAATTGTAGGCTTGTATATGTTGACCTCTTCCATCAAACCACACAGCTGCTATTCAATTATTCTCTTATCTCATTCCGAGCCACATGACTGACGAGGTGAGGGATTTGTGTTCTCCTCAAAGGCACTTTAATGGGGTTGAAACCTTGATGTGTTGTAATGGGACAGTCACTTTAACCGCCCTGCTGCGTCCTGCTTGGCTGTATGGAAATCTCTTTTTTGGCACCAGGAAGAATTGTTTCTTACTAGACACCAGAGCGTAATTATAGAAGTTGCAAGGTGCAAAAGTGGAGTATCTTGGCAGTAAATAGATCAAGACATAACTTACACTACATTTTTGGCAGAATGTCAAACTGCATGCACAAACAGCCATAGCTCGTTCATCTCAAAGTTAATTTTACTACAGAGGGTTCACTCAGTCCATCTGGAATGGACAGGAGGAGCGGAGGGAGACACAATATAGTAGGGGACAGAAAGGGAGAGGAGAGGATAAATTGTGAAGGTGTTTGGGGGGAGAGGATGGCTGCTGGCATGCAGGGAGGATGGAGAGAAAGTGGACAGAGAGCAGAGAGAGACCGCAGCGAGGGGCTGATATTTGTATAGAAGGAACAGAAGGACAGATGAATATGCAGAGCGGGCTGTGTGTCCTCTTCTTGCTTCCATCTGACTCTACTAATCATCCAAAAAATGCTACATTATACGAGCATTAAAGAGGCATTGTGCAAAAACACACATTGTGCAAAAAACACCTGTGCTTTTTCTACTATATAACTTTTTTCGGATATAAATCATCAGAATTAATCATCAGTGTATAGAGTTTGCAGATGGGTCAGTTTTTATCATGTGACCTACTTTCCGGGACATAATACAGAACTTTTTTGTTTGTCTTTGTGTAGTTTTGTCTATTTGTATCTTACTCTTGTATATGTATAGTGTACGTCTATAGAGAGCCCCTGACAACCAGTCAAATTATTTCATGTGTGAACATACTTTAGCTGTCAAATTGAACATTTGATCAAAATTGGCAGAATTCTGTTCACTTTTGAAGGAAAAAATAACACACCCTTTCTCGTACAAAATAAAAGTTGAGTTTATAAGAAATGAACACTTTACAACTTTAAATCGCTATCACTCTAGTCTCACTTTGCCAGATCCTTCCCCAAAGCGTGCTGGAGGAGTGTATGGCTACTCCACATAGCATTTGGGGATGGGAGGAAAACATGCTCATTTATGGCCATTTATTGGCAACCAATCACAATCGTCTTGGGCGGTGCTAAGCACAGAAGAAAAGCAGTGGTGCCGCTACAAAATAGGCTCGGAAGGAACTTGTTTTGGTGGAACATGTGTACATTTAAAAGTTGTTTTAGTCATGCAACAGAAAACTCACAGATAGCTAGATGTCTGGAATTACCCAGGAGAGATCTGAGAAAAGGTTAACCATGGTCCTCATAAATCGATCGGAGTTTAAGATGCCAACACAAAGGAAGCCCAAGGCAACGAATATCCTGCCTAAATGAGTGCCTAAATCCGGCAGATTTTCCGGCGCCAATGAAGCAATGTCGGAAGTGGACCGTCAAGGATATAGACTAATATCACTGTGACCTGACATTACTGAGTAATTTTGTGCTACTGTTCCACTACCTTTCAGCATGGCCACAATGACCCCACTTTAGCAAAAGTTACATAGTGTCAGATTAAGTAGGTAACTGTCTGATCAAAGAAAAGACTAAGGAAAGAAATTGTGCAAACAGGCAAAGCCAGCTTTGCGTACGTGTCAGTCTCCTATACTCAATGCTTCCATCAGTACCAAAAGAGTATTGAAGTTTGATTCCCACCTCCATCAAAGATAGAGAAGGGGGGGTGAGAGGGAACCTAAAGCTCAGGCTCAGCAGCTTTGAGAGATGTTGAACAGAAAAATCGAAAAAGCCAATAGGAAAAGACAGAAAAGCAGACTGGACACTGTGTCTGTAATGATGAGTAGAAAGAAGAGACACAATCGGATTGCTCACATCTCAAGAGTGTTGCATTCAGTGAGGGCTACTTAGACAGTCAATAGTAATGGATAGCACATGCCGTAGAAGAGATTTTGCCATTCTTTATCTGCTTACATGTAATGCATGGCGACCACAATAGCACCGACAACTGCATTGAAAATCAATCCGACATACTCAATGGTTTTTCAATGTTATCTTTACAAATTGCAACTCTTAGTCACCAAAGAAGTTCAAGTGGCTCCTCAGACATTAAAAGTCAGAAATGAAATGAGGCAAAAGACAGATGACCATCAATACAGAGGAGTGAGAGAAAATTGTAAACACAGAGAAAACCAGGTGGAGCTGAGGAAAAAAAGAGTACGAAAAGGCGAAGGGGCTAAGGGGGAAGTGAGAAACTGCGACGAAAAGCATTCAATAAACATGTCTCTATAGTAACCAAGATGTAATTTGCTTGGTGAGAAAAAGAGAAAGATGGAGATTGAGGGGGAGTGATGGAGAGAGGGGAATAGAAAAGCATTTACCATCACTGCTTGAGTCCAGAGCTGTAATTACGGAACGGAGACGCAGCAAGAAGGGGAAGAAAATAGTGGACACAAAAAGCCGCACACAATGTACTTTTACAAAAAGGAAAAGGTGAAGATAAAAAATACACACAAGTAAAGTGATGACTCCATAAAATTGGCACTGTTAAGAGTAGTGGGCGTGCAGAGGAAAGGCAGGGAAAATTAGCAGCACCGGAAAGCACAAAATGGCAAAGAAAAGCAAAAGTTGTGAAAAGGCTTCTTTTGTAAGTGAGTGTTTTGGGGCAGTGAGATCAAAATAACTTCACAATCTTGGCTGATCATTATGCCAAAGAACTAAATTACCAACTCTTTGATTAAGTGCAGATAATTATTAATATTACAGGGACCACAGAAGGAAATCCAGGAAAAGAAGAAGAAAGTAGAGTAAAAGTGAGGAGAGGGGAGAGTGACAGGTGGAGACAAGATATCTTATGGGAAGCACTAGTTCTTGAATGATGTGTGATAGACAGGCCTAGATGTGCATAAAACATGCAGGCATATGGCCGATCAAAATAGTAAGAGAGCAAAAATAGCAGGATTACAGACAAGACTGAGAACGGGGCCAGTCCCGCTCAGAGTGATGTAGGGAGAGGAGTGTGTTCATGCTGTGTGTGTGTGTGTGTGTGTGTGTGTGTAGGGTAGTTGATTTCAGCTCTGGCGAGTGGCTTGGTGTCAGCCTGTATATGTGGAGATAACAGGATTAAGAGGCTACTGACACTACTGTACAAGAGAGAGAGAGACAGAAGAGGGAGAGATGGTGAGGAAAGCAAGAGAAGAGGAACAGCAGGAAAAGGAAAAATGCAAAGAGACCTAACGGAATATTCCCCTTGAATTCTGAAAATTCCTTTGGCATATGACATAAAATAAGAAGTGATGATTAAATTAAAAAATGTCAAATGGGTGACAACCTTGAATGAGCCACTGAATGCACATGCTTCCATACAGGGCACTTGAATGGATCACTGAATGGTTTAATAGTATAAAAATGATATGATTGAGGTGTGCAGTCTTAAGCAATTTCCTGCCAAATGTTTGGGCTATTTCACAAGAAATGTTCTGTAATGTCACATTCTTGTGTGCACCAATTAGAGCTTAGGAATATTTTAATAAAAACATGATGAGAAATGTAGGGCTGTTTGCTTCTGTTGCCAGGCAACTGCCAATCAAATCTGATCAAACACCCACAGTACTGACTTAGCGTTTTAGAAGCTTTTAGACAAACTAAAGGAAGTTTTTTTTCCAAACATAAACTTGTATATATTGTTGCATGTATAGTCATATATAATCTATATATACAGTATATATAATAAATGCAATAGAGAAATATGAATTAGGCTCATAGGAATTGTACCTGAAAAGCAGAGTAAAGGAAAGAAAATGTTTGCTGAGAACAATGTTGGGAGATGTGGTGGAGAAAACATATTTGACCAGTAATGAGAAGATCAATGAGAGGGAAGATTAGGACGGATGATAGATAGAGATTGAAGAAAAAAGAGGGTAAAGATTTTGGAAAGAGTGCTGATAATGATGAATAGCAGACACACAGGAATTGAAACATTAAAGAGGAGGAGACAGAGAAGGTTTGAGAAAAGAAGCTGTAAAGTTAGTGCTAAGAGTTATTTTTCTTCCTGTTTACTTAAAGCAGCCATTAGTACGTGCAAAATCCCTCGGCTTTGCAATCAACACAGCTCTCAATTTAGTGCAAAAACACTGTATGATTTCAATTGGTGCTCCCATGAGGTAAATGAGACCACTTTTCTCTTTAATCTAATCTGAGTCAAGGAGGGAAACTGGTCAATTTATAGTCTAAGACTAAAGAATTAGCTGCAGGGCCACTGCATACATAAACTGTTCTGTTCTGAAGACAACTCCAAATTGAAAGTTAGAAAGTTTTTCAGAGCAATGGGAGGAGAAATGAAATGAATTTTCACAAAGCAGTATTAACCTCTGGCACTCTGGCAAAAATGTGTTAGGCTCTGTCTGGTCCTTTAGATCAATCAAAATGAGAGTGAGAGAGATTCCCGTAGCGTGAGTTACTCGTCCCTGGTCCGCTCCACGTTTGCTGAAGGAGCACTGGCTCACTAGGGACAAATTAGCCACACAGGAGCACTGAGGCATCATGGGAAATTAATGATCAGGACCTCCAGGAAGTGAGCTAATGAGTCCTAGTGCCACACGCACATGTAGCCTACAATTACCACACGCCCACACACACAGACACACACACACACACAGACACAGGATAAAAGATAAAGAAAGCCAGAGAAGGGAGGGGGTCCTGCAGGAAGGAAATAGCCAAACGTGCAGTTGCAGCAAATAACAAAAAGCTATCAATGTAACTTTGTCTGGATGAGTGATGGACACACACACGCACACACACACACACACACACACACACACACACACACAATCAGATAATTAGAAAGGACCACCAGTGGCTTTTGCCCATGGAGGCATAGTGATTACTGTCACTACACCCTCCCCTAGGGCAGCTGACAACAACCAGTGAATTAATACTTAACAAGCACACACAAGCACACACAAGCACACACAAGTACACACACACATGCAGCCAGGTGTAGCTGAACAGAGGAGCTGCTCAAGGTCTGACAGTTATCTCTAAGTCGTGTGTTGTCAGAGCCTATGTATTTAATATTTAACTATTCAGCTCCATGTCAGGAGGGAGAAAAGAAGAAGAGGGTCCCAAAACTGGACCTGTGACAGACTGTGTCCCCACACCAGTCGGCGCACCTCTCAAGGATTTGACCTTGCACTACAGTATCAAACATCACCACACCCTTGTCCACTGATTGGCCCAAAGTTTCCCCGACACCGCCCTCAGCTCTTCGGATCCGCCCTCCCAGCGCTCCGCTCAGCCAGTTGCTGCCAAACCAGCTGGCATTTTCAATTGATATCCTGTTAACGACCTTTAATCTCAGGGTTAATAGGCCTATCTTTTATTACTTTTAAGGAAATACATCAAGAGTTCAAAGCCACCATGCGGACCATGGAGAAACTCCCAAGAACGTGTACCTGTGGAAGTGCACACCTTCTACTCTGCACCCTGTGATTTAACCTGTTTTTTTGGGGTGGGGGGGGTGTTTGAGCGACTTTAATCAGTTTACCTTAATGCATCAGGCGAAACTGCAGCAGCACATGATGTAGACGTTTGTTCATGAGTTGTTGAAGCTTGCTTGAGGAAGTTTTTCCACCGAGCTCCTCTCTCACCTGATTTGAACGCCACTCCCCGCCGGTGCAGACCCTCCCCGCGGCCCCGAGGATGGGGACACCGGGAGCTCTGCCTGCTTGGAAAGCCACGATTTTCTTCTTCAACTTGATCTCAGCTGCTGTGGCCAAAAGACACGTCGTGTATTGGAATTCTACAAACACAAGGTGAGAAAACACTGTGCGCTACAAGATGCTCCTTTTCAGTAACATTGTTAGCCTACTAGATGAGAATACTATTCTCTGCGACCCATCTCACTGCGGCCCAAATGAAGGTTTAATATGAAGAGCAAGATTTTGTTCCTTTTGACCTACTTTGCATAGAGCTGGCCTAAACTTGCACAGCCATGCCATTGCACAACGACCACAATAATTATTATTAAATGAGTCAGAGTGTTGATGGTTTAAATAATCTCTGCTATGCGCCACATCACATCCTTGTGTAGGCTATTGGTTTGATTTACCTAAAACCTGCACTAACCCAAAAGCTATCAGACAGGTATTTTAGTTAAATGAAGAACCCTAAACGGTGGGGAGCCAAAGTGGCCTTATCTCACCTTCTTCAGGCAGCTATTTTTATCATAATTACTACACTCTAACTCTGGCGTTCACCTGTACACTGCCTTTTGGAGTTAGTTATTATTCTACTTATAGAATGCCAGAGGTAAGGGTTTCTTCCTAAGTGGTTGTTCTAAATAGTGTCCTAGATAGGCCTAGCATTCGGAGGACACAGGCGTATATTAAAGTCTAAAGTGCTGCTGTGCATAAGCGAATATGTAGTTGGATAATGGGAAGGTGTGTGTGTTTGTGAGTGTGGTTAAAGAGTTGATTGGGGCGATTAGCAAGGCAGAGTGAGGGTCACCTGCTGATCCAGGTGTTCCAGTCTGGATAATTGAAGGGCTGAGGTGGGAGACCTGCAGGGCGAGTAGGGTTACTGGCCAAAACAACATGCTTCCTCACCCACCTATTTAGAGACTCTCGCTCTCTGTAATGCCTGATTCCCCAAATACTCATTCAGATGAATGACCTTTTTAGCTAATAGCTTTTGGCCACAGAGACCACCTTTTCAGTGACTGTTGTGTATTTTACATTTATGGATGCACAAATGTACAGAAATATGACTCAGAAGACAACATTTCCCCAAGGACTCCTTTTGTAAGATCGTCCTGTACTGTAAATCCCAGTCCTGTAAATGGGATCCAACAGAAATGTGGTGGGGAGGAACACTGTGAGGATTAGGAAGAACCTTCTTGTTCCCCAGGGATTCAGACATGAATGGTCGCAGTCTGTGGCAGGGCCACACAGTTGGCTGCAACACCACACAATCACAATGCCATCAGCATCACGGCAGAGGGTAACCCACTGTGGCAGAGAATCACTCTCATCAGCAGCACCACCCAATCACAAAGCTATCAGCGGAGCCGTGATGTTGCACCCGGTCCAGAATCCCCTGGGTGTACTGCCAGGACTCTCTTTTTCTCTCCTCCTCTCCTCTCTCTTCATTACCTCCCTTGTTACATCCCACTCTCCTTCTCATTTTTTCGTCTGCACTCCCGCCCCCCCTTCTCCTCCTTCACCCCCTTAATCTCTCATGACTCACTCCTGCCCAGTGATGGATATTGCCGGTGTGATTAGTTGAGCTTCAGTCATTTTCCCATACCATATTTTCTATTAGCTGCCAGCCAGCCAGGTTGTCCAGAGGCCTTTAAATGCAGCCCGGTGACAGAAAAGGAGCATAGGAACTGAAGAGAGATACTTTTGTTGGCACGACGCTGCACGGTAGGGTTCAGGGACTCTAGATCACAAAATAAGCACATTTGGCTTGTTTATTTGTCCACAATGTTGTCATAGTTGAACTATTCTATTCTATTATTATTATAAGTGTTGAGCTCCTGGCTCATTTCTTAAAGCTGCTCCAATCAGTATTGTTATATTAAAAATAGACCAGAGGACAAAATGTTAAAGGAATCTTTTATATTGACGGACACACGGAGAGTTCCCTTTTAGCTCCATGAAGTTGTTTTGGCATCTTTGTTTTAGTTTTAGAGCCAAGTTCAGTTTTCATTTAGTTACACCACTTTCATTACTGTTGCTTATAGCAAAATAGCTCTGAAAAAGCCACTTTAAGCTACTTGGTTATCACCAAATGCCAGTTAGCAACTACTGGAATATGTAGCTGTTAAAGAACCAGATATTTGTATCAGAAGTTGGTGAAGAACAAAACAAGGCAAATATTGGTTAGTGAAGTTTGGACTTACACCCACCAGCTTGCCAAAAGCTTGAAATGCTAATGTTGGTCTGTATCTGCTAGGTCTGTAAATAGGCATGTGTTTGCTAACACTGCAACTTTAAAAGCTAATATGTCGATGTTGTGTTTTCCAAAATCAATTAACGAAGATTAAAATACAACCTAAATTTACTGGAACATATTAGCAGACTTTGTTCTTTGTACCCGGAGCTTCTGCCTCCGTGACCTGACCCTAGATACGGGGTTCAAGATGGATGGATGGATGTATTGTTGATATAGGGAATTCACTGGAAAAACATCTCAAGAGGAGCTAGCTGCCGTTAGCCTTCAGACATTACATTAACGCTTGGCTCGTATACAGTAACATAACTGTAGCTGGCGAGCAAACAGGCCCCTCTATAATACAGACAGACAAAATTCTCTGGCCATCACCGTTACTTCGACATCTAGATTTATGGTTTTAATGAAGCTGGGGCCGTGAAGAGGAGACTGAAGGGCCTTGTTGCTCTGCTCTTTGCTGGCTAATGTTAGTGTAACAAAGGCTTTGCAAAGCATTTAACACCCTCTAGATTGAAAAATGGAGCTCTGAAATGGAAGTGATAGACTGACTGCAAGGTCAGCGTCAAACATCAAGGAATCAAGATCTTTTATTGTGGGGCTCAAGTGGTTCGATTGCCCTTTTATGATTTTATGAACAGATTTTACGACCGTTCTTGGTTTTATCATGGTATTTCTCTCAGAGCAATAGTTCCTTATTAGAGGAGAAATTATCTTGTACTTCCTGGAGCAGTTAAAAGGTTGGTAAAATATAACCACGGTGCTCTAAGCTTGAGTCTGCTGACAGTATACCTCAGTTGTCCCCTGTGTAGCAAGCTCAGACTAGTTTATTGCCGTATTCAGCCCCCTCCTCTGTGCTATAGTGTGCTTTAAAACCTGTTGACCAGCCTATTTGCTGATAGAATAGTGTCTGCCTTTTTGTGCTTCATTTGTCTTCATAAATTTACTCAGGATCTGTCAGGAAGTTAACTCAGAGCATCAAAACTTTAAGGATTGAATTCCCCTTTTGTTGTTGCAAAAGATGGTTTGAAGGAGGCTTTTGCCATCTATAAGTGAGCTGCTCATACATCTATAACAATAATAAACGTCACCCAAACCAGAGCCTTAAATGAGCTACTCCATTTCCCTGTCCTCTGACTTACCCTTGGTCTTGGCTCATGCTTCTACTATTGCTCTCCCTCTTATCCGACATGGCATGTCGGAGGCAAACTTGTTGCAACAGTTTCTCTGGCTCACAGCTCAAACTCTCGTTTCCAGACTCCACTTGTCTTTACATTCCATCAGAGCAGTGGCTTAGCTGGGTTTCAATTGGAGGTAGTGTTATACCATTTACATAGAGAGATACGGCAATACAGGAATATTCTATCCATTTTTTCTTACCTGTATCCTTATCTCTTGCTCACAGTGGAAGTACTCTGCAAGTTTAGACACAGACCTTAAAGCATTTACAACAACACCAGACCCCTCTGAACACTCTCTCTCTTTCTTCCTGTCTGTGTCTCTCTCCCCTCTTCTGACAAAAGCTCAGGGCGAGCTCTAAGCCAGTGAAGCATGTTTAAACGGTGTGTGAGGAGATGAATATTTGTATTGGTTTTCTGTATCTTTATTGAAAGCAGCCCTCATAAGTCTTCTGTGTAATTTCTGCTCTGTTTATGCATCATTTCCCTTTTGTGTGCAGTCATGAATGATCTAGTTTAAATACCAAAGTAAATCACATTCTGCATACCATACCTTCTTTCCCACACACACGCGCACACACACACACACACACACACACACACACACACACTTGATCTGTGGGTGAGCAGACACATGACAGTGCTTGTAATTGTGTCTTGTCAGAGAAGATGTTTGCACTTCTAGATTTCTTGTGTGTGTGTGTGTGTGTGTGTGTGTGTGTGTGTGTGTGACTGTATTTCTTTTACTGCCTGCTATCCCTCCTCACCGTGTCTGTCTCTGTACTAATCTGTCTTCCTCTGGTAAATGATTAACATGGAGAACCTGGCTGAACTATAATCAACAAACCCACAGTGAGGTAATTACCACTTTATTCCCTGTCCTGCTAACAAAGCAATCTCTCTCTCTCTCTCTCTCTCTCTCTCTCTCTCTCTCTCTCTCTCTCTCTCTCTCTGTCTCTCTCTTCTCATCTGTCATCTAACTGTATCAATATCTCCCTCCTTTTCTGTCTTTCTGTGTCAATGCCTATTGTCTCACTCGCTGCCGTGCTCTGTGTAGATCCAGAGTTGTTTGTTAGGCTGATTGTGTACCTTATCTGTCTCTGTAAATGTGCTTGTTTGTTTGTTTGTGGTATTGAGTGTATTATCTGGAGGCAAACTGTGGATGAGTTAACTTTTTGTACATTTAAGCTTTTTCATCTCTGTCGGGAAAACAATGAGAGGCAGTGTTTTAAATGATCTGTACGCTTGTGAATTGGTACCATTGTTGTCGGTTGAAGTTCATCTCAGTGGAACAATTGTGTGTGTGTGTGTGTGGGGGGGGGGGTAACTCTTTGTTACCGTGAGAAGCGATGGAGTGTGCTACATTTAAGTTCTGGAAAAACAAAACCCAGGATGCCCAGCCTTATTAACGCACACATAAGTTTTGATTAATTTGTGATCTTGCACATGATTTGTGGTTTTTACTAGTTTCCGAGATTTCTCCTCTGCTCACAGCAAGTAGTGAAAGTGGCTTTGACTGGAAAAACTCTCAATTCCGGCCAGCTGTGGGAACATTTACCAACTGCTGTGCCGGCCTCCCGTCTAAATAGGTCATTGTTTTGTTTCCACTTGTTAGTTGATTTTAGGTGTGACTAAAGTGTTGGAGGGAAACGGCATGTTATTGCCTTTGGATGCTTAGTTTTTTAAAGGTGGGGCGTGCAGATAAGAGTATCGTGCAACCATTTTTTTTTTGTGTCACGTGGGATCACTTTGTGTCAAGTGAATACTTACAGGTGACTACCAACTGTGTGTATATCTGTGTGGACTCAGTAATCCTCCATTGTTAGATATATTAAATATTTTGTTATGTTATACCGAAGAGTGAAACCAACATAAAAGTTGCAAGACAAAAATAATCTTTGTAACTGAATTGAAAACACACACACACACACACACACACACACACACAGAGAGGAAGATTCAAGCACACTGTGTTGAAAATGAGGTTTAGGCAGAGGCCTAGCGGTGAGGATGTCTGTATTTAAATGTACCAGATAGTCACAGTGTGGCTTCAAGCCGTCGGAGCAGACATTGTATATAAGCATGAAAGGACGGCGGATCTCTCCTCCTGGTCAGGATATTTAGTCAATCGATACCAATTTAACACCCAGATTTTATCGCCGGCCCCTCGCATTATCACCAGACTGCATATGGACCCATCTCTTTCCCAATTTCTCTCCCTACGCTGCCCTGTTTCTCTGTGCACACACATACATCAATATTAGGTTGCATTAAGCTGTAATAAGTTGCATTGTACAAATGTTTCCATTGGGATGGAACATCTGTGGGATGAAATGAGGTTCAGCGGTCTGCCCTTCGGTTGGCACAGCACAGCCTGGTTTTGGCACAAAATGGCTGCTGTGCTGTATGGGTGTGAAGAGGGAGGTTATGGTGGTTAAGGGCTGTTGGTGAGCACCGAGCGGGAGCGCATTCATTCATGGCACACAATGACCTGGCATTGTTGTAGATGTCAGTCCAACTGTGTATTTCGGTGACATAAAAAACAGCAACGAAATTGAGGCGGGAGAATTTATAAACTTAAAATCTGGGAAACACTGTTGACTTAAGCTTGATCAAAATAACACAATCTTCCTGTTGTTTAGCCAATACGCGCATTTCCGAATTACACACACACATAAACACATGCACTCAAGACAGGCAGACACACACACACACACACACTCAAGTACATATATCCTCACACAATGCTCTTCCACTCAGCTCAGAAATCCTGCCAAGAGGCGACCTGGGAATTCCCTGAGACAGAAATTGAATTAGTATTGACCCAGGCAGAGCAAAAGGGTGTAGCAGGAACGTGGATTGTTGTACCATATAGGGTTCTTGCTGCCAGGAGGACATTGAGACATGTCATCATACCTCAAGTCTTCAGAGGTGCTCAAGAACAGTCGCTCCAAATCTCTTTTTCTGCCTGTGTTGTCTATAGAAAATGCTCACCAATAGTTGCTGCAGTTTTCCTTTATCTCCAAGACATGCCAATGTCTATTTACTCAACAAACCTGATGAATCCTGTGAAGAAACAGTTAAATATGTTTGTTTATATGAACTTATGACGAATATTGATACAGGTCTTCCAGTATTAATTACTTCAGTTTTGGTTTCTACATGAGTCTCGTCATTTACACCAAGGATGGATAGAACATCAATTTTCTAAAATTTTTTTTTTTTGCATATTGTCATAAATCTTTTTTAAATCTGATTAGTGGTTTACAAGCCACTAATTTGGACACGGTGCTAAAGCAGGTGTCCATGTGAATGACATACTTTAACAAATTTAGAGGTGTTTAATATGCTTACATGTGTTTTCGTTTCACAATTGTTTCAATGTCAAAACTGTAGAGAAGTAGTTTTAAGTAATGTTTTTTTCTAAGATTTGATGTTGAGAAATTATTGTTTTTATTGTGTTTTTTGTAAATTTGCATGACATACCTCTATAATAACAATAATGTGAGTTGGCATTCTGCAATGGAAAAGCATTATGAAGAATAAAAAAACATTTTGCTTTCAAATGTAATCAATCATACAGATTCTGTTACAGGTCTGGAAAAATCCTCAAATGGTAAAAAGCAGAAAATACACTTCAATAATTGTCATGTTTTTCCCGTCAGTTGCTATCTTTGAGCTGCCAGTTTGTCAGGTTTTATTTGTTGATTCAGTATGTTATAATTATGTCTTCTACAAAACAAAACTTTCTTATGAGCTAGCATGTACTGTAGGTTACACTATAATTTGCTCACTGCAGCAGTGTGTCTTGACTTGAGATGGTGTGCATCTGGAAGCCGTAGAGTAGAGATAGACTTCACACCAGAGCAAGCTTGATGGACTAATAAACCTGGTAGAAAGCACCGCTCCATTCCACTTTATCTGGACACAACAAAGAGACACTTCTGCTACTTATCTTCTCTGCTTATCAGAATTATACTCTCATAAAAAGAGCTTCAAATAACACTTTCTGTCAGCTATATTCCCAGTTTCTAAAAAACCTTTCATTGTGTGCATTGTGATTTCCAGAGGAGATGGCAAATGTGATGATATTTTGAATCTACTGTATCTACTTTTCCATGGTGGAACAAAATTAATATTATTTTGCCATTGCCTCCCAGAAGTATGGCACCACAGCCTACTTTCCAGCCCCCAGTGATGTGAGACACACACACACATTCCTCTTCTTTGTTTCTTTTTGGGCTGGCATACACATACCACAAACACACCACATATGAATATACACTCTTCCCTCTCTGCTTCCTTTTTCTCCTCAGCCCCCAGAGATTGGTAAAACATTAGTCCTGCAGTGGTGGGAGCGAGGGATGGAGAATGCGTTAAGGAAAAGATGGTAAGGAAAGAGTCAACAGATGTCCACTCCCTAAACCGCTCGGGAAGGCCCCCAGGGATGGAGGGATGAGGTGAGAGGGAGAGAGGGAGAGAGGGCGAGATGGAAGAAACCATGTCAGCAGGAATTACTATCACTGTCACAAGCAGGCGTGAGAAGCAACCCCCGTTCTCCTCCCCTCCCTCCGTACCAACACACACACAGGGGCTCACGCACACGCACGCTTTGTGACGCATGCTCATATACAGGTGTGGTACAAAGACACACACACACACACACACGCGCTACCAATCGTACCATCGCCCTGCCTGCATACACACTCGCACATGGCTGCAAAGACTCTGGGGAGAGCCCGAGTAGGAATTACACCCATTGAGAACTGATGCTGCTCGTGTGTGTGTGTGTGTGTGTGTGTGTGTGTGTGTGTGTGTGTGTGTGTGTGTGTGTGTGTGTGTGTGTGTGTGTGTGTGTGTGTGTGTGTGTGTGTGTGTGTGTGTGTGTGTGTGTGTGTGTGTGTGTGTGTGTGTGTGTGTGTGTGTGTGTGTGTGTGTGTGTGTGAGAAATGCATGTTGTAAAAAAGATAGTCTCTTTACCTTAGTAAAAAAAAAGTACAAAATATGAATGGTATGTGATATTATATGCTTTTTCAAACATGCCTGCGCTCAGATTTTTCTTAGGCTTACAGTAAGATGATAAGATATAGTTTTTGCGTGTGTGTGTATGCTAGCATATTTGGATGTTATTTTTGTAGCAATAACCAGTACCACATGATCTCCGGGTGTGCAGTAATGCGCAGCTTGATCCTGTCTCCTGGTACTCTTGACTGCTATTTTTTCTCTCTGCTTCCTTGTTCTTTTTTCTGCCCTTCCTCCTCTTTTTTTCTTCTTCAACATTTTGTTAAAATCAAATCTTTTATTTATGAGTTCAAGGACTGTGGGCTTTTTTTGAGAATTAGTTCTTTGATCTACCTGCAGTTGTGCAGCTAGATGAGCACAGTATGGCACATATGCTATTGCTTTTGTGGAATGCTAAGTTAGCTTGTACCATCTACTACACTGACAGGCCGCTGACACGTTAGTATGCAGAGTAGGGACGTACTGTACAAACAGTAAACCAAACTTTTCTTGTGGCTTGGTTGATTGAATGGTGTTTAAGTTTATTTTTTTAAATATTCATTTATTTAATTTATGTTTTGTTATATTCATCAGAATTGATCAGGTGGCTTTAATTCAGAGTCTGAGAGCGTCCAGAGTAGGCGTGGTGCTGTTGTGCTGAATGAAAGAGGGGTAAATAGCCTTGTCCCAAATCTCCATAGCTGTGGCCTTGTAGCAGGAGAACTCATGAATCTCATTGCTCTCCTATTCAGTTGGAAATGGAGTTCTTGTACGCAGCGCTCTTCTCAAAACACTGGAAACGCTGCACATTGTATGATTGTGGAATGAATCTGTGTGTCCCAAAATACACCCGCTGACAAATGCCTAGTGATGGAAGTCCAAAAATGCCTTACTCACTACATTTTTTACATTTACGGAGGTTCCCTGATGGATTTCCTTTCAGAACAGCAAATTGTTCGGAGCAGTGTTGTTCTTCATCAAAGGTAGATACTGAATATCTAAATAAGTGCAGTTTTTGTGGTATTTGCTTACTTTGCAACTGATTTACAGTGGACTTTGTGTTACTAATGAAGGAAAAAACCCTCTCTCACACTGTACCTCGTGTGTGTCAATCTTTCGGGTCTTCGATTCATTACTTAAAGTAGTGGCTAGTCATCTTTAATCCCAAATTAATCAATTAATCCCAGTGAAGCGTAAGGTTGTTGTTAGCACTATGTCAGACGCCATCTGCACCACTCTTCTTGACCCTCACCACTTCCTCTTATTGTGTCTTAACCATTCATCTGTGTTGTGGAACTTTACTGGCCTTTCTAAGAAATTCAGGATCTTCTGGCCTTGAGTCAGATAATGGCGGCCCGTTATAGAAGCCCAAAAGTTAAAAGCATGAATTTTATTTCACACGCTGCAAAGCAATGGATACGCTAATATAGTGGAGCTGAATATGCTCTATTGATTTTGTAAACACACTTTCAGTAGCCTTGAAGTGAGTGGACAAATTTAGTTAAAGTGTTTCAATAATGTTATTTCTGTCTTTTTTTTTTTGTTGATTGTTATTAGGCATCAGTGTGAGTGTCCTACCTCTGGTGCAGATATGTGCTCATGTGTGTGACTGCGGGGTCGGGTGGGTGGCTGTGCGTGACTAGAACAGGACAAAGCTGGCTGCCTTGAGGGGAAATAAGGGGGACCTTCCATGCCCCCGATGCACAGAGCGATATGAATCTTAACTGTTGTGACGGAGAAAGATGGAGAGGGAGAGAGAAGCATGGATAGGCTGGGAGGGAGGGAGAGGGGGCCAGTTTAGACTCCTGGGATTCCAAAGCAGTGACCGTGAAAGTGCTTAGATAAACAGAGAGAAAGACAGAGAGGGGGAGGGCGAAGTGGATGAAATGGTGGTGGAAGAAGCAGTGGAGGGAGGAGAGGACTAGAAGGTGTAGGCATGCTGACAGGGGGAGGAAATAAGACCTGCTGAAGATGGGGTGAAAGAAAGCAGATGGGAGTGAAACCAAGTATATACGTTTTTAAATAGGTTCAGCGAGAGTCAGAGGGACAGGAAGCGGCCAGTTTACACTATTTACTCCTTAACTCTTGTGCCTCTCCAATCCTCTTTCTCTCCATCTCCTTCTTCCCTCTGTTTAAATAATTCAGCCATGTTAGCTATATTAGGGCAAGTTTTCTCGATGTGTGTGTGTGTGTTTGTTTGTGTGTGTGTGTGTGAGAGAGAGAGACTGACTGAAGGACAGCTCAAGAGCTTCTAACTGGCCATTCCAACAACCAGCAAATAATCAGACACAGAGAGAACGCGAGAGGGAATGCACACCTGGGATGAATAGTCTATGTTGCCGATCCAGCATTGACCTTCACATCATGGAGAGAGACAAAAACAGAGTGCAAGAATGGGAAAGAGAGTGTCTACGGCATCAGAAGTTTGACCCACTTATTAAATGATGGATTTTCAAAGCCAAGTCTGATTAATTGGCTGAGTGTATTTGCTTTGCGAACTCCCCTTTTCACTTGAGTGTGTGTTTTAAGGGGTGTTGCTCGCATGTCCTCCTTAACCCACTTACACAGGTGGGCCCTGCTGACAGACCTGAGACACAGATAAGTGTAGTTAAGTATAGTTAATATAATAGATGAGGGTGTAGAATGTATACTGCTAAGACGAGGGGACTCTGTAGGGAAAAAAGGAAAAGAACAATAATAATCTTTTAAAAAAATCAAGACAAAAGTATAAAGGGATATATGAAAACAGTCTATTAGGTTCTGTATCATATGTCTCATGGAAAAAGCACTTCACTAATTTATCATTATTACAAACACTGCTACAAATATGGGTCGTAATTGGTTGTATCCCAATTAGTAGATTTGTTGTGTATAAAAGAAGTCTGGAAAGCTGCACTTTAGTATGAGATTGTAAAGCAACTGACAGCTGTGAGCAAGTGGTCAAATCATCTTAAAGTATGACATCGTAAAAAAACTCAACCTCTAAACCAACCAACAATCATTTTTATTCTAGTATTTAAAATGGTGAACATTTTCCTAAAGCCCAAGATAAAATCTTTAAGTTTTTAATATTTAATTATTGTAACATTTTATCAGCTAAAATCCCAAAGATATTCAATATACAGTGTTATGATAGTAAACAAAGAAACGCTGCAAATCTTCATATTTGTGTAGCTGTTACTGGAGAATTTTTGTATTTTGTATAACAGTATATGATTGACATCTGGAGTATATATTGTTTTTTGTAATGAAATATGATTTTAGCCTTTTTTTAATCATTAGAAAAAAGATCGCTCAGTTCCTCCACAGCTATACACCAGCTGCCACTTTGGCATGAACCCAATATGACCGACCTTTGTGTGTTATTTACTTCAAACTAAACATTAATTTATTTAACACTCTTTATTTAGCTAGACATATCTGCTCTGACACTGTGTGCAAAACTGCAGGGCCCCAACAGCAAAGTTGGAACATAAACATGAGACAAATGATGTTGACACAGTGGATCAGCCCAGCTTTTACGTTGTAGCAATACACTTTGATAGATTTCATAAATAGTTTGAATCATGGCTTTTTGGGTCCACCCATCATCGCTGTCCCTGTCTTCCTCAGCCCGTCCTGTCAGTGTCTGAGTGGTGAGGTACTGTAGCTATATTCAGGTTTATGTGTCCAAGCCTGGCACCTGTACAGATCAGCCCTGTATTTACACTGCAGCTCCATTTAGACTGCAGGAACATGGAGAGCACTTATTACTCTGAGGTTTAGGTTGTCCAACAGAGGGATGCAGAAAAAAACACGGATGGAGCGAAAGATGGATGGGTGGGGCATTGGCTTGGCACCAATCCCAGTTTGGGATTGGTTGTTGTCCTGGCAACGGCACGTCTGACCTTATTTACCCCTTCGCACACCGCTCGCCTTACGTGCACTCTGCTCTTGCCCATGCGCATTTTTTTTGCCGCACACTTTCCCCATCACTCTTCTCTGCGTGAGAGTTGAAACTCCTCTTCTTGTGCCCTTTTTTACCCTTACACTCCTTACAAGTGTGGCCACCTCCACGCAGGTGAGGGAGTCAAGTCAGAACACTTAAAGCTGCTGGAGGGCATAGTGAGGTAACATTTGCACTGTTTTTGGTCGTTTTTGGTCAAAAGAACCATACACATGTGTCTGCACTCTTGTCCATTTATATTGTGGACAGTAATTTCATACCTCCAGAAAAGTCACTGGAAAGCTTATTTTAGGATCAGACTAGACCACACATGGAGAGTGGTGCCTATGACAGAGCTTTGCCACAAAGGGGGATGATGGTTTCTGCAGACCTGCAGCCGTATCAAAATGGTTCCGATGGATTGGTTTCCATACTGATGGGTCCTCTTGGCCCGGATCATGCAATTTTCCTCATCTCTTGACGGCCGTAGCTATACATCCTGTTGTGGTGCTGAGTCCCACAGAATGGACACACATACACACAGAGAGGAGGACCTATGTTGTAACAGGCAGAAAATAAGGTCCGTCTTTACCTGAGGCAGAGAATCTCTCAGGGCCTGAAGGAGCAGGTGTGTGCGTTTTGTGGGTCCAGGAGGCAGCCTGCTGAGCCACACAGTTTGAATGCCCAGTTTCTTCTGGTCATTTAATGGAGCCTGTAGGGCAAGAAAGCTGCAACCAATCACTTCATCTAGGCTATACACATACACTCACGGCCATCGCTTATGCACCAAATTCATATTGATATGATGCAGTGCAATGTGTGTGTACTCTTATCCTTTTAGTCTTATGAGGGCAGAGGCATTAGGTTTTTTCTGATGGTACAGGGCTTCCCTCTGGGGAATGGTTTAGTACAGGCCATAAACCAATACAATATTAATGCATATATATTTTGTGTGTGTGTGTGTGTGTTCAGAACATGCATGGAAAGAAAAACCACACACTTAAGTGGATAGAGAGGGAAGAGAATAAAAAGACGGGAAATTAGCATACCGTCAACATTTGGAGATTAGGAGATTAAAAATAAGCAAAAGGTCTGGTGTAGCGGGGAGAAACACTTCCTGCTGACCTTGAAGGAAACACACACACACACACACACACACACACACACACAAACGTAGGCATACCAAACAGGAAAGAGCAGATAAGAGCAACAGCTTGTTCCCGTTAAGTCCCTCTTTCCTCTCGATGAGGGGCGGTTGATCACCTTCTTTGGCCACAGTTTGGTGACACCAGATTTAAAGAGGCGGGGTCTGTAGAATGTTGAGAGTGTGAGGTTGAAGGATGGTGGTAAAGGGATTTTTTCTGGGCAGCCGGGGTGGTGGGGGGCCCCAGATGGTCAGAGGTAGGGGGTGAAGTCCTTGTTTGTGCGCGTTGAGGGGAGTAAGCATGAGGTTAGACACAACATTGGTGTTTAAGGCCTGGAAAACAGCCTGGCTTTGTGTGGAGGGGGGCTTATAACAATGGGGGGGGGGTCTGCTATGTTTTACATCTGTACAGAGAAAGATCCAGTAGCACAGAGGAAATGAGGAACAGAAAAGGTTTGTTGGACATGATATCAAGTAGATGAAGTCTCTCTCTCTTTGTCTCTCGTTCTCTGACACATGGGTGAAGCACTACAGGTGTATGATTCCTTTTGTGTTTCTTCCTCTGAAGATAGCATAGCCTGTGGAGCATGAGGTCACTGAGGTTTTAAGGGCCTTAAGGAAAGAAGGTTCTTTCTCTTTAGTTCTGCCTTGCCCCCCCCTCCCTCACACTTTGCATCAGTTATTCCCCATAGTACAGCACTGTTTCCCCCCATAAACAGCTTCTGAAGTCTGGTCTTATTCACCTGCCAACATTAGAATGCACTGGTTTTTAGGTTTGTGCTTTTTTCTTCAGTCCCTCTCCAGTCAGACCTTTGTTGAGAAATGTTTGCATGTAGTTTTTTGTGATTTAGTTACCGGATGTCACCAGAAAGTGGCACAGCAGAAATCATGAGTAAGTCTCCTCAAAACAGGTGGAACTGAAAGGCTGGTGACATAGTAAGCGGGGCTAGTAGGCAAGCTGCTGTGGCTGGTGAAGTGTAGCAACTAGCCACTGTAGCCCACCAAGCTAGCTCGCTGGCCAGTTATCTCGGTTGCCAATGGAAAATAAGTTGAAACAACTGCAAATTTGCAGTTTATGGAAGAGTTTTAGTCTGGCAGAGCAGTGTTGTATAAAGTTCCATAATGCAACAAAGCTACTCCAGTTCTCCCTCTCCCTAAAGGTTAGCAGTAGCTAGACAGTTTGCAGTTGTTCAGCAGTGCAACATTTTCTGTTCACTGGAATTGTTCTCTGCAGAGATTTACTTATTCTCAGCAGTTCCATTTAAATGAACAGATTTTGGCCATAAACACAACTGTGACACCCATGACTCACCTGACGCATCTACTCATCTTTCATCATGCAGTAAATCCCACCCATCTGCGACACCAAAAAACTAAAATAAACAATACCATTTCACAAAATCATCCTCCTAGAGAGCACCAAACCCCCTCCCACTCCACCAGAAGTATTACTACAGCACCCACCAGAGAGGCCGAAGCTGTGTCATGCTATGCCCAGCCAAGATACAGTGACCACCGCGTGCTGTGCCCAGTCAGCATAGTGACCAGAGTTGGAGATCAGCCTGCTGTGATTGACCACAGAAGCACTGAGGCTCCACCAAGCCTTTCAGCCTCCTGTCTTCACTACAAGGAACCAACTGACTTTTCCTGTGGCTTTGTTATTGTTCCCTCACAAGCATGAAAGTGTTTATTAAAACTACAGTATCTACAGTAACCATTCATTTGGGATGAATAGCACAGTGTAGCATGTTATTAGCTTTTCCCTTGTACTATAGTAGAATATTTGTAGCCCCCATGTTTATGTGCAGTACATGCGTTAAGTGCACAAGTGTATTCAGTATGCATAGTACGCAGCTGCTCTGTTCTGTATTCCTGAAGCCATGTTGTGGGATTGTTGCTCCTTTAATTATTCTCTCATATTAAAGGATCAAAGGTCTCTGCCACAGTCAACCCTCTGCATTTCATTACAACTGCACACGCACACACACACACATACACATGTGTAAATGTGCTTCCGTGTGCACATACACAACGGTAGGACATCGGTTATGTTTAATTTTTGTATTTTGAATGTCATATTCTGCAATTATAAAAAGGATAAATGTTAGCCTTTTCAAGTACTCCATTGAATAGCCCAGCATGTTACTTTTAATTTGGCTCCTCTGCGAGTTTTCTTTATCAACCAAGAGCTTGCACCATTTCTCAGAAGGGTGTCACTGATCACCCTCTGGCATGAGGGATTGTGTGTGTGTGTGTGTGTGTGTGTGTGTGTGTGTGTGTGTGTGTGTGTGTGTGTGTGTGTGTGTGTGTGTGTGTGTGTGTGTGTGTGTGTGTGTGTGTGTGTGTGTGTGTGTGTGTGTGTGTGTGTGTGTGTGTGTGTGTGTGTGTGTGTGTGTGTGTGTGTGTGTGTGTGTGTGTGTGTGTGTGTGTGTGTGTGTGTGTGTGTGTGTGTGTGTGTGTGGTTGCCCTCTCCCCTCTGCTTAAGCACTGGACTAAACCAATCCTCTCCTTCACTTCCAGAGGATTCTCCTGCTGTTTGGCTGCTCTAGCATTCTGTTCTTTTACACCCACAGCCCTTTGGTGCTACCATGATGCCCCTGTGCTGTCACCACTCTGCTGCATGGTGGCTGGCAGGAGGGGAGGATGCTGTTAGTGTAATTAGGGCGTACCCAAGCCTACCAGGGCCAGAGAAAGGGAACAGGGATGAAGGAAGGGAAGAGGATAGAAAGAGGGCTGACAGTTTGACATCAGTAGAGCACGCCGTCTCTGTAATTGCTGGCGTGCGTATGGCGCAGGCCAAGGTTGGAAGCTTGTGGGAGAAAGATGGGGTAATGTAGGATAGAGAGGAATCAGAAATAGGGGGGAGATGCAGTCTCCAAAGTGGGGAGAGATCGAAAAGAGGGAGGGGGTGAGGAGGAGTGCAGATTGGGGGATGGGTAAGAGGGAAACAGGACCTGAGCAGTGCAGAAGAAGCTTGAGGTGAATGACGTATAGCAGGGGGAGCAGCATGTTGACACAGCACACATATATACACACACACACACACACACACACACACAATTCCACAGCTGGTGCACCTAAGTAAACATTTTTCTGTCTCAAGCAAGTTTCAGAAAGCATAGTACGAAGTGTGGGTGGGTGTGGGTGTGGGTGCGTGTGTGTGCACACTGGCTTAATGTGCATTTGTGTTCCCTTAACCAAACAATCAAGTTCTTTTGTTCGGCTGTAATTAGCACACACAGGTAATAGAGCTATCGGGACGTGGCCACACACACACATTTGCAGAGAGGATATTGATCAGAGGAGAGTGTGTGTGTCCTGAGCAAAGCATCCAGATCAATGGTGTCCTGTCGCGTTGATAGATCGCCAATTCTGCACAATAGCTATTGAGCAGGAAACAGCTTTTGGTGAGACCTGCTTCCAGGGTCTCACCTGCATCCACCACCACGACACACACTTTTCTGCTCCATTATCTCATTTAGAAATACTGCGCCCACTTTTGGGTTCAGAGAGTTAACAGAAAGCGCTGATTTCTATTTCAGTTTTTTAGTTGTGCCATATGCTCTTGTCCTTTCTCCTCTCTATGCTCCATCCATCTTTGACACCCTCTGCAGATTTGCTGGACCAGCTTAGTCCCCTGCTTCCTATCATGTAATTTCAGTTTTTTCATCATCTCTGTCTCCTCCTCTCTCTCATTTATTCTTTTGGTCTCTTCTCTGTCCGCCTACTTAACTTAAGACTTCTCCGCCGTCGACCGCCATCCTCCCCTCCCCATTCCACACTTTTTTCCTTTCTATGTTCCTCTTCACTGACTCCCAGCACTCCCTTCCTCTCTCCTCCGCTCTGTCACCCCTCTATAAAGACTCCCACTGATGGTCCTGAACCTTCTGCCCAAGCCACATTCTGCCCCTCATTCTTTTCTCCTGCGCTCCATGTGAAGAGGAGCCCAATTAAAGTCCGTCTCCTCTTTTTCTTCCAGTCCATTGTTCACCTCTCTGTGTGTCTGCACTCAGACACTCTAGGGTCGCTAATTAAAACACTTTACTTTTTCTCTTTATTCCACATTTTTTTTGTTACCTGTTCTTCTAACTTTCCTCTTCTTTTGGCTTTATTATTAATTTTCTTGTGTTCTAATCTATCTGCTCCAACCTGTCTCAACAGCTCTCTTTTCATCAGTCTCCATCTGTCTTTCTCTCTGCCTCATCACAACGTCCCTCAATCACACGCATTCCTGCCCTCCATTTGACATATCTCTCATCATTTATTGTCCCCTGTTTTGTCTTTTCATGCTGTTATGATTCATACTAAGTCTTATGATTTCTTCATGTTGAATTCACCTCACTTACTTTGTCCTATATCGACTTCCTCAACCTCAATTTGTCTCACATCTTCTCTTCTCTTCCTCCATATTAGTTTGTACACAGGTAACTCTTTATACTGTAGCTGACAGGAAGTCAGAATCTGCGGTCTAAAGAAGCATGCATTATGCAGCTCTTCTGTTCTAATGATGCTGTCTTGTCTAGAGTTGTTGTTATGCCTTAAGCCAGTCAACCTTGACTGAAGATTAGGGCTGTAACTGACTGGTCGATTTATTGGTCGATACGTTCTGGCTCGACCAAAATTCTGATTGGTCGATTTTTTTGCCGTGTTAATTTCATCAGGTGGAAGCATAGACCGTTACGGTCTATGGGTGGAAAGCACTAATTGCTAATGGGGGTGTTTACAGAGCACCCCTGTTTCACAGGTAACAGTCTGTCTTCAGAACACCCCCCTTGTTTTCACCTTTTTTGGATTAGCATTAGCCCAACCCACCGGAGACAGATTGAAGAAAGAACTAGAAAGCCTTTGTTTAGTTTAGTTTGCTGAATATTTATTTAATTGTGAGTGTTTAATTTACATCGGCTGTATGGCAGCATTTTACAAAAATAGATAACGGAAAAAAAGTCGAATGCAAAGTTTGCAAGCAACAGTTTGCATATCACAGCTCAACTACAAACATGGCGTATCACCTAAAAATAAGGTGACCAGATTTCTCAGACAAAATCCGGGGACATTTTCAGCTCAGAAGCGTATATACCTCCAAAACACGTCATGTTTTTAATTTTTGTAAAACTTAAAACGGGGACACTAGACCTAGAGCTGAGTATCGGATACAATATAAACTATTGAGGAAAGATTCCTTTGACATGATGCAGTATTAAACGAGATCGCTGCAGTTGGCAGCACAGAAACAAGCAGCAATGGAAGTTAATAAGATAATTGTCCAGCTTGTATTTACGTTCATAAAGTGCTCGTTTTGCCGCTGACAGACTCAGATTAATATTCTAAGTGTCTGACAACATTATGGAAAGGATTTCTAAGGAGGCTGACCTTTCTGTTAAAGATTAAGATAATTTTTTAAAACATAAAAGTCCGCAAAATTGCGTTCGCTAAACCCACCAGACTCCATGTAAATAATCAGTCATTTTAGCATGGTAAAATACGGCTTTCTCAAACATCTCTGAGCTCTGAGCAGCGCTGCTCGATCGGCTCCGTTTGGTCAGAGTTTTCTATCTTTCGTTCCAATCTTGGGTCTGTCAGTCACAGTGAAAACCGGGGACATTACCGGGGACAGGTCACCAAAATCGGGGACTGTCCCCGGAAACTGGTCACCCTACCTAAAAACGGTAAGCTAACTTTTCTGCATTAGGTTGCCCTGTCTGTTTGGAGTAGGCTATATGAACATATCAGAGTTGGCATATTTCATAATCTAATAAACGTTTTATAACTACCAGCGCACCCACACGCAACGACGGTAGCGTTCCCCAGACACACCCACACCACGCTGGATGTTAAGCCTCTATCATCTAAACGCAAAAATAATATCACGGAAGGAATTGTCGACTTTATTTCTCAGGATATGAGGCTGATGCAGCGCTGTCAGAGCCGACAGACGAGTCATTTCAGTGCAAAATAATTAGGTCCAAAACGATTTAATATACTGCAAATAGCCTACAAGGACAAGTACTGCAGGACCCCCCCCAGTCGATTTTTAGTCGAAATTTTCACGACTTTAGTCGACCGAGATTTTCTTTGGTTGATTACAGCCCTACTGAAGATGTGGTTGTGCATGCACATGCGCTCGTCTGCATTAGTTTGCGCACGCCTGTGTATATCTGTGCTGTGTAGTAGGAGAGTGGAAAGCAGAGGGAGTCAAGTTTATTTTGCACCAAACTCCCCTCAATGGTCTTAATTAGCATATGCGGGATTGTTGTTCACGCTATCTGTCGCTCAACATGGCTCCCTTGCTAGCCTGGAAGTAAAATGCAGTCGTATCCGTGTGATATATCAAATTGTAAAACATTCTATAAGACATGCAAAACTTTGCTTTATCACCCTGTGCAATCGTTTTGTGTAATATTGATGAACCAGCCGTCTGCTGTATCCACATTCCTCCAGGCACAAAGGAATTATGGAATACCTGTCATCTGTCTTCTTTCTCTCTCTGTCTGGGTTTAAACACCTCTCTTCGCCCTTCAGTCATGTATTTCTCTGTGTAATCGTTAACGTGGAATATTAATGTCACTGTCATTCTGTCTTCCAGGTTAACAGCAGGAGATCTGTCCATCCAGGTGAATCTGAATGACTACCTGGACATTTACTGCCCACACTACCCCGACAAGGGGACCCAGAGTCCCGGGCAGCCGGAGACACTGGCCCTCTACCTGGTGGGAGAGGTCTCTTTCCAGGGGTGCGTGGAGACCAGAGGGGCCATCAAGAGGTGGGAGTGTAACACCCCCTACGCTCAGTTTGGACCAGTGCGCTTCTCTGAGAAGATCCAAAGGTTCACCCCCTTCTCACTGGGGTTTGAATTTCTGCCAGGGCGCCACTACTACTACAGCTGTGAGTATATAGTCCGTGTGTGTGTGTGTGTGTGTGTGTGTGTGTGTGTGTGTGTGTGTGTGTGTGTGTCATTTTGCCAAGGTTTTCAGAGATTCACGTGGGTTACAGGAAGGGCTGGGTATCATTTGAAATACTTTTATATATCTGTACCAAAACGGCACCTTTAAGTTCCAGGTTAGAGGTTATTTGTTCAACCAATGGTCAAATTCCCAGAGATATTCAGTTTATTATCACTTAAGGCAAAGAAAAGGGGCATATCCTTACAATTAAGAAGCTGGAACGAGGTGATGTTTGGGATTTTTGCTTAAAAATATTTTTATGCCCAAGTATTTCACTGTAACCTTAAATATTCACGACTCAATGAGCAAAACTCAAAGTTCAAGCTTTCTCTCCTCTCTAGACTCAGATAATCTGCTTCTTCAGGACTTCTTTTTGAGAATATGAATTTATACTTGCAGATTCAGTTACTATCATTTCTCAAAAAGAATTGAGGTTCAATACATGACTAAAAGGTTTCAGTTTTTAATATGCAAAATGCATTTTCACTTAATGTCTCGTAAGACATTTCTTGCTTAAGGCTCCACACATTTGAAGCCAAGTAACACAGCCCAAAAGATGTGACACCTGTGTTCAGGAATTGTGGTGGCCAGGCTGCCCAACATTTTTAAGGGATAAAAAGTTTGAGGGCAACTTTAGCCTATGTGTTTTTATTAAGCTTTGAGTGTCGACAAACTGCAGCTTATAGCATTGCTGTTTTCCATAAAATCATGCTGAATTAAATTAATTTGATGTTTTGTTAAACCTGTAGGCTGTTACACAATTTTATTGATGTTTTTTCTTCCTCATTTCACTCTCTTCTGCTCCTCTTGCCTCACTTATTTATTTCAAACCATTGGAGGGAGAAAAGGGAGGGAGAGACACAGAAGATGGCTGAGTGGCTTTAAAGTCTTTTTTTTCTTACTTTTTACAACTTCTGGTGTCAGTCCAACCAAGAGGCCAGGACATGAAACAAGACAGCGTATGAAAGAGTCAAGTGAATGCATGGTATGGAAGGGTGACAACAAAGAGACAGATGGACCGCAAAGTGTAGGAGGAAGAAATGAAGATCAATACAGGACGACAGTGAGGTGTGGGAAATAAATGGCATGCAGAGAAGCAGACCGAGGTAGAGAAGCGTGGAGGAGTGACTGAGAGAGAGAGAGAGCAAAAGATGGACACTGTGTGACAGTAAAGGGAGTGAGGGTTGAGGGGGACGCCGGATGAGAAGAATCCACACTGGAGAGAGACAAGGGAGAGCAACAAAAGCGATGGAGAAAAGGGATGGATGGGATGAAGAAAAAGAGGAATCTTTACATAAATTACTGTTGCGGTCCAAGGGACAATGGGGCATTGTGAGGGCATGAGAGAGTGCTTACACACACACACACACTCACTCACTCTCTAACGCACACATGTATATATGTACACACATTCACATACTGGGCTATTGTGGTTGTTCAGGCCAGTTCAGAGAAAAGCAACAATGGAAACACCCCCCCATCACCACCACCCCCCCACCCCTCTTCCCCGGTCGGGCCACATCGGGCTCACAGTGATTGTGTGTGTTTTGTCTACATCAAAGATAAGGCATAAAGTTAGTCCAAATGTCTGGCTCCGGGGTCTGTGTGCTGAATGGGCCCGCGGCACTGGAGACAGTATAATGGCATTAGCCTGGGAGAACAGTACAATAGTATTAGAAACACTAATGGCATTAGATGGCTCAGTCTGAGCTGGGCTGATCTCCTCTCTACAGCTCCCACAGACTATGATACTGACAGCCCACTGTCTCTGGCTCTCCGCCTGACCTGCTGACCAACGGCCGCTACTTCTCCATGTCTAGATCCACACAAACAGGAAACACCTTGAAATCCTCTGAGCGTCAGTTGCTCCTAACATGGAACCATTTGAGGCGATAGCAACATTTCCAGGGGACACCTAAAACTAAAGAATGCATGCACTAGTAAATAGTCAAACACAAATTTTTGTGATCACATTGTTGAAACTAAAATATATATTTAGCTTAGAAATAGACGTTGGACAAAAACAAATTTTAAATAACGCCTCAAGGCATGTTTTAATACATATAAGAATACTCTGCTTTGAATAATAATTTTAAAATAAAACCTATATAAAATAAAACCTATGAATATGCAAATATTGTTCATATAAGATGTAAGATGTCTCTTACTTTCTTAGTCCATTCTCGGTGTATGTGCCCTGGAGGTTTCAAGTTTCTACATCACACTTGCATGCTGGACTATGATTTGCTTTCAAACTAGTAGTGATGTCATAAAATCCTGCTCGTCCGTACACGTCTCTTAACTGAGATTTAAGGTGAGAACAGAGAAATGTTCTCCCTTCAGAAGATGAATGTGAAAAGCCTTCTAGTGTCAAATTCAGCACATATATCATTCTGCACAGTGAAGCTCATCAGCACAAGTGAAGTAACAGCAAGCAAAAGTCCTTTTTGAATGGAGGTTGACTTGAAGTTAACTTCCAAGGGACGAGTCTCTGAAAAAAAGGTCATCTTCCAACATCACTGACGAGTGGTGATCTGAAGAAAATCGCATGTCGTGGCATGTTCGTCAGTTTTTAGTTTCCCCTGGAAACTTGTGCAGTGTTGAAACTCACATTTGACGTGTTGCGTATGACTTTCTGCAGCATTTCTGTATTTGCTTGTACGTTCTGTACTTGTGAAAGTGCTCCTCTCTTAGCTTGTGTTTATTCATTTATTAGCAGTCTTTTTTTTCTTAATCTGACATATGTGCTGTCAACATGATGAAGATGTTTTGTCTGTGTGAGTTGAGCTCTCTCAGCCATTGTAGATAGTGCCCTATAACTTGGTCCCACTGCTATTCTGTGCTGTAACTTATCAGTTGAAATAGATACAAAGTGAGACAGACTGTTAGTAATCATACACTCAGCTTGTGTGGTGGGTCCCTGTTGAGATAGCAGCTGTTTGTGAATAATTCAAATATAAAGCTCTTTAACTGCAGATTCCAGACAGATTTGTTTTGTTAAAGCAATGCTAGACTGACAGGTAATACAGCTGATGTTTGCCAGTCTTCCCATATGACCTATAATCAGTGTTGATATTGGAGCAGTTGCTTTTTTTTTTACGGCTGCACTCTCAATCGCGTATTTTATTGATTTTATTTAGTTGTGCAAATAAGTGTGAAGTAGTCTCTGTGACACAGGCAGATGGTGTGATTCTTTATATTGATATCATACGTTGTGGGAGGTTTTGACATGGTGGTCGCTGCTCTTTAGCTTTTTCTCATATAAATTCTTCAAACAGAACAAGAGTTCTGAAAGAATGGATATAATGGAAAGATTTCATCTGGCATTATGCAAATTTATTTTATGTGACACTTTAGCATTTTGAATACTAACCACTTGTTGTGTTCTCTCTCACTCTTTTTGTTGTTTCTAGCTCTACCCGCAGATGAAGGCCCTCCTCTGCCATGTATGAAGTTGCGTGTCACCGTGTGCTGTGAGCCCAGTGAGTACACTCCTCTTTTCATCTGTTCCTCCTTTCATGCTCTCCCCTTTGTACACCAAGAGACTCCTGTCTCTGTCTCTCTCATCTCCACTACCAGGGCATGGTGTTTAGACTGCTCCTCATCCCCACTGATAATACCCCTCTCTTTCTGAATAGCTGTAATGCTCTAATTCTCCACTTCTATCAAGGAAATTCATCTTTACCCCTCAGAATCTTGCATCTTTAACCTTGTAAAATGAGATTTACTCCACTCTCCACTTTTAAACCAAATTGAAGTTTTTTAAAGCATTAGTCCCCTCTATTTTTTCTCCTATCTCTCTCTTTGTCCTCCCCCCTCCCTCAATTCTCTCCCTTTTTACATCCTTGTCTCCCTCATTCTCCCACTCTCCATCTCTCTGTCCCAGTGTGAAATTCCCAGAGTTGATTTAATCCAGAGCACGCCTGGAGTAATGTTAGTCTTCCAGTCCAGTGAGCTGCCCATTCCGGTTGGGAATGTTGCCCAGTCACTGTGGGAATTGTGTGTGTGTGTGTGTGTGTGTGTGTGTGTGTGTGTGTGTGTGTGCTTCCTCATATGCGTGTCTGAGACGTCTGTCCCAGTTCCCATCCCAGTGCTCTCTACAGGGGGCTTGTTGTGCTGTCCCAGGCTGAACCAACACACTTTTTCCAGGAAAGCTGGTCGCAAGGTTGCTTGTCTCTGCATGTGTGTGAGACCCATTCACTAAATCCCTATGTGCCTTCTAACAAATACCACCCAACGGCGCCGCCTCGATTAAATTTGTGTCATTTTGATGTAAGGAAAAAAATATTAAAAGGCTGAATAAAAAGAGCCCCATCCGTCTCAAATTAATTCTTAAATGCCATCCCTGTTCTGCCGCGAGACACGGAGTAATTTGCTGCCTTATTACCAGGTTGAAGACTGATGACTTTTTTAACATGTTAATTATCCTGCTGTCATTAATTAGAAATACCACGGATAGTTGTTCAGTGAGAAACTGCTAATGTAGTCTTTTGACCCAGCCTATCTGAGCCAGAAATAATCAAATATTTGGAATCACCTGGATTAGGCATGCTGGGAGACACATGCACACACATTTAACTTTACATTAGAAAGACTTCCACCCAAAAAGATGCACATACTTCCATCTCCTGTTTCCTGATTTGTTCTCTCTCTCTCTCTCTCTCTCTCTCTCATCCTGTTCCTTAACCAAAACTAATCCCGAGTAAATGTCAGGATCTCTCTCTCCTTGTCTTCCATTGCCCCCACCCAACTCTCCTGCTCTTTCTTTTTAGTCTTTCCTGAAGTGGCACTAATCCTCCCCTTCTCTCTGTCTCCTCAGCTCTCTCCGCCCTTCCTCATTTTTTATGATCTTTCGCTACTGGCCCAAAACTAATCTAGGCACCATCCATGGCAGTCTCTTACACTTCCTCCTCCCTCCCCCTGGACTCCGCCCCACCCCTCCACCCAATTCCTCCTCAACCCCACCTCCTCCACCTTTCCTGTGTCTTCTCTATCTCTTTGTTGTATCTCGCAATCTACCACACAGTTATTCATCAACTCCCCTCTCACCGCTGCTCCGCTCCATCTCTGTTGTGGGCATGCTGTGCAGAGAGTGCGTTGGGATGAGAATACATGAGGCCAGAGAAAGAAGAGCAAATGAGATGGAGGAGATGAAGGAGAGTTTGAGGGTGTCTCTCTCTCTCTCTCTTTTGGACTGTCCATTAGTGGTGGTTTACCACAGCTGTTTTGTTGTTCCCTGTGGCAACATCTTACATACCCTCGGGTTTCTTCCTGGTCAGGTTCCCTTTAATCTGACAGGTAGCATGGCAACAGGGGTGTGTGTGTGTGTGTGTGTGTGTGTGTGTGTGTGTGTGTGTGTGTGTGTGGCCCTCGGTGATGGCAGCCTCTTGTCCTTCAGCTACATCTCTTATCTAAACTTCAAACCGTGCACTTCTCTCCCCGAAAATTTTTTTTACTTCCGGAAAGAATGTGATTAAATGGTATTTCCATGCGGGGATGCCCTGTTGTGGGTGTTTGAATTAATTATGAGCGAGCACACACACACACACCTGCCTCACACTGGTCTGAAGGACAGAGTGATGACAGTGAGAGGGTCCGTCAGGTACACTGTCATTGCTGCAAGGTTAGCTACCACTGGCCAGTCCCTCTGTCTCCTCTCCAGTGTGTAAACGTGTGTGTTTATCGCCTTAATTTAACCCAAAAACACAACCAACCACGCAAGACAGCTTTAGTGACGCAGGAAGCTCCTAATGACCTTGTGTGTGTGTGTGTGTGTGTGGTTGTGTGTGTGTATGTGTGTGGTTGTTTGTGTGTGCGCGTGTGAGATGTTTCCTCATCCTGGTTGTTTGTGTGCAGCATTGTAAAGCATGATTTGGCTTTGTTTAAAGTGTAATGTTTTTTTGGCGCAGTGATGTGTGTAATGATATTTATTTGAACACAGCGCTGTCGTGAATCACGCCAGACAAAGTGCTTTGCTGAAAGGTGTTTGAGCCTGTGTTGCATCAGGAAACAAGGCTCTGAATCGGCATCAGCATACTGGTGTGAAATCTCGGGCGCCCTTTCACCGGCTCGTTTTGCCTCTCACTCCATACTTCTCTCTCCAAACTCCTCCTGTTTGTCTCTTCCTTTCCTTGTCACTCTGCCTCTCCGCCTTTCTCTTTTTGCCGCCGTCCTACTGTGAGAAACCATTATAGACCAACTTTCCTCTCCTTCTAATTGATTCTCGTTCCCTCACCGTCTCTCTTCCCTTGTTCTCCTGCTGTGAGCAGTCCATTGCATTCATTTCAGTTTGCAGAGCTTCACCATTTTCCCCACTTTCTTTCTTTTTTTTGTCTTTTTTTTTTAAAGAAATGTCTTACATCGCTGCCCTCCTTTACCCCCTCCACTCTCTCCCAAATACCTTTGTACCCTCTGAACTCGATACACACAAGGACACAACTCGGACACAGACGCACACACCGCTTGCTCATCCGCGCTCTCTCCGATCCCAAACTCAAATCTCAGAATTTGACTTTAACCACTTTCAGCGATTTGCGTTTTTCCGTTCACTGTTTTTCCGCTTTAGCTATTTTTTCATTTATTTTTTTCATTTTTAGTAAAGCACTACAGTTATGGTTGTATTAGCTCCTGCGTGTGTAAAATGGCGGCATGAGAGATGGGATGGTGGAACAGTGTCTGTCTCTGCAGTGGGGTGTTCTGCCGACCGGAGACACACACACATGCGCGCACACACACTGGCACACGCACACACACACACTCACACATTTAGCAATGGTTGTGCATGTACAGTTACACATGCTGCATGTTTCTGACTGCAGTGCAGAGACAGTACAGTTCTTGCAGTCATGCCACCATGGTCGCCATTTTGTGGCGCTGCATGCCATGACCAAAATTATGAGGTTGACACAAACTAGTGGTCCTTGATGTTCAACTGTGCAAATTATGTGATTAAAGTCAGATCCAAACACACATATCACACACAGCCAGGTAAACACAAGACATTTAACATTTTAGTTTTGAAGTGCGGCGGAGTGTTACACTCACACACACACACATTACTTTTCAGTGAAGTGTTTTCCTCTATAAGTAAATAAATTTATATTTATCATAAGATAATTATTCCTTTTATAGCTTTGTTTACAGTATCTGAAATATCCACAAATAAATCCATAAAAAACTGACTGAAGAAGAGTTAGTCATATGACCAGGTTTTTTGTTCTATCTTATAAGTAATTTGCTAGATTTGCTAATTGATTTAAGATTATACACATTTTTATGCTTCAATTTTATCAACAAAATTTAAACATGAAAGGACAGCTAATTAATATAAATTAGAAATAACGTTGTTGTTTAATTGTATTAAAATGTGTTGATTGCAGAAATTTAAATTTTTTTCAATAATAAACACAATGATGATTTGTATTTATGTGTAAATGCAGCGGCAGTATTTAAAGCCTGAAATGTTACTATTCTGTTTTGTTTGCTTAGATTCAAACACTCACTATTACAGTTACATAGACCGGCATGTGCGCACACACGCCGACTCAACCAGAGGCCCAGACCCAGCATGCTATTTAATGCTTCGTTAACCCCTAGATGTTCGTTGAGTTGTACAGAACCTGGGAGTCATTTAGTGTCTCATGTCTGTCGAGGCGACATGTTGCTGCAGAAACCTGTAGGTACGAGATGGAAACACCCTCATTTAATAAATCCTCCACTATCTGACAATACAGCCGATAAGTTGTGTCCCATTTCTTCTCCCATAATCTCAGTCACTCGCTGTGTGTGTGTGTGTGTGTGTGTGTGTGTGTCAAACGTTTGTTCAAGGCCCAAGATCGATTTAATAATGGCTGCAGTTGTACAGCCTCATCCCAGTTTTCTGACCTTTCCGTTCTTTCTGTGAGGGGTTTTACCCGTTTCCGCTTTTTAGTCTCTCCACCTGTATTTTTTGTGAAGCTTTTCCTCTTCTTTTTACCAGCGCTCCCACCCCTCCCTATCCCTTCATCTTAACCATCCCTCCATCATTCCCTCCATTATGTCCTTTTAGTCGAACCCCTGCTGAGAAAGTGACGCCCAGACACAAACAACACCCCCCCCCATCACGTCTTTTTCTCCCTCCCTTTTCTCCCTGTCTGACCTTGTTTCAATCTTTTCTTTTCAACCTTTTTTTTTACCATACTTTCTCACTCGGGTCTCCACTGCTCTTCCTTTCATCTTCTGTCCACATCTTGGTTTCGCTCTGTCATTTTGAATTTTCATGTGTTTTTTCCTCCTTTTTCATTTCCTGTATCCTCTCTGTATAATCTCGATCATTCTTACTCCTCCTAATTTACATAACACTATCTTTTCCTGTTGCCATGCTTCTCAAGCTCTTTTTTTATCCGACCTTTAAGAGAATTTGCATAGAGGACATATTTAGGGTTGAGCAGCCAGTCAGTACACATTTTTCATGGCGTAAGGCTTTGAGTAATGGTAAATACCTTACGCTGGTCATTTGTCTGTTTCTTGCTCCTTTGGTTCCACAAAGCAGTAGCTTTATTGAGAAAGTTAAGCATACAAAAATGACTAATCAGCAACTTGTTTCTTTGCCTCAACTTTATTTAAATCTTCTCTCCCCTCTCTCCTATTACAGCATCAGAGGGTTCAAAACAAATACAAGGTGAGAGGAAACATTTTTAAACTCAATGTATTATTAAGCATAAGCATCGCATCTTTATAATTTGTTGGTTACATTTGCACAATTGCATATGTGATATTTCTGTTCTTCTTCTACTCATTCAAGTTCAAATGTAATTTATTTTCAAAAATCGGTAATAACAAAAATATGGTGCAAAATATGAAAATGACAACGTACTTAAAACTCAATTTTGATTGATCAGGACACCAATACGTTACACTTACAGGATATGTGATCGCTGAAAACCTCATTCCAGAACAATGGCCATGAATGTGCTTTCGTAAAATCCAACTCTCTTCTGGGACATTTTTCTTCACGATTTTTGGAACCTGGCTGCAGGTTTTTTCTCCTGTTCAGCCACTGGAGCATCAGTGATATAGGGCGATAAGGCAGTCTCTGTTACAATTCATCCCAGAGGTGCTCTCTTCTAAGGTTTTCTATCGCTACGCCAGTCTCCGAGAACAAGGATTTACCACCAAATATTGTCACAAAGTTAGGAGCACACACCATTGCCTATAATACACTGTAACGTTAAGATTTTCATAAATTGGAATTAGGCGCTGCTGAGCCCAAGCTGTGGATAAATGGTGTTGACCAAAAGTCACAATAATGTCCACATACTTTTGGCCATATGGTGCATTTCATACAAACTTTTTAATTCCTAAAGTTTCCTTCTCTCTTTCAGAAACTGTACCTGAAAGTAGTACGTGCTCACTGAGGACTGCTTCACTTCCACTCCTCCTCATCCTTGTCCTCCTCTTGTTGACCACCTGACTTCCTCGTCCCTCCTCACCGCTGACCTCATGCCCGTTTTCCCCCAGATCGGGGGATATTATTCAGACGTTCAAGTACACAATGCCATCTACGCTGAGACATTTGATGACATAATGCAATCTATGTTAAGCTACTGCATATGACAGATATTACCTTGTGGCTGGTTTACCTGTCAAATTCCAGAAAGAAAGAATCCGTGTGTCTTATCCAGAACGGGGCTACAGTGACTCAGGGACAGAGAACCCGAATCTCATGTTGTTGTTATTTCCTTCAGAATATTACACATAGAGCAAGGCTGAATCATAAGACTCATATCCCACTGCTAGAAGAACAACCTGTCTGGAATTGTTCCATCCAAGTTTTCTCACTTTCTCAAGTTCCGGTTCTCATTTTCTACTTATTGTGTTTTTGTGGGGCCAAATAAACACCTACTACTGTACCGAGTGGCACTGGTTGGAGGTCAATCAGTTAGCTGGTGACTTTTTTTTTTTTGAACATGGTTAGACATAAGTTACTGACACATTTTTGTCTCATTTGCATCTAATTAGGATAAATATGTTAAACTCATTAGATTTCGGAAATAAAGTAGTTTTAGGAGGAAATGGGCAATGTTTTGGAATAATCAAGCAGGGCTGCTGCGCCCCCTACTGGGATTATACTGGTTTAACTGGAGTTGGACTGGGTTGGCCATAAAGTCAGATTGTGGTGCTGTTTGGTAATAATGGGACCTGGGACAGAGTTTGTCCTCTGATTGGACCCCCCAGTTGTTCTGCCTCCCTACGCCTCTCTCTGTTTCAGAATAAAGCACTGAACAGAGGGGTTTATGGGTAAACGGAGAGCATCAGCTCCCCTCACTCCACTGAACATGCGGCGGACCACTGAGGAGGCTGATTGCTCGATGATTCTGGTGACCAACAAGGTGTGCAGATATGCACACAAGCTTTTTGTTCCTTTTGTTGTTCTTTTTTTTAAGCAGGACCCTTGATCTTAGGTTTTACTGGATAGTTAATGTATTCTGCAAAATGAGCTATATTAACTGCATAATTCAATAATTTGGTAAGAACTGATCTCTGATATTTAAGTGCAAAAATACTTATTTGGCATACACAAACAATGATTTATATTCTAGATGTCTTATATGTATGGACTGGTATTTTCAATATGCTCTGCTACAATTTAGTTTTGATTTTTTTTGCTAAATAGTATTTTAACGAAATTGCTTTAATTGAATATCAAATTAAGACAAAATATAATATCAAAATATCATAATGACTAAACACTTTAAATTGAAATTAGAGATAATATAGGTGTGTGTTTTTCATTAAATGAAATGTTTTATATATTTATAGTTACATGATTATTCTCCCACAGAATTTGAGTGACGTAAGCTCGGAAAAATTAAATAATTGTTTAATTTATTAAACCGTTTATTCCATCTTAAAAGAAAATTACATTTTTTGTTATATTTTTCTTCATGCTGTTAATCACACCCGTAATGCCACTTGTTTTTGTTTTTTTATTTCCTAAATGGGTGATAAAACTGCTGTTTGAAGATGTGTTAAATGTTTTTAGTGATGTAGACTTTTTCAATCATGTACAACTATAGGAATTTTTTTTTATTGTTCTGCTTTCACATTTTAGTGAAGAAAGTAGCTTCTTCTGTGAAGAGCCAACTGCAATCTGAGCCCTTCTTTTTTTATTTTTATTTTTTTTACGCGGCAAGACAACAAAAATAAATACGATTGCATTTAAACGCTTCCAGTCGATCGTATTTTAACTTTTGAAAGTATTGAGGTTTTATGTAACTGAAGGTCTCTGTACCAACTCACACACACAACTCTTATTTGCAGAACACATCCAGTGTAATACACATGGGTGTGGAGATTGGGAGATCTTAGGGACTTGAAATGACCTTGTGGTGCAAGAGGCCATTGCAATGTGAGTAACTTAGAGACTATTGAGCTAAGTTTGTATTTATGAGCAGCCAAAGCCTGATAAACTCCAATACACTCCCGGCATTAATAGACCCTAAAGCATCATTGCCAATACATCAACCTTAAAGTAACTGTATTTATTTACAGTAAACACAGAACTGAGGTAGAAAACGAAGTGAGAGGAGATGTTTTTGTTTTTTAAATGTAAAAAGGTACATCATGATAAGCTTTAAAATGCGTTTTCATTTATGTAGGCAAAACCTCTTGGGAAGCCAGAAAGGCAATTTCCTGGATAATAGGGCTAATGCTTCTATTTCATGGTTTATGATCTCTTTTGATGACATGTTTGTCAGTGTTGAGGCATGCTATGAGCTGGCTTTGATTTTTGACCTTCACAATTTTCAAAGCCCATGTTCTCATTCATTTTCCTTTGTGAATGATGAAGTAAACATACTGAAATCAGCGAAAAGTGGGGGATACTTTTAGACCAATTTTGAAAGAAAAGGACTTAAAAAGCAGCAGCAGTAATGCGAGCCTGTGTCCACTTCCATTTTAGGTGAGTAAAAACTATATGGCTTTATTCCAGTAGAAACATGTACGACCCAAAGCTTTCATGTAATAGTGTGATATTGAGTTTGTTGTGTCTTTGATTCCAGACAACGCTTTAACAGTCAAACATTTATTATATTTTCTGAATTTCTTTTAACTTGACAATGTTGATGTTTTGAAGACATTTGCTGTACGTCGATGTACTAAAGCTGGAAGTGAACTCGCCCTCCAAAATCAAACTTTGTAATTATGGACAGATGTTGCTATATACATTTAGGAGATCATGAAAATCCCACGTCAAAGCTTCCTCCGAGGCTTTCTGGGGCGACTGTGATAAAAAAAAAAATTCTGGGATGACAAATTTAGTTTTTAATTATGTCAGACTAAAAATAAAACAATCCTTGTTGCATATCTATATTGCCGCTCTCCTTTTCCAACAATGACACTGTAATTACACAGCAGGTTCTTCCTTTCCACAAGTTAGCCTATATTTACTTGGACCTCTGCTGAATATTTAAGGCTCGGATTGCCGGTGTTGATTACATCTTCAGAAATACAAAACTATGACTATTAAAAGAAGCAAACAATGCTTATATTTTACTTAGAGAGAGAGAGAGAGAGAGAGACACTCACATATCAACATATTTTAAATACATTATTACATATTTGAATGCATTTTACAGCAAAAACCTGCTTAAATAAATTCAAGGTATATTTTTGTTGGGTACTTTTAAATCACTGCAAGGTACTGTAACATGTTTCCTTTCTTTTTAGGGGTCCACTGAAAGAAGTTGTCATGGACGCGTGCTTCTCAAGCCTCTCCTTGAATATCAGAGGGATGTTTTTCCCAATTAAGTTTCTTAGAATGTAATCAACACATTGATCAGTGGTGACATTGTGAATCCTGCACTGTGTATTTCAACAAGGTGAACTGAGGTGACAGGGCGTTCCAGGAAGTGTCCTTCTGAAAACTTAAGAAAACAAATGACTCAAGATCCTTCAGAAAAATGTCTTTCAACATTTTGAATTCATTTGTTGGCTTTTTGTTTTTGTTTTGTTGAAGTCACATCATCCACAATCCTCTGGGAGGTGAAGTGATGCAAGGCCAAGCTGGCTTTCTTTGGCCATTCTTTCCTTTAGAAGCTTCCATCATGTACGTACATTTTAGCAAAAAACATGCACAAATTGTGAAGAATATAAAGCAACCAGCACTGAAACTGTCTCTTAAATTTCTTTTTACAGACTAGCTTAATCTTGTTATGATGCTGTATTCATGTTAAATGGAGTCATTTAAGAGTTATGTTTTGACTGTTTTCCCCAAGATACAGTATAAATGTTAATGATGGGCAGAGCCAGTTTGAGATTTAAAAGGTGTGAAAACTTAAGCTCCACTGATCTTTCCAGCTCACTTATCTAATATTTAGTTTTCATTTCTGAACATAACATCTGCCAACTTTCGTAAAAGCCTTTTTGCATCAGGAAGTCACAGTTTGAAATCTCCTGACCTCTCACTCTCACGACTCTGGACAAAAAGCATTTTCTAGCATGAGGAAGCCGAAGCTCTGAGAACAAGAAAAAGTGTTTTTTTTGTTAGGTGCCATTGCTCCCAACATATCCTTAAGCAGCACTGGGTGTCATTTACTCACGGTAACGTCTCAGCTGTATGTGCTGGATTATATAGTCCTGCAAAAAAGATCTCTTAACAAGATCAAGGACTTAAGGACAAGGATGTTAAAATCTCCACCAATCGGCAAATTGTCACTTGACATCTCTTGCACATATTGCATCTACGTTTTCAATACTTTAGAATCAGATACACTATATGATTCCCAGGGTGAATATTTCACCCGTCATGCAGTGGAGAGTAAAAGACAGGCTTAAGAGGCTAAATCTGTGAAGCAGACCTTACACATAAATGCCTTTAGAGTCTTAAGAATTCAGTTTTTATTATTCTGGGAGGTTTCACTTCACTTGTTTTCCAAGTATACATTTAGGAATATTTTCAATGGTCCTCACAGCTGATCAATATACCAAACTTTATAATATATAAAAGTGTTATTTTCCAGGTACATTTATACATACAAAGAATGTGTCCCCATACATTTAACCCATCCTAACTAAATAGGAGCAGTGGGCAGCCATAGTCCAGGAACCAACTCCAATTGTAATGCCAGTGCCTACGTCAAGGACAAATGGCAAGAGTTGCCTAGCATGCATATCTTTATGGTGGGAGCTCCCAGAGGTGCGTTTTAGATTTTATATATATATATATATATATTTATGTATTTATTTTCAACCCTTTATGTAACCAGGATAAAAAAAAACACCTTGAGATTAATAATCTCTTTTACAAGAGTGTCCTGGCAAGTGGCAGCAGCACGGTTTCAAATAGAGAAAGAGACTCTTACAGGTAAATACATAGACACACTTTTACTCATCATATTCAAACAACAATGTCATCATAAAAAACCTGTGTCCTAAATCAATTTAAAAACAGTGACATACGGACTGCCTTTCTGCAAGGTCCTTTTAAAGAATAAAATGAGACCAACTCCTTCAACTGGAGTTCATTCTGAAGCTGATTCCATGCAGATGGTGCTGCAAAATTAAAAAGCTTTTTGCCAAAGTCAGTGCGGGCTTTAGGGACTGTCAATAAAAACAGATCCTGTGAGCGCAGGTGATATGTCCCTGCAGACCTCGGGAGGATGTATCAGTATCTGGAAATGTTCAGATAAGGAGGAAGCAGTCATAATACTGCCTTATAAATAAAAAGATGCCAGTGCATCCAACGCCGAATGGAGAGGGAGAACCACCCGACCCGAGAATACAACGAACAGTGATGAGTGAGAGATTTTAAGTTTGTGATGAATCTCAAGGTTCCATGAAACACAGTGTCCAAAGCATGGACACTGGGAGGTTGAATGCATGTATAAAATATCACCATAGTTCAAGACAGACAAGAATGTTGCATGTACAAGTTGTTTTTTTGCTTCAAAAGATAAACAGGACTTGATTCTAAAGAAAAAAACCTAACTTCAATTTCAGTTTTTTAACCAAATCTTGGACAGGCAATGGTAATGCCCAAGTATTTGTAATGTGACACTTCTTCAATTTCTGTACCAGAAAGTGTACAAATGGTTTTGACATTGTTTTGACATTTGACATTTATTAGATTTTTCCTGAGTGAAAGTCATGACTTTAGTTTTTGTTAAAGTTTAGAATCAATTTTAAAGTAGCCAGATTATGTTGCAAGATTTTAAAAGCGCACTGTAAATTTGTGATTGCTTGACCTGATGTGGACCCAGAACAATAGAGGACAGTGTCATCACCATAGTAATGATAGTTTGCATTTTTTATATTCATGCAGAGGTTATTTGTTTATATGATAAAAAGAAGAGGCCCAAGGATTGAGCCTTGAGGCACCCCTTTTGAAATATTTAGGGAGGCAGAAGTGAGGCCGTCTACTTGCACACATTGTGTTCTCCCTTATAGGTTGTTGAACCATCCCACTGCTTGTTCTGATAGTCCAATAGAGGTGAGTCTTTGAAGGACTATTTTAAGGTCCACTGTGTCAAAAGCTTTTGACAAGTCAATAAACAGTGCTGTTTATTGTCCAAGGTCTTGACCAGGTCATTGACAACTTTTGAAACAGCTGTTATTTTACTATGGTGTTTACTAAAACTAAATTGAAATTCAATCAGAATATTGTTATAAATTAGATAGTCTTTTTAATTGCATGCTGATGAGTGATTCCATTAATTTAGCTAATACTGACAATTAAGAAATAGGCCTATATTTATTTATGTTTGCAGGATCACCACCTTTGTGAAGGGGGAGGACATTGGCAGATTTCCAGATAGCTGGTACTTGAGTCGTGGCTAAAGAAAGGTTAATTAAATATGTAACTGGATTGGCTATCCGATCTGCAGCTATTTTAAGAAAATATGGTTCCAGTTTGTCTGGACTTGATCATTTTTTGGGATCTAGATCCTTCAAGGCCTTCCTTACTTCTGGCACGGTTATTGGCTTGAAATGAAATGGTTGAGCTGACAGTAACTGATCAACAAGACATACAGTGGGAGAGCTGAAAATTAGATTATGTAGTGTTTCATAAAGGGATCAAGCAACAATGAAATGATTATTGAAACTATTGAGAATTTTGTCTTTGTCAATGATTTTTTTGTCATCAACACCAATACAATATGGTACTTCTGTATCTGGTTTTGCTTCAGTTAATAATTTGATTGTTTTCCAGAACTTGAGAGGGTTATTTAAATTTTTGGATGTTTCAGAAAGGCAATAGGCAGATATGGCATTATGGATTTTTACAGTACATAAATTACGTAAACGCCGAAATTTCAACCAGTCAGACTCAAGCTTTGACTTTCTAACTTGAGCCCAGGCTTGATTTCGCTCCAGAAGGTCAGACAATTCATTGTGTCTAAACCAAACATTATTATTATTATTATATATATATATATATATATATATATATATATATATATATATATATATATATATATAATAATGTTTGCAGTTGCAAGATGCAGAAACCCTCAAGCTTTAAAGCTGTAGGTAAGGTAACTGTTCATTTTTTAAGTAATCATGACAGTAAATTATTATTATTGCTAGTTTAAAAGTTTGACTCTGATAACACCAGACAGGCCAGTACTTCCCACAGAAAATCACACATTTTTAAATCATTTCTCAAATTTCAAATTATAAATGTCACCAAAAATTATTTGAAGAAAGGAGTCTATAATTGAAATAACACATTTGTATGAACACCTTCATTACTGAAGATGCCACATCACAACACACCCAGCTTTGGCAAAATCTGTTTCTTTTAATGCTATTAAAATTATGATTATGTTTCTATGTAGTGCTTTACTAATGCATTATTTACTATAAATGTTCTGTTAGAAGCATAAAAAAACAACACATCAGTGGTGTAGTCTGCGTGATAAGCAGGTATACACAGTATACCCACCCAAGAAAGCTCCAGGATTTCCATATACCCACTTAAAAATGCCCAATGACACGCAACGACTTACTTTCCATTAAATCTTTGATATATTTTAATAAAGGTATTTTCACTTTAAATTGGTGCATAAAAGTGTATCTGAATACAGGAAATGAAATTGTTGATGCTCATAACTTCCCTGGTCACCCAGACCCCCTAATATGATATCCCGCCCCACCCACCCTCCCCCCAAAAGTTGATTCTTGCCAATAAATACAGTACACTATACTCACGACAATACTTTAGACTACACCGCTGCAACACATGGTTCCCAATCAGGTTTCATGTGGAATTGCATATGTCTTATGTGTGAAATGTTGGGTTGCAGCTAAAGCCTCTGAGGATTATTATTGAATAATTATGAAGCCTTGATGAATCTGTGTGCTATTTAAATTCCAGGTTATGAATACTAGACGGAGCTTTTACCATACTTCCTCTTTGGATGTAAGCAGAATTTGTTTGTTCTAAATCTAAACGAGCCGTATCTGCTTGGCTGTAGCTAAATGTGTCAGGTAGCCAATAACTATTATTATTTCTGCTGCTGTGTGCTCACAAAGAAGTATCAATGTATCACGCCAACTGTGATGAATGCGGATGAACCAGAAGTGAGGTGAAAACACACATTAGCTGATTTGACGTTCAGCTTGCTTGTCAATAGCTACGTCAACAAAGTTTTTGTGAATGTGTTCTAATTTAAATCCATTCATTTCACAAGTGTCATTTCTTGTGCATACACAGAAATCCAAGGATGCGCTGAAAAACATTGCAAATACTAACTTTTAATAATAAAAAAGGTGAACAAGATGTCACATGAAAGAGGAAAACATACATAACAATAATTTAATGCCTGATTTTGGATATTTTACATTGGCCTCAGAAAAGTCTGTTTCTGGATGCAGCCCTAATCTTCAAAAGCAGGAATCAGTTCACATTGGCTGGGCCTTTCTAGTGTTAATCATCTCTCATCTTTCTAACACCTTGCACCATGTTTCAGTTATGGCTGTTGAGTGCAAATGAGCTCCAGTTGAGTTGAACTGAGGAGATTTCTTCTCATCCGTTTTCAGTGTGCTGGTTGAAGCTTCACAGACCCATGGCCCTTTACATTAAAGCGAGCTTGCTGTGTGAAAGGCATTTCTAAATGCATCCCATGTGTGCTGTACAGGCAGGAGGTCTTGGTTCTGCGTACCGGACTGCAAGCTGTGACAAAGTTAGGATTATGTGACTGACTTTTATTTGAACACACCAAAACCAGACACAAACGAGACAAAGTCAGTCACACTTCACGTGGCAGCAAAGCAAAGCAGCCTCCTTCCTCCTTCCTTCCTTTCTTTCTCCCTTACTTTCATCCACTTTTAATGTGTGACACTTTGATACTGAACATCCTATTTCCCGTGTTCTGGTCTGTTGGCTTTACATGCAGATGGGTTAGTAATTTGCATAGACTCAAAGGTCTCCTTTCTCTCCTGATGCTTTCTGACAACGGAGTGTCTATTCATCCTCTGTGTTAAGCATCCCTCCTAGGATATCGCCTCAATTGCTGTCTCATGCTGCTCCAAGTCTCGTTTAACACCATAAGAAATTGGAATTGGATTAGAAACACATTCCTTTAGAAAAAAGCATTGCAGTCATCAAGGCAGGCTTGCATCTGAGGGTCTGAAATGGCTGGTTCACTCTGATTTCAAAGCTTGTCTCTTGTTTTTGTACAAAGTCACACCAAGTCAAGCAGAGTCCATATCACAGACACTGCTAACTCTGTAGATTATGTTACAGTGGCATCAGACTGGGAGGGGAAAGGAGAATATACATATATAGTATACAGGGCCCTTATGTGAGGATGGCCCACAAAGACACTAGAATGAACAGCCGTGGATGTGGGGAGGGGTCCCATAAAGTGAATGCTTATGTACAGGCTCCAGAATTTTGTGCTATGCCCCTGTCTGTTATTGTCCTACCTAGGAGATTTGGAGAAACACACTAGGGTGTTTCAACAGAGTAACAATGAATTATGGTCCTAATAATGAGGAGGTAACTCTGATCACCCCAGTTCCTCTAATCCTCACATCACCTTAAGCAGCTGCTCTGATCATACTGCCACCAGTCCACCAAAAATATGTCATTGGAGAACCAACATAGTTTGAATAGGCACAGGAGGGAAAAGAAATAGCCATTTGTTTTTATTTCTGCTTGTTCCATTTCATGATGACACAAACGTTGCTTTATCTGAGTGTTTTGTTTGCAGTTTAGTAGATTTCAAACAGACCCTTTTTTAAAGCAGAGGTGAAATTGAAATAATAAAAAAAAAAAGACATTCACAAATATGCAGTTGAGGGCCACACTCAAACAAAGTATTTTGGTCCAGAATACTTTTAGGCAACTCAATACCCATATCCTCCCTCTTTGTCACCAAAGACAGTTTTTTTTAATTATTTTTTATTCTGTCTTCCTGCTCGAAATCAAAACATCATTTTTAAAATTCACAAGGACTGAACTAGAATTCAGAGTTATAAGGCAGTGAGGAAGGAAGTGGTGTGATGACTACAGTAGATAGGGGGTGTACAGCAGTGAAGCCAAAACAGACATGAAGGATGAAACAGGCAAGTGAGATGGAGTGACAACTGAAAGAGGATGAAGATTGAACTGTGGAAGGCAATAGAACAAAAGGACAAACGTTATCAACTTTAGAGAGATATCATACTGTCAAAATAAATATACCATCTATAGTATCCCTGCAGAGGTGGAAGATCTTTACTGCATGTTACTGCAGTACTTGGTTTAGGTGCACTGTTAACCAAGAATTAGTTGTAATTAAACTTTTTTGGGGTCACTAGGCTACTTATTCTTTTCTGTTTTGTTAAAAACCATAAATATAATATAATAATCACTTTAAGTACGCAGTGCACAGATCATGTTAGGCAGAGACAACTAAGGAATATGGAAGTTTCTGTATGGAAGGGGCTTCGTTTGAACAGATATATATATATATATATATATATATATATATATATATATATATATATATATATATATATATATATATATATATATATATATACAGCATATAAATTAAAATAAAATATATACATTTTATATTATGTGGATTTTCGTTTCGTATGGTTGATTTAGTGTTCATCTGTCACTACATTTATCGTTGCACCATGACCGAGACCCAGGTGGGGACTGAATGGGGAGTGGGCAGTAAAATATTGTGTATCGTGACCTACGTTTTTCTTCTTGGAACGTAGTATCTGTGTGCTTCTCTTAACACATCCATGCACATACAATGTTGTTTAATGTCAATAGTTAACATTTCTGTTTCCTTAGAACTGTAATAATTATAGTCAACGTTTAAAACAGATGTGTTGAGTACATCAATCTAAAAACCATGCTTCCATAAAGGGGAAAAAAACAGTATTTATAGAAACAAGGTATTTAGTATATAGCCTAATGTTATATATTTTGGATGTTTCTCATTCACATTTTTAACTAAGCCATACCTCAACATGACACCAGAAAAAAAATTATGTTTTGTATGTTTACTAATGATTTTTAGTAATGATAACTAATGTAAACTTGATTTCTCTATTGCATCAACTTACCGCTCTGTGTTAATACAACTTATTCTGTTAAGTTTCACTTTGTGTAAAAACTTAAATGGTTTAAGGCAACCGGTTTAAAATTTCTAGTAAAGTCAACTATTGGGATAACAGTGTGGAGCTGGTTTCAACTGCTAAATATTGATCATGTGTGGCCCTCTCGAAACTATCACAAGATAAATGTGGGGGGTCTTGGTGTACTAAAAAGTACTAAGTTCTGTTACACGAAATCTTTATTCCTTTTTTGTATTTGTATCTTATCTTATCTTTGAAATGAAATATTGGATAATTCTACTTCTTTGGACGTTGAACAGTTAATTAAATTAAACAACATGAAAGCTTTAGTTGGGAAATTGCTTTTTGAGTGAACCTACAAATATCTCAAAGATCTGAAATGTGACAAGGGGCCCAAAGCACAGTTAGGGGACACAAGTCAGAAAGTTGAAACAATTAGTTTATTCTGCGTGTTTATATTGTGTTTTATATAAGATACAATCTTAAACTAAAAATAACTTATAATTGTAATGGACTAAAAAGTAGGCTACAATATTCCTCTCTTAAATGTAGTGAAGAAGTCAAAAGTAAACTAGAAATATTCAAGTAGCTCAACATTGTACTTCTACAGTATAAGTAGATAAGTACTACTAAGCAAATTAACTGCAAGTGACAGGCCTATACTCTGAGAAAAACTATAAGACCACTATAAAAGGAATGTATTATAAACAAAGTAACATTGTAAGTGGATTTAACAATAAAAAAATGCATTGCAGAAATATTAGACACTAGAGGATATTGAAAAACAAACAATATGACCTAATTTTGCTCATTTATCAATATTTAAAAATCAGATTGTTCCTTTATATAGGCCTACTCTGCAGGTAGGACAAAGTTTGAGTCACACACGGGGGCCCAGCTCACACATTCTCTAGGAGTCGAGGAGTATAATTTTCTTCCACAAAATTCCATCATTCCAGACAGTGTCCCGGTGTTTTTACCAGCATCACATTTCTTTCTTTTATTTTTAAAGATTATTTTGAACCCAGGCCGCTGCAGGACTCAGTCTACATGGGGCGAACTCTCCTACTGGTGAGCTGGAGGCCCCCCCAGCATCACATTTCTGCTGTGATTATCAAGCCTCTGCTCATTGTCTTTTTTATTACAACTATTATTAATAAATCAAGCAAGCCGTGAAGCCCAGGAAGATAAGTCAGGGGTATGGAGGAGGGGGCGGGCTGGCGGTGGTAATTGCTGGTGTAACAGTGTGTGCTTCCCCGCGGTGGCCTCGTAAGCGACCCGCTTTATTAGATCGGCCGATATCGATCCTCGCTGCGCGGCGTTGACTAATCTCCAGGCGGGGAGAGGGAGAGGGAGCGGATCGATGAGCCTGGATTCAATCATGTCTGGAAACAGAGAAGGTAATTTATTGTAATCACGTGTGCTAAATGCAAAAAAAATGAGAACAACGCGCCCGTGAGGTGCTGAAAGAGAACTGCAACATCAAGGTGGGTGCTTTCAGTTAAATAAGCTGCACTCTGCAAATATGGATATTCAGTGAGACACAGATGAGTCAATATGAGCCGGTGGGTTGACCTTCAGTAGTCTCTCCATGCTGCTGCACACCGCAAAACCTGATTTTCTCACGTTGACAGAAAACCATTTCACATTATTTACTATTACATTTTGATAGAGGCTGTCTTTCTTGTTCTTATTGGATTTAGACATAACACAAATGGATTCATGAATAAGAAACATACAAGAGCAATATTGAAAGCCCAATACGCTGCAGTCGGTATGAGAGAATCTTAAAATAGTAACATGACAATGGAAAAGGATGACACAGATTGATGTTTTATTCAACAGCACAGAGAGCATTTACTTCAGCCTCACACACACACGCACACACACACACACAATCGTATTCTGCCGATATTCCACAAACGTGTGGAATATCTATATATCTATTTTTTTTTTTTTTTAAATGTCTGTTGTGTTTTGAGTTGTATATGTGTGCAGGGGTTGACCCGAGATCTGAAATCCAGGCTCCATCAGCAACAGGTCACATGGTGAGAAGTGACACTACATTAAGCACGGGAGTTTCGCTCCTCTTCTTCGTTCTCCAGGAGGTAGGCCGGCTTGTATCGTGTCACCCCCCTCTCATCCACCATCTGGAGGGAAGTGTTCCGACAGGTGTTGTCCATACTGCCCAGTGAAGTGTATCTGCGGGTCGACAGAGACGTGTAGCACTTCAGCTCGGATGTAGTGAACAAATGGATGATACAGAAAGTGTTAAAGATTGAATATATTCTTACCCTTTATCATAGAGAATACAGTAGGGCACATGTAACGTCCTCAAGAATGACCAGATGTCATGATACGTCCAGTCCTGTGGAGTGTTGGATGATATTGCATTTAATTAGTTTGTGATCATTTCATGATTAGCTCAATCACTCATCCTCTGTGGATCCTTTTGAGATGCAGTCATGTGATGAAGGTTTACAAAAATGAGGATTTGCCTTTTTTTTTTTTTTTTTTTTTTTAAATACATTAGCAAATCTAAAATACAGCAAAACATCATTGTCTCAGTAAGCCTGAGCAGATGAAAGAGCAGAAACATCAGAGGTAGTTAGCTACAAAAGATGGACTCTAGGATAAAAATATCATAAATACCTGCATAACACATTTCAACCAGCTCAACAGACCAGCAATAACTTATAGTAAGTGAAGTTTTTGATGTTAAATATTTTTTGTCACCGAGGTGTTGACTCACTGACAGTTGCAGCTGATACAAAACGCTGCTGCTCAAGAAAGTGGATCACATCACTCCAGTTCTGAAGTCTTCACACTGGCTTCCTACGCCTCAAAGAATTGATTTCCAAATACTTCTGCTAGTTTATAAATCACTTAACGGTTTTAGCAGCATTCAGTTTCTATGCTCCACATATCTGGAACAAACATCCGGAAAACTGCAGGTCAGCAACTACTCTCAGCTTTCTTTGACATAGCCTTTTTTAATTCATTATACTGCATTGTGATTTTTTATTTTGTATTAATCGTTTTTCATTTTGTATTAATTTCTAACTGTGTTTTAATGTTTTATGTAAAGCACTTTGAATTGTACTGCTGCTGTAAGTTGCTATATAAATAAAACTGCCTTTCCTCACTGGATAGCATTATATTGAACAGGTGTAACTTGTATTTGTGTGTGTGTGAGGGCGGCAAAATCTTATCATTTAAAGCTTGACAAATGCAGTATCACTGCAGGGCTGTTGAATTGCATTACACTGTGCAGGTGCTGTGATATTTTGTTCACACCCTGTAGATCTGCACCCTGAAACTTCAGTCAAGATGACAAATAGCATTAAGTGTAACAGCAGGAAATAGCCCGGCTGGACTAGTGAAAACTGATTTGTATTACCAGTCAAAAAGCAGTTTTTCCTGCAGCACTATGTGCAGTGTAACTTAAAAAATGTTGGGACACTAAAGGACTGCTTGACTTTTGTTTTTAAGATAGATCAATAAATACATGTCTAACCGTTACTTAAAAAGGTACAGTTCACCCTAAAATCAAAAGTAAACAATATTCCTTGTACCTGTAGTGTTATTTATCAATCTAGATTGTTTAGGTGCGAGTTGCCCAGTGTTGGAGATATCAGCCATTGAGATGTCTGCCTTCTCTTGAATATAATGGAACTAGATGGCACACAGCGTGTGGTGCCCAAAGAACTATTTTCTTTACCAAACTACACCCGCCAACCATATCACCGCACAAGATGAAGCATCCTCATGGACAAGAGGCTCGTCCTCCTTGGCTGAGCTGTGACTGTGGCTAACGCTACAGCTCAGCTGAGGACGCCATTAGCGTTTACATCTCGCTCTGTCACAAGCATGTGCCTTTCGTCCGTAGGTATGCTTCCTTCTTTGTGGTGATACTGTTGGGTGAAGTTAGGTAGAAAGTAACCTGGTCATGATTTCTGGAAAGCTATTTACTGGGGGGTTTTCGGCACTACAAGCTGAGTGGTATCTAGTTCCATAATATTCAAGAGAAGGCAGACTTCTCTATGACCAATATCTCCAACACTGGGCAACTCACACTAAAACATCTGAATTGATAAATAACAATAGAAGTAAGAGGGTGTCAATGTTTGTGGATGATCCTAGACCCTCTTACATATATTACCTCTTACATTGTACCACCATACAATGAGAGAGAAAAATGAGACAGCATATATGTAATTTGTCCTCACTAGTAATGGGTTGACTCTCATGTAGTCTGGCCAGCCGGGGTCAGTGGGACACATGGCTGTGAGAGTGTGTGAGTAGGGGTCACTCCTCCTGGTGCCCATCAGGACAGCTTTCAGCTCCGGTCTCCTCTTCTGCACCTCGCTCAGCGCCTGTCGTATACTGCCCTCCACAGAGAATATCTCCAAATCATATCTATGGGACACAGATCGGCGAATAATGAGTTGCTGAACTGTAACATAGAGGATTAGAACACTTTTTGTGATAACCTTAATACACAACCATTTGGACTGGGAATAGCTGTTATCCTGTTGAGTAGAATATATTAAAAAAAAATGCATAAATCTGCACACAAAAAAAATGCAACAGGTGAGTGCTGGCTCACCTTTTTATCGTGTCTTGAAGGAATCTCTCCATTTCTGGGAATGGAGAGACAATTCGGATATACAGGGCTTTCACCTTGTCTTTCCCATCTGGATATCGCCTAAGAGATGCAGGTGGAGGAAAAAAAAAGAGAAGAGAAATAAAAACTACACAGAAAAAGATTAGATGTTTACCCTTGTCACTATCTGTCCGACAAAGGTCAATAAAAGTCCAATAGTAGTAGTTGTGTCCAAGACCTTTCTCAGTCAGTGATATGTAGTATAATTGTGTTTTTAATTTGACTCTCTCGGGTCATTTGTTATTCCTGATTAAATCATCCCTTCCCCTTAATGTTCTAATAGTCTCACCAGTCCTCTCCCCTCCTGTTACCGTTTCAGTGCTGCATAGTAGAGATGAAGCAGCGCCGTGCAGTCTTTGCCTCCATTGAAGCCGATGCAGACTTCCTCTGTCGAATACTGATCCAGTGCAGCCTCTATTGTTTTCAACGCAGACATAACTTTCTCACCCAACGCTGTGCCTGTGGAGAACAAAATCCACAGCGAGAGGACGTTTCTCAGTAAATGCAGTCACATTTTGTTAGTTAGAATATAAAGTTTAGAGTTTAAATATCTGCTTTTGCTTATCTTACTTATCTTATTGATGCATGAGTATATATCTGTTCAGTCTCATGCCAGTTATATATTTTTTTATAATTCACTATGGTTTTACAGCGATAATTACTTTAATGTTCCTTTATTGGTCCCAATGCTCGTGTAAAGTAAACGAGTTCTTTGCAATATTCACTTTATATTAAGTTAACTTAGTTTAACTATCACCTTCCACCACCCTCTGCCCCCTTTCTCCCCCTCACCGCTGTTGGCCAGTGTATACACCTCAGACGGGGCGATGGACACCGGGTCAGTGACTAAGGGCACCACACTTCCCTTGGGCAGCTCGTCCAGCAGCAGTGCCCAGGCTTTGTTCACCTCCTCCTGGCTATCTGAGTCCAGGACCAGCCTGACTTTGTGATAGTTGCTTAACCAGTCAGGGTAGGAGCCAAGAGCCACCTTCCGGCCCCAACCAGCCTGCAGTTTGGTCAGCACAGGGGCGATCTCTGCTTCGTCTGCATCCACAAACACCTAACGCAAAGATCTTTGGTTATCAAAACACAGCATTCAGGTGGTTTTGTAAATGATAGGTATGGTCATGGTGTTACCTCACGGGTGTGAAAAGTGGTTCCTGAACCGGCAAAGAGGTGCTCCAACCCATTGAAGGCCCTCTCCATCAGAGACGGGATCCCAGGAAAGATATACACGTTACGCACACTGACCTGGGAGAAGAAGGTGGACACATCATATACAGAAAGAATATATCGGCCAAACAATCTGTGTTTCATTAAATCAACAGGTTCATTGATTCTGTGTTTATTTCCTGTTTCAAGTACATCGACCATCACTTCTAATGACATGTATTTTAAAAGGTAGTTAACATCTTGAAACTAATCTTAGTACCTTTTTTTGTTAGTACAGTTTTAAAGTCTGTCAAACAGTCTAGCTTCTATGTAATGCCTGTAAACATATTAAATATAAATGTGCCAATTTATTATCTTTAAGTGAGCTGCTTAAAAGACAAAGTTGTCTTTTAAGCAGTTATTTTCGTCTGACCTAGTTTCAGTTTGTCATGGAAGGCATGGCCTCTAGTGAATTATACGTTGTGTTATGATTCAATCAATGTAATGTTTAGTATAGCTTAAAGTATGAATTAATGTAGTTAATGCAAACATTTCTGTCATAACTTTATTTCCTCATTGGCACTAATTACTCATTTTACTTCCAGTGAAGTACAGTACATGTTGGTGTTTTGTGCTTGTCTAAATTAAACTGTTCAGTGTAAATATAATTATAAAGTTATTTCAGATGTTAACCATACACACTATAGTCTTCAATCAGGAAAAAAAATTTAATGTTTGAATTTCAGCTAACTGCTTGCAGGAATATATATTCCTTAAACTGCATTTATTTGTAAATATTCAGTATAATTTTCCCCCTTGTGAGAAGCCTCTTTTCACTCTTGCTAAGCAGTTGATGTTGGTGGTGTCAGAGAGGAGGACGCTGTCCAAACTACATGCCATCTTGGACCATGTCTTGCACCCACTCCATGGCTTGCTGCTCATTCACAGGAGCACTTTCAGTGATAGACTCATTCTCCCAAAATGCACCACAGAGCGCCCCAGGAGGTTAAAACTGGACATTATTATCCGTTTTGTGCAATAACACTGGCCTGAATTGTGTGCAATACTCAACTGCTACTATTATTATTATTATTATTATTACTTTTCACCATTGCAACTCCTTAATTATGTTAATTATGTAAATACTGTTTCATAATATTCCTTTAACTATGTAAATACCGTACATATCCACACTCATTATATTTCTTTATTTCTACTCTGATATTTCTACTATTTCTGCAACACAGAGTTTCCCTTCGGGGATCAATAAAGTATTTCTGATTCTGATTCTGATGTTTCAATCTGTCTTTCTAAATAACCCCAGAACAATATTCCAGCATCTTCCTGAAAGTTGTGTCAGCTAAACAAATGTTGTTTGCCCCCCAAAAAGCCTACTGAAAAGGTAATACACAGAACAGCAGATATTTGGGCCAACAATTTTAACAAAAAATGGCAGGCAGTCAGTCAGCAGGTGGAGGGTAATGATCCATTATATCCAACATAGTCTTGCATTGCCAGTCCACACAACATTCCAGGATGGGAAAAACATGCTCTGGTTTATTGTCATTTCTTTAAACCAATCACAATCGTCTAAGGCCCAGACACTTGTTTTGGTGGAACACGTGCAACAGAAAACTCAGATTCAACAGATAGTCTAGCTATCTGTCTGGATTTGCCCTGCAGAAATCTGAGGAGCAGTTAACCATAGTCCTCATGAATTGACCGGAGTTTAAAATGCCAACACAAAGAAAGCGGAAAGTGACGGACATCCGTCCAAAATGAGGGGCATCCGGCGGAATTTCCAGTGGGAATTTCCAATATAAAGTATATCCAACATGATGAAAAACGTAAGCTAATCTCCCAACGTCCTGCCTTCACTCACCAGTGGGTAGCGCATTAGTTGTCCAGTCTGAGGGTCAGTTCCATAGTTGAGTTTGGCTGAGCGAGGCACCATGGCCAGCTTCATAGCAGCACGGTTTTTATCCAACACCCCGAAGAATTCCTCAACCAGTCGGGTGAGCTCAGGGTGGGGATATAACTCCTCTTCGAATGCCATGGCAACGCTCTCAAATGTGACATCATCATGGGTGGGGCCTATGCCCCCTGCGGTGATGAGGTGCGTAAACTGAGGGGAAAGGACGGCCACCTCTTTGGCAATGACCTCCTGTACATCTGGTATGACTGTTATGCGCTGCACAGACACTCCAAGCTTTCTTAGTGCTCGTGTCAGAAAGGCACTGTTTGTGTCAAGTGTATGACCCTGGGAGACGAAAAAGACGAGAAGAGACACTCAATTAGTTGAAATCCAGTGTTTTTCACCCTCACTTGAACATTACATTCAAAGACTTAACAATGACTCCAAGGTCTTGCTTGAGGAAATTCAATGACTCGCAGTGAGCATGTTTTGAGGCTGACACATGACATTGGACATAATCAAAGCCTTCATGTTTAAATCATGATCTTGTCAACTTGTCAAGTCAAGAACTAGTGGTGATCTTGTCATTTTTAAACTAAGCACTGCTGCAACATAAATTAACCATCACAGAGTTGTCCTTGGGTTTGACAGTGTGATTCCTGGACTGCTTAGGGGTCCAAAGAGCAGAGGCTTACTGTTGCATTAGGGTGTCATGTTAGAATGTATATATATCAATAAAATTATACTTTCAAGTGCACAGATTTGTTAGAAAAAAGTGAGGGCTTATTTAGGTGTCCTCAAATTCACAAACTTACAAGGATTCTCAGTGGGATACTGTCAATCACACAAATACAGCAATCACACAAGTATTTAGCAACACTAAATCACCTTGAGTATCTCATCTCCAATGATGAGAATGGCTGCAGTGGGAGCATCCCCGTTGGCTGCCAACGACGGACTGGAACCCTGGAGGTTTGTAGACATCGTTGCTTTGGAGAGCTGAGCCGCCAGTCTCCTCACTCGCACCAATGTTCTACTCAGTTTGGGAAAAGCAAAGCTAAAAGACAAAGTAATAATCCTCTTAAACACTGTTCATCAAGCATTTGCATGTCTATTTTGCTCTCTGAACAAAGCCACAGGTCTCCCTGGGCAATAGCAAATCTATCTTGATTATACAGTAAAATGCAATATATCTTAAATTTAATTTAAATGTATATACATTTTGTTGCTTTCGTGATGACCTGTTATGCTATGAGTAAATTTCAAATTTTCAATCTTACGTCAACATGAAGAATCCACATGGAGTCAAAATGTTTCTTTACAGTTCAGGTCTTCTTCTTCTTCATAACCTCCTAGTAGTCTCCTACCAGGAAGTATCCTGGAAGAGACATACAAAGGAGCACATTAGAGAAAGAAGGACAGAAAGGGGAAAGTGTGCACAATTTGTGCATTTCAGCAGCACAGACAGTGTATCAACTAACAATGAGTTCCTATCAGGGCTTTCTTGACATAATGTCAACAGGTTGACTAAATGAGTAAAATATTGCACTTGGCTTATAATATAATAATAATATAATAATGTATCTATGGGGGAAAATATAGTAATTCTCTGGAATGAGTCTGTTGACTGTACTTTCAATAGTACGTAGTTGGACCACAGTGGCCACATATGCATCAATGACACTGATACACCTTCATACTGGATAACCAAGCTATACACTGGTGACACTGCAAGTTTAGTATGTCGACTACAAGTTATCTAAAGCACATGTCAAGGATTGACAAATAATGCTAAAACATGCTAATAGGAGTGAAGATAAATTCGCTGACGTGGAAATGCATTGAAGAGGACTTCAAGATATGTAAGGAACTGACAGGAAGTGGATCATGATCAAAGGACAGCTGCCAGCTGTCAAACGTTAACGTACAGACAGTCTCGGTGCGGGACGTTCAACTATATCCCACACCGGTGGTTTTAACTATCTCTGTATGTTAACGTGTAGCCTTTACGCTGTTTGTATTCTAGGGTTGCGAGTCATAGGACGACTAGGAGATGCTTATATCTTCACTTGACTGCACTGCATTAACACTAGTCAAGTTACCCGACGAAATATGAACTTAACTTTTGAATTCGTATTAACATAAATCAAAGAGCCAGGTACTTATTTGACACATCTTATCTAACGTTAAGTATACATGTAGCAAGTCTTCTTGCTAGGCTACTTGACCCAGAGTTGGAGAGGGACTAGCAACAAGCAAGCACTAGCATTCAAGTACACATTTATAGGAGCTTGCTCTGTATAAACTGCCGATTTCTCTCCACTACCACATACTGTGAAAAATACAATATATTGTTTCTATAATTTGGTAACCAAACTCATTAAAATCTGAAGAAACTTACTCCTTAGGCGCGTATGACCTCGTTACGTATCCAACCGTTTGTGGCCATGTCACTGAAAACGTAAGTCGATAGTCGTCCAATCACAAATAAGAAACGGTTTCCAGAAAGGTCCGAGAGCCAATCAGGTTTACGGAGGTCTGTTTTTATGTACCCGGAAGTAACTGAAAGATGGTCATGCTGTGCTAGAATCAATAGATGATGTGCCAAAGTAACGTTGAATACGATAAGTATGCAATCAGCAACACGAACGTTAGCGATAACTCGTCTATTTGCGAGTTGACACTTTGCACCATCTCCACTCAGATAAGTACTAAGAGAACGATAGCATGATGCTAACAGCTGACTTCTTCGACTTCTTCGCTTCTACCCAAATCAAAAGAGATTATTGTAACACGTCTGCCTCTGCTGGCTGGAGGAGCCAACAACCGATGATTGACAGCTTTCTTGTCTCTAGGTGGCGAATGATGGCATGTCTGGAACATAGATAGTTAAAGAAACCGCGAGTCTGGCTCCCTATATTAAAACCTAATGGAAGGTGAATTGCTTATTTTTCACAGTAGGCTACTTTCAGATGGGTCTGCAAATAAATGTAAGCAAATTTCTGTCTGGAAACTTTAAACAAAAAAAGTTGGGAAAGTTAAAATGATATCATGAAACATCAAAATTAGCAAATAATGAGTCAGATTTAAAGCACATTTCGTATATAAGTGAAAATTACAAGTTGTCAATATATGTATTACATATTTCAAAATTTTGATTAAGTATTTTTATAATTTTGACTAACCATGGGTGTTTTTATTTTGCTATTATTATATTAGGCTATATTATGTTATTGTTATTATATAGCCTATTAGTTATTTGGGGTTAACCCAAATGCCTTGCTCAAGGACATGTTTACCTGTTGGTATTTTTATTGTTTTTACGCACAGAGTCACTTTAAAAATATATGGAGCTTATATGAAAATCAGCGCAGACAGCAACAGGCATCAAACCTGCTGATGGTAATGAGGAGACAGGAACTGACTGTTACAAGCTAAATAGCTAATAGGAATGAAAAAATCATTCTATTATTCATTAACTAACCCATTTATATCAGTGAGGCTAGGCTATTACACTCTCTGTATAATGCAATACAGCTCAACAACACCACAAAACAAAATGCCTCCAAAATGATCATACAGTTAACTCAACTCTCGCTATAACAGATAACTAGAAGTGAACGAAGCTTCATGAAGGTGGGGTTTATTGCAGAACTGTTATATTGGAAATAAACTGGCAACTGCGAGTGCCTACTGCATAATATTTAAAAATATAAATTTCTATGGCAATAAATCAATATGTACCATAGCCAATAATAAAGGAATTATACAGGGCTGCTATAGGGGATAAAAAATGGTTTATAATTAATTAAGATGATGATAATACAGTGATTTTGTCTTTTGGAAAAATACAGGCATTTGTAGTCTTGTGGCAATTAAGAACCACAACAAAACTTTGCATGTAGTAGGCTATTTTAACTGTGCTTTGGTTCGCTATCTGGGGTTTCTACTTTTGCGCAACACTGAATGGGCCAGGTGCAAAACAGGGCCACGCACTTACTTACTTACTTACACACACACGCACACACACACACGCACACGCACACGCACACACGCACACACACACACAGAATTCGCGGCCAGATGACGTTTGCCATTTGTTCACGGAAGTGGCTTATGTCGTGAACGTGGAGGGGGAGGCAGGGGGAGGAGGAAGGGAAGGAAAGGGAGAGGAAAGAAGAAGTTTAGAAAAATATGTTATGAAGTTTCTGAAAACTTTTAGGAGCCTGACGGACAAAATCATCGGCCTTTTGTCCTATTAGATGAAATTAAGCTGAAGTTTGTGCAGCTACAGCTTGGCGGGCAGGAGGAGCAGCTCGAGAGAAAGGGAGGAAGAAAGCTGGTAAGTTTGTCGTTAAAGTTGACCACGCATTTTTTTGGGTCATGGTTTGTAGGCTACTCTGCTGCGTGCTGTGCGTTAATGTGCCGTAGTAATTGTACATATCAAAAGTTTGCGGAAATAGGTAACCTACTGTCTTTGTGGCGTCCGCAGGGAAGCATTGTTCTGCCTTGTGTTATATACAATACATTAAGACGGAACATTGTTGTACAAATGCTGTTCCTGATCAGACTGGGCTGGCCACACATTAGCATACATGTTTAACTTGTGTTCGCCCTGGCGCTGTCACTTTTCAGGTGTTATTTGAGTAAAGTCTCAGTAGCTGCCAGTTGAGAAACATTGTGCAAACACAGCACAGTCACTGTGAAATAACAGTAACGTTATTTAGTTTAAAATGGGCAGTGATGAGAAGTCAACTGAGTGGCCTCAAGCTTCAGTAGACCATATTAATAGAGAATAGCTCACTAAAATGCTCCTTAGCTCATACACATACACAGCCATATTCCCTAAATGAGTCAGAGCTGAAATTATGCATGGATAAGTCAATAGACATCAATTAACTGTTAAATGCAAAATGTTTTATATGATACTCAACTGAATGTATTTGCATCTTGGACTGTTCGTCACACAACTCAATTCATTTGAATAAGTCACCTTTGAAAAATTCCGATTTTTCCCTTTTCTCAGACTTTATATAGGCAAAACAACATAGATATACAGGTATATGAATAATGTAAAATAATTGTTAGTTGGAGCCTTGAAAACAAGTCTATATGGTCCGGGGGACCAATCTCTTCATCTTGTTGTAGATTGTCAGTAAAATAACCTATATGTCCATATCAGTACACACACACACACACACACAAAAATCTGGATATAGTTATGCTTCGATCATACAACTTGACTCTACTATTTCTACTGTGTCAAGCATATCTGCAAAACACACCTCAGATGTGTTGAAACAGGGTCACTGTGACAGAGTTAAAGTTCACTGTAAATGAGTAAAGGACAGGCACAATGTTATGGACACAGACTCAAGGGTATGGGGGATGATAGGTGACTGAAAGCAGTGGGCTCAGTGCTCTTATCATAGTCAGCCACACCGCTCAGACCAGCCGCCCCCTGACATGAAATTATATGATGGAAGTTATCTTCGCTGATGAAATGGAGCGGAAGAGAAGTTCCAACAGCTGATCTGAAAAAATGGTTGATTCAGACACATGCCAGGAGCCAGACAAACAAGACACATATACACACACAGACACACACACACACACAAAACACACACACAACACAAATGGGAAAGACCGTCTGAGACACAATCTGTCAGTCAAACCAAAGGATCTCGGCCATCTCTATCACAACATTGACAGAATCCAAAATCCACTTGATTAAAATTGGATCTGTCCAATTCTGCTCAAACCATATCAATCACTAAAAGCTTTCTGATTGACGGTACAGCGTGACACTTGTGATTGTTGCAGCTTCACTTTGACAGGTGTGTGTGCGCTTGTGCACATAGCACATAGTACACTAACCCACAGACATACACACGTAATATTTTGTTAGCATTGAATTTTAGCACGGCTGATATTAGCCTTGAATTAGTTTTGTGATAGTTGGCTATTGATAAAAACAGAGAGGCAAGGTACTAAGCTGCTTAAAAGTTGTCAAGGTTGTTGACAGGACTTAATGTGTATGTGTGTCTGTCCATGTGAGGATGTGTTTGTCTTTGTCTGATGTACTATATTTGTCTCTGTCTGCCGGTGTAGGGGTATGTTTGGTTGTGTGTGAGTGTGTTTTAGAAACAAACTGGAGGAGTTTGTTTTTGAGGTCGTAGCATGTGGTTGTCCGTCTCTACCTCTACACAATGGGACAGAGCCTCAGCTGCGTTTCCTCCTGCACTGCTCGCCGGAGTGCAACATGCTCAGTGCTTGGTACATTATGTGAACCACAATCTGATTTAAAGTCCTGTCCTGTACAATATTAAAAAGGAGGTGAGAGTGTAGCTTGGGTTATTTACAAAATAACCCAATTGGATTGGCTTGCTCTGATTGAAATATCATTAATCTGGATGGATATGTTGTGTCATGTACTTTAAGATGATAAATGTCTTAATGTCTTTATCGGGGTCGATCTCTTTTCATGCTGACGATTGCTTTTATTTTTTTTAAAAGTCACCTTCTTTCCTCCACCCATGTCTAGCCTTAGGTAACATATTGGGTAGGATATTGAAGTTGTACCTCCTATCAAGAAAAGGTCACTAAGGGGTTAATATCACGGCTGGAGCGGACTTAATTCTGATTTCCTGGTCTGTCCTTGGTAGAGCTGTTATCACTGTTTTATACTCTAGATTGTTCCTCAGACTGAATTCAGACAATAATAAATCATCAATAATATTACGATAACACTCAAGACATTGACATATTTAACTGCTCTACAAATACTGAGTGAAATGATGCAAAGTAGGTAAAATTGGACATAAAACCATAAAAAGTAGCGATTAAAACCAACTAATATTTGAGCAGCTGTAAAGCAGTTTTGCACTGCAAGAGCTGCTTAAATCTAAAAAGGCGTAAGCAGTATGTGTGATGGAATAAATGAATTAAACCACCTCCATTCAGTATTCTTTGAGTTGTGTTGATGTTCACGTCAACCTAGTAAAGGAAAGCCATGGTAAGTAGAATAGGACTGAGTATTGTAATGACATTTTTTTATACTGTTGCCAATACAATACAATGCTTCTCCTTGATCCACTTTGGCTGAGATTGCACCTCATTTGTTTGTTGTACTCATTTGACGAAAGTGTTATCCAAATGAATACATGTCATGTAAAATGTATACAGAACCATACTTTTTTTAGATACCTTACTCTGAGTACTTACTTACCTTACTGAGTAATGTAAACTCAAACCCTCTGTTTTTGTTCACAAAACAAGCCAACCTTCCTAAACACAAATGCCTGTATTGTTTTAGCACAAGCAGCCATACAGAAAGAGACACTTTGATGAAATTAAATAGTATAAAATAAAGTTATGACCTAAATCAAGAAATATCTGATCATAGATAAACAAGATCTGACAAAGCTTTCCCTTTGGCACTTGACAGTTTCAAGACTCGATGCTACTGCTGCATTTAAGTTGGAAGTGCTTGGCTGGAAATGTGAATAAGTGAAGAAATAGCACTGTTTTATGACAAATAAACCGTTGAAGCAAGGGGGAAGTGGTAAGTGGAGGGGGGGCAGAGAATAGTAGCAGGAAGGGAATGATGGAAGGAGATAGAGATGTGGGAGTGTGGTTAGAGGGGGTGGTGAAGGAGGCGGGGGTTGGTGCGACCCAAAATAGCCAGCTCACATGTTTGCTGTGTGTATGGTGAGCTATGAAACCAGCAGATAGGCCTCCTGCTGAATGCCTGTCTAATCTAATGTTCACCCTCACTCCTAATCTTTGAAAATGTGATTGCCATTTTGCTGTCTGTCTGTATGTGTGTGTGTGCACGTCTTTTCCAATCAGAGAGGCTCTCCTTTGTCAGTTATACACCCACCCTCCTTCTGTTCCTTCTATGCTCACTGTCTTCATCATTGTCTTTCTTGTATCCGTAATGTGAACTGATGTTAGACAGCGTCTCCGGCTGGCAGCAGTCCTGTAGGGAAAAGGTCAGTGATGAGTCTCGTCTACTCATCTACGCTCATTTTTTTAGTGCGTGCGTGCGCACGCACACACACACACACACACAGACACACACACAGACACAGACAGTATAAGAGCAGACAGCAGATTTGGCCCTGCAGCATGTGCATTAGATCCAAACAGAACTCTGTCCCGGCCTGTCTCTGACTGTTTCATCTTTCATATACTGAGTAGCTGCAGCTTCCACGGTTATTCCATCTACTGCATGGAAACAAAACGCACGTTGACTCGCGTTGAGCATGCCGAGACACAGACATCCTACATATGCGGCCCTTTCAGTTAATTCCTTTCATTCCACAGAGTGTTTCAACATGCACACTGGATTACTACACCTCGTTTCTTCTCTGACTTTCTGTCACTTTCTCCCACTTAGTCTTGCTCTATCTCTGTCTTATGCCAGTGTTGTGTGTCTGGTCTGTGTGCCTAACCATAAGCCATTTATATGAAGTAGGTCCCATGACCCTCTCCACAGCTGATTCTCAGAGCAAAGAATGCTGGGAGTCAAGTAGCTCCAAAGGTGGCATTGGAGCGCACTATGATTGGCTCCTTCAGTTTTGTGTGTATGTGTGTGTACAGTATGCTGATGTGCAGTTTGGTGTTTTTAGGGTTACAGACTCACAGGCAGCCTGTGTTGGCCAATGGAATATATGGTAAGACATTCATAAATACAAGCAGCTAATCAAAAACACAGCAGGACACAGTGGCAAAGGAGTTGCTTTTTCTCACCACAATGTAATGTCAAAAGGAAAGTTAAAAAACTCATCTATTATGTAAATCAGAATATTAGTATTTAGAGATTGATGAGAGGTTTGAATGATCCATAAAAGTAAGCAAACTTTCTTGGAAGTACTCATTTGGCCCTTTTATCCTTAAAAGTGTAAAATATTGGGGTTTTAGTTAAGGAAGTGTACTATTAGGTCAGCATGATTACAGCCACAATGCTCTAAATTAGGTTTTTAGATATTGTCAACCTGACTGCAGTTTTTACAAGGGGTGTAATAATTTACAAAATTCAGTTTGATTCATTTTAAAATATATTGTGAATTTAAAGTCTTCTTGATTTTCCATTCCTCATAATTCAACTTGATCAAATTGTTAAGTTTAAGACTGAAATGAGAAAGTGGAGCCTTGTGTGACACATTTAGATTGGTTTCTTAGCAGTATTAGGAACAAAACACAGTATGTAATAAACTATTTACAGTCTAATACATAATATTGTTGCACCCCTACAAGATACGAGAAAACAGAACTATTTTTACAACACCTTTGGCATCATATATGATTTAAACGTTTCTCCATGCAGCAGTCTAAAAGAAATATTTTAATATAGCTATGCCAGTATTCTACAATCATGTCAAACTGGAAACTAAAGCCTTGGTGTAATCATGCATGAGTAATTGTGCAGCCCTGTGTATGTAAATTTATTGTGGTTTGAGTGAGTTATTGTTAACTACACGCCAGTTTTATTAGGTACACCCAGTTAAAGCTAATGCAGTCCAATAATAAATCCTCCAGTCCTGCAATAATCCTCCCTTCATTAAGGTCGTTATGTTCAGTTTTAGTCTTTTAACGAGGTGTTGATTAAACGTAATGGTCATTTGTGGAGGCGGCTGTTTGTGGTGCTGTTGAAATGCATTGCATACATTTTTTTGATTTATATCCTTCATGTTGGTAGAATTGTTTGCAGGATTGTTGCAGTATATGGCATTAGTTTTAGTTGGATGTAACGTAATAAACAACCGAGTGAGTATTTTTAATATAAATTCCGGATAGCACATACATGAGTCACTTACTTAATTGTATAAAGTTCTCAGGGAATACGTAATTATCTTTTTGTCAACCCTAAGCCACATTGTGTCATGTGTTTCACTGGTTACAGGCATGTTGTAGGCTACGGGTGGAGGGGGCTGTCTACACCAATGACCACCACTCACTGCGTGGTGTACGGTGATGGATGACACTACTTCTTTGCAGTTCTCTAATTTGAATCCTTCACACTTGACTACACGATAGTGTTGTGTGGTCAAACGTAGTACTGCAGGGACTGAATTTTGGGGTTTTATTTGAGGACTGCTTGCTATACATTCTGCTGTGTACCTTTTCACTGCAAGGGTGATTTCTTCTGCTTTCTGCAACACTGCCTTGCCTTCTCATCAGATACGCTTGAATGTCTGGACCTGATCTGTGGGATCTCTGCTTTCTGTTTTCCTCTATAAAATCACTCAATTATTTATTGTGTTTGCCTGGTAATAATCTAGTCTTTTTCTCCTATAGAGCTCTAGTAACATATGTTCATCATGTAAATAAAAATCTTTTTGTTTACGTTTTTAATTTGTCCATTTTCATCAAGGTTTTATAAAGTGACCTCATATCACACTCTGCACAGCCAATAGAGGGCGGGTTTCTGTCTGTCTCCATCCTCCCTCTCTCCTTTTCTCTCCCTCTTTCTCAGGTTACCAAACATGAATGAGGGAGGAGACTTGAATAGCCAACATGGACCCCCCCCACACACACAAACACATGCACACACAAACACCCCCCTCCCCCCTTCCCTTCTTCTAAATCTCCATCTCCCCTTGGAGTGTGTGCATTAATGTGCAGAGGTGCAGTGTCTGGCACATGTACACTGTTAAATGAGTCAGGCTGCAGAGAGGTGGGGGGAAGGGAAGGAAACAGGAAGGAGGTAGGATGGGAGACAGGGAGGTGGGGAGGGCAGTGGCAGCAGCCGTGAGTGTGTGTGCGTGTGAAAGAGAGAGAGAGAGACTGTCAGAGAGTAAATGGGATGCAGCATCACCCACCCAGACTGGGAGGAGGGGAGGGGAGAACAGACAGCGTGCCCGTCCCTCTAAGAGACAGAGGTGAAAGGAAAGTGGGAATGAGAGACAGGCGTGAGGGGAGAAGAGGAGCACAATGAAGGAGTGCCATTGACCATCCTGGCAGCACTGCCATTTCACCATCTGCTGAAAGAGAGAGAGAAATAGAGAGAGGAGGGAAGTAAAGGAAAGAGCAGGCAGCCAAACGAAAAGAGAATAGATGGAGAGGAGCTGCCGGCAGTGACTTTGTGAATTAATCGAGCGGAAGAGTGGATCAGAGGAGAAGCACGTTTTTCAAGGAGTGGACGGACGGAGAGCCAGAAAGAGGAAGGAGAGGACGGATGACCGGACAGTCTGAGGCTGTTTAAACATTAATGTGGTTTTCATGTGAATATGGAGCCCAGCTTTAGATGACTACCATGGATTATCAACTGTATGCTCTTTAAACCAAAAAAGGAACTATCTACGCTTTGCCATTCATTAAAAAACTCTTAGGGAAATTGATTAGACTTTTGTTTTTTTGTAAATATAGACTTTCTTTGTGACTTCTGATTTTCTATTCTCTGAGCATACTCTGCAGGACGTTATACAATCATTATCTTTGTTAGCTGCTGCACAAGATAATCAGGTTTTAATGCAAGTTTTCTAAACATCAGTGTTGTGGTTAGTGTAGTTGTTGTTTATACGGTTATTAGGAAAGTGATTATTGTTCTCTTGAAGTAATATCAGAACGTTTTTAAATGCCCTAGTTGGAGTCAGTTCATGCAGCTGACATGGGATGTCAACATTAATTGGGTTTTAGGGCTGGCGCGACGCCGGTCAAACTTTGATCATTTCCTGAAACCTATTGATCTTTCTAGGAGTCTTTAGTTTATCCTCCTGTTGGCTGAAAACAAAGCTCTAATGTGGAGCCTTTGATGCAGCAACTAATTGCTGTCATGTGATTTGACAAAGCAGTTATCTCTTTGTCTGAAGATTTCTGCGGTTGTCAGGACTTCTCGTTATATATCCTCCGCAGGCATCTCTTTTAATGTCTGTTGCCATAGCAACGGGCAGCAACTGCAGACCGAACCCGATGTAAAATTTGTTTTCTTTGTTTTATCTTTTCAAACTGGTGCTGTTCTATTAGGTAATTGTTTATATGTAGTAGATAAGGAGCGGTAGACTTGATAAGTCCATGGTTGTTTGCAGTTTTTAGACTTTCATTCTTTGTCTATGCGGAGCTCAGCAGTCTCCGAGAATCAGGGTTGTTTCAGGTCACCTGTCTCCCCCTCCCCATTCTGTTTTACTCTAGTGCGAGTCGGCGCAGCCCCACTTGTCCTGATCTCACCGTTATCAACTACCATCTTCATCAGTCAAGCTGATGTGCCAATCATCAGGAATGACTGGATAAGTGAGATAATCATATTAGTTTCATTTGTACATATCACTCTGTGCAGCTGGTTGGCCTCAAGGCCATTACTTACTGATCATTAGGTGTGCTATGTTTGTGACTGTCCGGTCCTTTTACTGTCTGTGTGTAGGTGACTCAGGATTTATTTGCATGTAGAGGGTCCTTTCCTCTGCAGTTACCTGACCTACACTGCGTTCTGTGCATTAAAACATCCTCGGACAGGACGAGGGTTAACTCTGCTCATAGAGCAATTTAGCACCCCTGTGTTTAAGAACACACCTGGATTTTTCTCTGTTGTGCCCATTACTGTTGGATCTTTTGCCTTTTTAAGTGCTAATATCCTCTCAAGACTAATTATTGCTTTTATTAGAGGTGTGACGGGCTGTTTTGTCTGTTCTGCATGCTCTTTGGTTGTCCAAATACTGGGTGTCTTTTGTGACTTTTCCAGCCATAATTCTTTGCAGCTTTCTGGAGATCCTCCCAGCCTGTCTGGCAGTGCGAGAGTGTGACTGGATCCTTCATGGTGCTTTTCAGCCAAGACCAGATGGATGACTAGCTAGAATTGCTAGACAATCCCTCTGTGGTGCTAGACTGGTGTAGGCGACTGTTCCTTTGCTGTATGTCCAACACCCACTACCAGTTGGTTTGCTGTACTTCAGACACAGTTTAAAGTTCTGAAATGTTAGCAAGTGGAAAAATCAACCCTCTCACTTGGCATAATTGAAACATCGGTGCCAAATTTACAACGTTGTGTAAGTGGTCCATGCAAGGTCTGTGTAAACCTTGCTTTCCTTTTTGAGGGAGTAAAGGTCAAGGGATTGTAAATATGACTAGTGTGTAAACATCACTGAGGTGCAGGCCAGCCAGCTGGCCTCCAGACTGTAGGTGTAGCCTTGCCTCCTACTGAGGTCAAACTGCTGCAGACAGTTTTGTTTGTGAGACTTTGGTACTCTGGAGAAGACTGTTAACTGTAAACAGACTATTGTTTGCCTTTTAGGTTGGACTATGCAGAATATGAGCTGTTATGGCGTGTCTGTACAGTAGTTGGTAATTGATTTGAGAGCTAACCTGCTGTTTGAGAAGTCCTGCCTTAGATAATAAGTGGTTTCAGAATATAACACTTGGCTTGTTCATATCATATGGGGCTGTGTTAATGCTCATGTCTCAGGTAACTGACTATAATCTGGGCTTGTTATTTGAACCTGGCAGTAATAAAGTAACTAGGTGAGAGGAGAGGTGTATAGAGAGATCAGCAACGAGTTGCGGTTTTAAATGAGGATTTCCAGCTGGGTGAGTGAGTTCACGTTCAACTTTGATGAGCCTCCAGCACCATTCAGGGAACCCTGGGTTGGGAGTTCGAACCGAACATATCAGGTCTCATTACCATCACAACAAGCCCGCCAGTAGTCGTCATCAGCCAATGACCTACATTCTCTAGTGTTACATCACCACCGTGCTAGTGCAGTGTCTGTACAGTGTCTGTGTCTGTCACTGTACCAGACAAACAACATCTCAGACTCAACCTACCACTATCTAATGGTGCTCTAGAAAAAAAACACATCCTAACCAAGGTGGCCAGTTTTGGAAAACAAACTTGAACCAAGCCAGCCTCACTTGTTTTAGCCATATCAGGAACTTCAGTCAGGGACGGGCTCAACTCTGCTGGCCCAGTCTTAAAAACTAACTTTTTTTCTTTCTAATGGTGTCTAACTAGGTGACCATGCTTAGCCTTTAGCCCTACCTAATCTTATAGTTAGAAAGGCAGAAAGTTAGACCTTACCATTAATATATTAGGCTGGGGTACTGTTAAACAGGACAGCCTGGAGAACGGGCGAGCATACGAGGGAGGGGGGTGAGGGGGAGCGAGAGATCATCTGGAAGAGGAGAGAGGAAGTGGTGGCGCGGGAGAGGGCGGAGGCGTTGGAGAGACAGAGATTGGCAGAGTACATTGTGTGGAGGAAGAGAGAGGGCTTCCAGGAGAAGAGAGGAGACGGAGAGAAGGGTGGAAAGAGTGCAGAGAAAGGGAACAAGGCTGTGCCAGAAGTAATCTGGAAGAGGAGAAAAGAAGAAGAGGAAGAAGGAGACGCAGGGAGGGAGAGAGCAAGGGCCATTCAGAGGGGACAAGAACAACCATTTGTAGGAAGAGAGAGAGGGAATAAAAGAGGAATTCTATAAGAGATTTGAAAATATGATGTACTTGAAAGTAGGCGTTAAAGAATGTGTGCTGTGTTGGATACTAGCAATACATCAGTAAGCCTCCTCTCTCTCGCTCTTTTTTTTTTTAGCAGTTCTGGGGCTCTCTCTTCATTGAGCTCTGAAGGTGCTCACTGTAGTATCGACCAATAGGAGCTGTGCATTGCCTGTGCTGCTGCCGTGTTCGTGCGTGCAGCCCCCTTGCAATCCCCTCGTTGGCTGCTAATAGGATTTTTATGGGTCCGTGTCAAGCAGGATAGAGCTACCAAGAGGAGCTGCTTCTCACATGCACGCCTGTGTGCACGACAACACACACACACAAAGATAATCTAAGAAGCATTGTGTGCAGGGAAGGTTTATACTGCCTCACACGCATGTAAACACATCATGTACAAGAGCGCACCCGTCAGTGCAGTAAGACATATGTGAGAGGGGGCGTTGAGAGACAATCACTTGTGTTGATTCTCCATGGTGCTGCCAACAGCTGGATAGCTGGTCCTCACTGTGAGGCTACTAAGTTTGGACAAGATACTCACAGATATTGTTTTACATTATGGCAAAAAACCCAAGATGAACACTTTGTGGAAAGCTAAGACTGTCATCATCAGTCCCTGGGAACACAATGAACATTCATGCGGATTCAAAAGGGAACTGCTGACAACATGATCTGCACTGGTGCACTACAAACTAACTTTTTCCTCTGCATTCTGCCGTTAACTGGGACACCCCACTTTTCCTCTGCGCCTTTTCTCATTCTGCTTTCATTGTGGGTAAAGCCGGTTTTAAAGCAGTTTGATTTTGGCTGCCTAGTAATGAGTGGAGGACAAATGGATGCCGCACTTACGCAAAGGGAGACAGACAGATGGCGTTGTGTCCATTTAGAGAAAAACTTTGAATACTGAGACAAAGAGACATTGATTGAATCACTAGAGCCTGTGTGAACTTGTGCGGACAGAAAAACTGACACTGTAGATTCATTATGGAGCTTGTCCCAAAAACCAAGTACACCCACTTTCGGAGTGAATCGCTGAGCTCAACTGATGAAACAAACTCTAATCCATCATCGTTCCCTCCTTCCAGTCCTGCCACCCCACTCACTCCCTCCCCTGGTTTACCTTCTTCTCTATCCTCCTCATCTCTCACTCCCATCTTGGCCCCCTCTTCTCCCCGCCCAGCTGAGAACAGCCCCACCACCCTCTGCTCCTTCTTCCCCAGGATGGGATCCCTTCGCCTGGGTGTCTCTGGCACTCTGCTCCCAGGACTCAAGGCTTCGAGCAGGCAGCAGCAGCCACATGCCTCTGTTGAGTCCTCCGGGGATGACCAGAACAGCTTTAGCTCCTCCCCTGCATTTCATCACCCAATTTCCCATTTAACCGCTCCTTCTCCCCCTCCTCGACCTCCTCTGCAGGATATGAACCGGCTGGGAGGGGCGTCCAGGAGGGCACGGGTGGAAGGAGGGCAGCTTGGAGGAGATGAGTGGACGCGCCATGGCTCTTTTGTCAACAAGCCTACCCGCGGCTGGCTGCACTCCGACAATGTGGTCAGCACCGCCGGTGTTTCCTACAGTGTACGGGTACGTGACTGGCACACACTCAATAACCCCTAACAAAAAAACATAATTACACATCACTTTTTCCGGACAGTTTTTTTGCATGTATATACACACCTTTATTCACATTTTTAGAAACTGAAATAGAGATAAGAAAACCGCTGTTGCTTTCCTCATCTATTGTGTTTCATCTGTCCAATGGGACTGAGATGCAGAAAATGTCTGATGCTAAATTTGTTGATTTCCTGTTACCTGGTCAGTACATGGGTTGTGTGGAGGTGCTACAGTCGATGCGAGCGCTGGACTTTAACACCAGAACTCAGGTCACAAGGTAAGATTACACACTGCTCACCCGCTTCTGGCGTCTGCCACTCAATTTCTTGTTTGTGCATGTGGGGGGCGAGATGGTTAAAGCGTGGTCAGACTTAGAGACACCTCTCATATACTTCTGTCCAACTTCTGCTCTTTTTTTCCTTGCTTCGCACTTTGTGTGTGTGTGCGTGCGTGTGTGTGTGTGTGTGTGTGTGTGTGTGTGTGTGTCCGTCCTTCACAGCCCCTAAATTAGAATGTTCTCGAATCCTGGTGGTTTCCTTTTGGTTTCTGTAGTAATGTTTGTCTCCATGGCGAAGACATGCACAGTTTAGGGGGGATAAATTCAGTCACCTGCTGCCAGATCTCATTTAATCCAAATAATTGTGATTCTGGGGAAAGGTGTGGGGGTAAATGACATGTTATTGCAACACTTGCATGTTGTCTATATTTCAGGGAGGCAATCTCTGTGGTGTGCGAGGCCGTGCCCGGAGCCAAAGGAGCCCAGCGCAGGAGAAAGGTACGCAGCATGTACACTAGTCTAGCACACACCCTTACACAGCATTATTTATTTATGCGGCTTAAGTGGGTGGTAGTGGGAAGGGTTTGTTGGGTAAGATCTAGATTTAGTTTGATTGTCCACTCTGTGGTCAGTTGGCTGTTTAGTCACACACTCTCCCTTATACACACACACACACACACACACACACACACACACCGATCTTGATTTAGGAAGACTGTACACTTCTGCGGTTAGGGGGCTACTCGCAGGTAATTACCAAACACTCTCTGATCACCCTTTTTCCCGCCCTCTTGTCACAAGGGAGGCTGGAGAGGTTGAGTAGTAACTTGTGTGGAGCCAGTGTCAGTCTAAAGAAGCACTACAGATAAGCAGACCCATCAGCCAACAGTCTTCTGTGTTAAGACAATGTGTGTCTGTGTGCACAGTGAATACTGTGTGTGCCTGTGCACAGTATTCCTGTAAAACTAAAAGCATCCACCCAAACCGTCCATAAAACAGGTGGCTAAATCCAGCGGCCTGTTGTCGTAGTAGGGTTTGACCAAGGAATGTCTGGCACACCAGACAAAATACAGTTAAAGGATGTAAACTAGAATAGATTAAACTAGTCTAGTCCCTCTGATTTGGCTGGACTGAGGTTAATGTGGCTGAGCATGTGCATCCTGCCCTGATGCTGTTTTTCTCACAGCATGAGCCAAATATTCTGGAACAGATGAAAGCCATAAGAACAGGAGGAGGATTGGGATAAACGGGCTGGCACATTAATGCTGGCGTGGTCTGCGTGATGCTCTTGGCCCAGCCTTCAGTATGTGAACTGTTCTGTCTACTCCACATTGGTCACAGTTGGCCTTGGAGACAGGATCACTTTCAAATTGCAGCTGTTCTTCCACTCCCACACACATTTACATGCATTTCCACACATACACCCACAAGCTCATGCACGGGCAGGGAAGACTCAATGGGCTATTGGGAATTGTTGAAGTAAAAACAAAAAAAAAGAAGGTATTATTGTTTGTGCACCTTGTTTGTTTGCTTCTTAATGGCCCACATCCCTGTCCTTTGCAGCCTTCCTCACGCTGTATGACATCCATCCTGGGGAAGAGTAACCTGCAATTTGCCGGCATGACAATCAACCTCACCATCTCGACCAGCAGCCTCAATCTGCTTGCGTCCGACTGCAAACAGGTTAGACTGAAATCAGCTCACTCTTATAGCTGCTTTTGTGTGCATTTTGGCTCTGTGTTGGGTAGATTTGTCCCAGATCGGCAGAGATTTGACTGTGAGTCAGAGATGCCTCTGATTGTTGGAGCTCAGTTGTAGCCAGAGGTATGTTTGGTATCCAGAGAACACATATCCTGTGCAGTTTACTGAAACAGAGTAAACCTGAAGATGTCAGGGGTTTTGTGTGGATTCAAGGATTATACAAAATTATACTTACTTTTTGAAGATGAACTATAGAATGGCAATTTGTTGTACACTTTCTTATCATCCCCATTTTAAACTATTATTATTTGTCTTTGGAAGATTGCTTCAGTAAGTATTGTAAACTGCATTGTTATTGTTGATCATATTGTCTACTAATCTGAATTACCTGCGCACAGTTAGTTTTATGATCATTTCTGAGGATATGTTTTAAAAGATGGACACTCATTCATCTCAATGCTAACTGAAATTTTTAGGTACAGACCTAATTGATGTAAAAAAAAAATGTTTTAAATTGTCTTTGACATCAAGGAAATATCTTAATAAACCACAACCTACTGGAACTCAAGGTATTATTTCTGTGATTTGATCATCAGCGCACTGAATATCGTGACCTTTTGGAGATGCCCACATAATCTAGAGCTTCTCAACTTTATTTATTCTGGATGCATTACAAATCACTCTTAACTGCTTTTTCATTCCTACATCGCCACGGGGCAGGATGTGATTAGAGCTATGATAGGGCCCAAAAAATTAGGCCCTACCTGAACCTGCAAAGTTTCTGTCCAAGCCCGACCCTAACAACGGCAGCTGTTTTGGACCCAAGCCCGATTTTTTTAAAAACAATAAAACAAAACAAAAACCCCATAAATTTCTACTGCTTTTTTTATCTAGGTGTGTAAGTTGATTAGATATCCAGAAGATGGTGGTCACACACAGTGTTACACAGACCATACATTATTCATGACATTACACCACTATACTATACTGCATTTAATAAAATTGATAAATAAAAACAGGAAATTTGCACAAATCTGACACAATTCAAGCCTGGGGGGCTTTTGAGAAATTACAGTCTGGCCCCAATTGGGTATGGACAGAGAATCCGTGCACTAGATGTGATCCTCGCCTATGAGTCAATAGCTGCTGAACAATGTTAGTTTCTTTGGGGAGATGATATACAGAATTGCAGTGCACGCACAATAACACATAGCATAAAGACACATGCCATGCACCTATCTCCATTCACAAATAAAGCCGTGGATGTAAACCACATATTGTGCACTGAGCATTAGCACGTGTTGATGTTCTTATTGATCCAGCGTGGTTGTTGCAGACTAAAGGTGTTCCATCCATTGTCCCACTTTTTTCACAGTTTTTAATTTCTGCTGCAGTTGATGCCGCTCAATGAAGGGAAAAAGCACTTTTCTCAGTAATGATTCCACATTTGTCTCTCCATCCACATGCTTTCATCTCACTTCCCACATACTTCATGTCACCCACATTCTCTCCTTCTGTCTCTCTCTCTCTTCCCTTTACCCTCTCTCTGTCTCTTTCTTTTTCTCCACAGATAATCGCCAATCATCACATGCAGTCCATCTCCTTCGCTTCTGGAGGAGACCCAGTGAGTCACTCTCTCTCTCTCAGCTCAAATCTCACTCTGGCCTTTTTCCATCTTTCTTCAGCCTGCATTTTCTTCCTTTTTGTCTTCTGTCATTGTCTATTCCTATGAATGCCACTCACACCGTTGCTGCCTCGATGGCTTCAGTCCTTCTCTTTCAAACTTGATCCTGTTACTTCCTGTCATTTCTCTTTCAGCTCAATGTATGTTTTTAACTTCTGTTACGACTTAAAGACTGATCTTTTGCTTCAGCTTTTTCTACTTCTTTTTAACATGTCTATTCTAAACCTGCCTTTCACTTGTTCCTCCTATCATTTTTTTCCCCTTCCTCTCCTAACTGTCTTACCCTGTCTCCCTCAGGATACGGCTGAGTACGTAGCATATGTGGCCAAAGACCCAGTCAACCAGAGAGGTGAGCAGAAACAGCAAAATGACGCATTCACTCGGGCAGCATCTGACAAAAAATAGACACTTTAAAACAAAACCATATTAAAGTGATGTTGAACTTTTTCAGGCCCTTGGTTTGAGCCTTTCGTACATAAGTGGCAAATTTCTCTTCATTCAGTCTCATTGGCTGCTGAAACAGGTTTTTAAATTGCATTTTGCAAATACTGCAAATAAATGCCAAGTCATTAAAATCAACTAAAATACAAATGAATCCTTTTAAATAAATGACATGTTTCTATTCATTTTTCCCTCTCCTTTGAATTTGACAAGCCGCCCACTGGAGCTGAGACATTACAGAACCAGTGTGCAGAGTGAAGGAAGAAACAATACAAACTCACCACTAAACAGGAATTTTTGTTTGGCATATTCTGCTTTATTCATGCTACGTGCTATATGTGCCTCGATTGTCCATGTAATGATTGGGAATGGAGAAAAAAACACGATTTTTCGCACTAACCTGAGCAAGTGAAACCAAATATATATTGAAAATGGGATTACATCATGTACATTAAGGTTCTAACTAGGGTTGGGCAGTAATAAGGTATACAGTGGGGTCTTAAAAATAGCAACGGTATCAGTTTCAATACTGTCATTAAAAAAATGCAATGCACTTATATAGGAGACAATAATTAAATATTAAATATTAGGGGTGGGAATCACCAGAGGCCTCACGATACGATAACATCACAATACTCATGTCACGATATTATTGCGATTTTATACATATTGCAATATATATTACAATTTCTTACCATTTTTTCCAACTTCTAATTTTTCCCAATTTCAAATGATGTCCCCAAAAGGAAACTTGGTCAACATCTGTTTTATCTAAAAAGATACATTTCTCTGTTTGTTCATATCACTTAAGTTTTATTGCTGCAAAATGGGATTGTCAAGCAGACAAACTGACCAACACATGTATAATAATAGATCTATACTTGGCGTCCGTGTATCGATACAGTATTGCCACAGAAAATATTGCGATAGATACTATGCTGAATTGATTTTTTTTTTTCACCCCTATTAAATATAATTTATTTAATGCCTAAAAATGCTTATGTGTGGTTGTCATCACGTGACAGTGTGGAGATGAAAAGAGAAAGAGATAGAGGGGGAAAGATGGCAAGTCTTTGCACCGAGTGACCTGGTCTCGAAGAAGAACACGACTTCTGCAGTTTGGCAGCCATTCGGGTTCCGACCTAATGAGAAGGGAGAGGCGTTCCAGTATTAGTGTTTGGTATTCAGTTTCTGAACGGTGTAGTCACAAGCCAACAGTTTGGTTGCCGTCTGAGCCTACGTCATCATTTTTAATTAGTCACAGTAATACCGTATACCACAATAAAATAGGGAGTATGACAGTGTAAAATTTTGGATACCACCCAACTCTCCACTGTAAACAACCACTGGAAAGATTGTCCTTTGTTCTCTATGCAATTGTGCAATTTAAGATAAAACTAGAGAGCGGTAAAGTGACATCACATGTCACATGCCCTCTTCCTTTGTCAGTAATTGCTGCCCATTAGTCCTTGAGCAAGGCACATGTACATGAATGTACTGTTGTTGAAAATGCACATGCGTACACAATATTAAACTTTGTTTGCAGGTTGTCTGGCTGAGTTCATATTTCACTCAAATACATGTTGCTGCAGCTTTCTTATTAGTCATCTGTGTCTCCTTTCTTTCAGCATGTCATATCCTGGAGTGTTCAGAGGGTTTAGCCCAGGAAGTCATCAGCACCATCGGCCAAGCCTTTGAGTTGCGTTTCAAACAGTACCTAAAGAACCCCCCCAAACTGGTCACACCTCATGACAGGTAAATGGGAAAAATGGCACTAACATGAGCCCAAAACTTGAGCTTGTGTTTGTATTTTGTTACCCATATCTTGTTTCTGTGTCTGCTTTTGTATCACCCCTTTTCTTAGAATGGCCCCGTTTGACGGCTCTGCGTGGGAGGAAGAAGATGATGAGGCTGCTCCACCTTCTGACGTCCCTTACTATAATAATTTCCCTGGAAAACAGCCTCCCCCTGGTGGACTGATTGACATGAGGACCCGCCCAGGTGCCACGCTGGTGAGAAGAGTGCACGTAAACACAACAGGGGGATGGGATACTCATATGCATGCTTCAACACACCCAAACAGTACTCATGCTGCAGTTAAGATGATACACTTGTAAAGAATTTATTAACTGTACAGTACTGTATGCGTCACAATTGCCTAGTTCTCAGCCTAGAAAATGAAAAGGTAATGGTAGCAGTTGCTCGATGTGTGGTAGACATATCATCAAACCTTTTGTAACCCTTTTAATAGGAATCTATTTGTATTTCTTGTTACACACGAGTATGCCCACATGTGGCTATGACTCATTATTTGTTTATATGCTTCTGTGTTTGCAGCCTTATGGACAGCCAGGCCAAAATGAAATTCACAAGCAGCCTCTGCCTCCTCTACCAGGTCAGTGTCTGAGTGTCTGTCTGATGAGGAAACGGGAAGATATGGCAATGTCACTGATGTCTATTTGTTTTCTTCTAGTGGGTGCTAAAGATGGGGGACGGGAACTGTTTGATGACCCTTCATATGTCAATGTGGACAAACCCCGACCCCCAGTTGCACCTAATGGAAATGCTCACAGAGATGCTTTTGATATGAGTAAGTGCCTTACCCAGTCTATCTATGCTGTGTTAGGAATATCATTTGGACTGCTGTCTAAAAAACACAGAAGTAGTGCAGTGAAACTAAATAACTGGAAAAGGTGATAATGCTGATGATTTCTTGTAAATGACAAGATGTGTGGGTTGTTATCAAAATTACCAGAATTACTGGTAACACAAATCCAACCATGTGGAAAGAATAAGTGTTAATTATTGACTGAGGACATGAGCAGAGTAGCGTGTACTGTTGATTCCTTATGACAGGCTAATTGAAGACTAGAGTTGCCCACAGAAGGCAGTGTTGGAGCAAGATAAGGGAATTATAGTGCCTTTGTCTATTACAGGGCCATTTCACGTGACATGATTGGTTGACTGTGTAAAGCTTTTCACATTAAAGACACAGTCCTCTATCAGTGTATAGCAACTGTCAAATACAGTGCCTTGCGAAAGTATTTGGCCCCCTTGAACTTTTCAACCTTTTGACACATTTCAGGTTCAAACAAAGATATAAAAAAAATATTTTTTGTGAAAAATCACCAACAAGTGGGACACAATTGTGAAGTGGAACGAAATCTATTGGATATTTTAAACTTTTTTAGCAAATACAAAACTGAAAAGTGGTGCGTGCAAAATTATTGGGCCCCCTTGCGTTAATACTTTGTAGAGCCACCTTTTGCTGCGATTACAGCTGCAAGTTGCTTGGGGTATGTCTCTATCAGTTTTGCACATTGAGAGACTGACATTCTTGCCCATTCTTCCTTGCAAAACAGCTCGAGCTCAGTGAGGTTGGATGGAGAGCGTTTGTGAACAGCAGTTTTCAGCTCTTTCCACAGATTCTCGATTGGATTCAGGTCTGGACTTTGACTTGGCCATTCTAACACCTGGATAAGTTTATTTGTGAACCATTCCTTTGTAGATTTTGCTGTATGTTTGAGATCATTGTCTTGTTGGAAGATAAATCTCCGTCCCAGTTTCAAGTCTTTTGCAGACTCCAACAGGTTTTCATCCAGAATGGTCCTGTATTTGGCTGCATCCATCTTCATCTCGATTTTAACCATCTTCCCTGTCCCTGCTGAAGAAAAGCAGGCCCAAACCATGATGCTGCCACCACCATGTTTGACAGTGGGGATGGTGTGTTGAGGGTGATGAGCTGTGTTGCTTTTACGCCAAACATATCGTTTAGCATTGTGGCCAAAAAGTTTGATTTTGGTTTCATCTGACCAGAGCACCTTCTTCCACATGTTTGGTGTGTCTCCCACGTGGCTTGTGGCAAACTTTAGACGAGACTTTTTATGGATATCTTTGAGAAATGGCTTTCTTCTTGCCACTCTTCCATAAAGGCCAGATTTGTGCAGTGTACGACTGATTGTTGTCCTATGGACAGACTCTCCCACCTCAGCTGTAGTTCTCTGCAGTTCATCCAGAGAGATCATGGGCCTCTTGGCTGCATCTCTGATCAGTCTTCTCCTTGTCTGAGCTGAAGGTTTAGAGGGACGGCCAGGTCTTGGTAGATTTGCAGTGGTCTGATACTCCTTCCATTTCAAAATGATCGCTTGCACAGTGCTCCTTGGGATGTTTAAAGCTTGGGAAATCTTTTTGTATCCAAATCCGGCTTTAAACTTCTCCACAACAGTATTACGGACCTGCCTGGTGTGTTCCTTGGTCTTCATGATGCTCTCTGCGCTTTCAACAGAACCCTGAGACTATCACAGAGCAGGTGCATTTATACAGAGACTTGATCACACACAGGTGGATTCTATTTATCACCATCAGTCATTTAGGACAACATTGGATCATTCAGAGATCCTCGCTGAACTTCTGGAGTGAGTTTGCTGCACTGAAAGTAAAGGGGCCGAATAATTTTGCACGCACCACTTTTCAGTTTTTTATTTGCTAAAAAAGTTTAAAATACCCAATAGATTTCGTTCCACTTCACAATTGTGTCTCACTTGTTGGTGATTCTTCACAAAAAATAAAATTTTTATATCTTTATGTTTGAAGCCTGAAATGTGTCAAAAGGTTGAAAAGTTCAAGGGGGCCGAATACTTTCACAAGGCACTGTAATGTTCACATAGACACGGCAATGCAGAAGATATTTTTCCTATATACACAAGCATGTGAGGGTTTCAACAGATAAATACAATGCAACAACTGTGTATTTATTTTTCAAGAGCCATTTGATGATGCCCTGGGGGTCTCTGGGCACAGTGGCCCAAGTTCAGTGACAACAGCGCCCCCTCTGGTACAGCAGTTGCAGTATGAGACCTGGTTCCATGGTAGTTTAAGTCGCAAGGAAGCAGAGAGGCTGCTGACCCGTGATGGAGACTTCCTGGTGCGAGAGTCTGGGACCACGCCAGGACAGTACGTCCTCACAGGACAGCAGGGGGGTCAGGCCAAACACCTGCTACTAGTCGACCCAGAAGGAGTGGTGAGTCAGGGAGGATTTTATGGGGCAGGAGAGATTATAAAGCATTATTGGGCGAGGGTCATTTTGTAAGTAGTGTTTTCCTAATACACGTTGGTGCGTGTATTTTTACTTGCCTTTAATATGTTTTTTTGTCTTTAAGGTCCGTACAAAAGACCATCGGTTTGAAAGTGTGAGTCACCTGATCAGTTACCACATGGACAACAGACTCCCCATCGTATCAGCTGGCAGCGAAGTGTGTCTGCAACAGCCAGTGGAGCACAGGGCCTGACATTACACACACACCAATGAGATACTCCACCAAATATACACACACTCCTGCACCAATTCAACACAAGACAAACGGAACACTTCATAGGCTATAATACACACACCAACACTACACTTAACACACACATACTGTAGATATACAATACATAAGCAAACACACCATTGCAAAGAAAACCAAAAATTAAAAAAATCACCAGTTCCTCTGTAAAATCATTTCCTTGCTGCTGTTGCCACATATTCCTGACCTTTCTGAAAGCCAAACTGTGACCTGCAGTCTTCGACCCCCAACAACTGTCAGGCGCATGATCCCTCCACAGCGGAGAAGCACTGCTGCAATGTCTCAACAGTCTACTGTGAACCAGGGATGAGCCCTTTGCTGAGTTCAGACAAGGGCAGAAAAAAAATATCTCAACATCTGATCATGAAAAAAAAAGAAAACAGAACACTTAATAGAATCTTGTACAAAAACATAGTGGAACTGAAAAGTATATATATAAATGGGACATCTAATGATATGTGCAGTGCTTTTGAGCATGTATTGTCACATTCAGGGAAATTATTTCCCTCCTCAGACTGTTGCTGGAGCATATTAGGCAAAATACAAACTTGATGGTTATGGTTCTTTGTTTCAGAGACAGACCCAGGCTCAAATATGAACTGTCACTGGAGCACTTCAGCAGCAAACCTGACTTTGAAAACATTCTGCCTGGTGAATATGCATAAACGAGTTTGCTTCCAATCTAATCAGGAGAGCCACACTACCCCCAACCACTCCCCTTTTAAGGACCTTTGAACTTTGACCCCCTGAAATGATAGCTGGTGATGATGAAAGCCTGTATGCAAAACTGGGGGACTGCTATGCCAATGACTTTTCTTTTCTTTTTTTCGTCTGTTATGTTGAGATCACATTACTTGTTGAACATTCTGAGTGGAGCAGGATCTAAACAGCTGCATCTCCCTAATCCTCCGTAAACACAGATACACCTTTACACAACACACGGTCTGCACCACCTGTCATGCCAAAGAACATGAACTTGGTCGCTAACAGCAGAGAAAGCCATGACACTTATCAGCAGTTCTCTGTCTTGTGTGCTTACAGCAATGGGAGCAAAAAAATATATAATTGGCCTATTTTAGAGGGGAGAATAATTACAGTCATTGTGCCTGAATACAACATCAAAAAGGAGATTTTTAAAGTAACATTGATGTCACCCACAAACACGACTGTTGCTTTTCATTGACTTCTTAGTATGTGTTTGACAATCTATGGGTTATATATTTACAGAGGATTCTGACTGAAAGCAAAGGAGATTAGTTAAGAAAGACCATTTTAAACTTCGGCCAATGAGAAATGTTTTTGAGCAATGAATTTCCCTCTGCAAAAAAGATTATCGTGATGTTTCTTTATTTTGTAATCACTTGAGGGAATAATGTCCCCTAAAAAAACAAACAAAAAAGACAAGCGGTTTGGGGTAACTGAACATAAGGACATAAATGTTTTTGGAGCACTGCTAATATTATGCCAAATGTTGCTCGTAAGTGTGCCGTTTTCACAAACTCTTTGAGGATCTGGGGGGGAGAAGTTCACACTATTGTTTCTCCTTTCCTCTTCCCTCAGTTCATGATGATGATGATGATGATGATGTTGTTGTTTATGTATCTTTTTAATTGTGCCTTGTTTCTTCAATGCAGTCATGTCACTTCAATGCAGTCACCTTATGTACTTAATTCAAATGTAGTGAACTACAGGAGAATCTCACACAAGCCTCTCAGTTAAACAAAGACTGCAAAAATGACACTCCAGAAAACACACAAACGGATCCAGTGATGGCAATCTCCCTGATGCACATTCTTGCATTCAGCTTATAGTCACAGATACTTGATGTCACCATGGCCGGGGGGGGGGGGATATTTCCTGACCATCTGTAAATAACATCAACTTTTGACTGGTCAGCTTAGTGTTGGATTGTGGTTTTACATAGTTGTAACTTTAATGACTTATTTGTCAAGTAACGCATGCACCACAGCACTGAGGTAGCTCTTCCTAAAGCCAATTGAAACTCTTGAAACATGAGGAGGAATCTTTCAACCTAAACCTGAACTGTCAACTAGTCCTCAGACCCTGAAGTGGGCTCACATGTACATGCACACACGCACATACCAGGGTGACTTCTGGTTCAGTCAGATACTCACACGCTGCCTGTTCAGGTGCTTTTCAGCAATAGGAAAACCAGAGCTTTAAGATCGTGTGTGTGTGTGTGTGTGTGTGTGTGTGGTGTGGAAACAGACACACCTGCCCCTCTGCTTTATTGGTGTCCTGTGTTATCGTTCATCAAGGATGCCTTTGTTGCATGAAAATACTTTTGGAAAAATTTGTTGTTGGTGATGGTGATAGTGTTGACGATGCTGTTGTACTTTTTCATTTGTAAAAGCCAAAGGTTACTTTCAAATAGTGTGCACAGATATTGATTTTATATGTTTCTGTTGTAATACTTTGTTTTGTTTTTAGGGAAACATTTCTGTTTACACGTGTATCTGAAAATATAGATTGCAAATATAAATACATATATCATTCATCTCTCTTTGTGAGTTTGGCTTTTGATATGAAACGCCTGTGTTAAGCTTGTTGGATAGGCTTTTCAAAAATCTTTTTCTTTTTTCTATCAACGTACACCAAAAACACTGATGGAAAATGAAACAACAAAGCACACACTGCCAGAAGGTATGATTGCCTTTCCCATACTGTCCTAAACAAAGAGTGGGGTGTGTATTTGAGCTACTGGAACTCTCTTGTTTGTGAACAGATAAGCCTGTAACAGTAGGGGGCTGATTCAGGAATTATTAGAGCCTAGAGACTGTGTGTGGGGTACTACAGAGGGGAACAGTGCACAGCAAAGGTAAACAAGGTCTTTAATCAATCGGCGGATGTTTAAAAGCAGGGAACAGTCGAGAAAAAGCATGTTGTGAATGGAGGCAGCCTGCAGTTTGTACAGGAGGTTATAAGTATAGGAGCTAACTGTGCCAGAACTACGGAGCAGACCTCAGCTGTTGCACTAGCCCAGTCTGATCAGATCTGTTAAGCCTCACCTCCTATTACTTCTCGACGGCCCTCCTTGTTGCCTCGTTTTTTTCTTCCGGAGCCATGCATCCCCAGCGTCCTCTTCCCCAGGCCATGCCCTCCTCCTCTCTGGGACAGCACCTGAGGGACATGGCCATGGGTCTGGGAAGAGGCAAGAACTTCCTTGGAGGAAATGTTGCCTATGGGTTCATCCAGTCATTTAAGGAGTGCCTGTACTTCCTCCTCTGCTGCTGGTGCATCAAGGAGATCCTGGACTGACAGAGAGTAGATCAAGTGGTCAAACATTGATTTTCCACTTTTCTCCGTTGGCTCCTATAGTTTAATTTAATCCATCTTTTATTTCATTGGGAATGGAGTGTTTGATCAGCGGTGCTGGCAAAGCGTTGGCAAGTACGAGTCTTGTCTCATATGACAGCAAACTAACACTTGAGCACTTAGCAAACTTTAATTTGCTATAAAGCAAAATCTATATATGGAGCAATTTATGTTTTGTACTGTTTAAAGGAAGGTTCTCAATTTTAGAAAGCTGCAATTTCAATGAGGTATAGGTGTACTAAATTATGCAATAATTTAATGTGTTAAAATATTTTTATCTTTGTTTTTCAGTATCTGTAGGATGCTCTTCTTGGGTTCCAGAAAACACACATTTGCACATTTCCAGAAGCTAGAAATGTTCACTGCAAGACTGGGTCAGTTTCCTTAATTCAACCTTGCTGATCTGAGATCCCGATGACTGGCAGTCCTGATGTTCACTGTTCACAACACAAACTGGTGTGCATTGAATAAAGGAACTTGTGAAAAGAAAACATATTACCTTTATGTCTGCATTTTTGTTCATTTTATTTTGGTTAATCATATAGTTAACTTATATTGTACTGCTAAAAAATAAAGATATACAAATAATGTGGTTTAGGTGTCAAACTAGGCTTTTATGTGACTTTAATGAGGTAAAGCTTGTATTTTTTTTTTATTTCACAACGTTTGCAATGTAGCATAATATGTTTTTAGAGGTCCAATTTATGACTTGTATTGAAGAAAAAAAGGATGCATTTTACAAGCTGTCTAAAATGGGAAACGAGGATATTGTGACCGAAAATATCAGCCTGGAAGCAACCCCACTCTGTGGACTACGAGCATTAAGTGCCGAGGAATGCTCTGGTGATGCTATCGTATATAAGATGTATGTTTTACATACATCTCACCTGCGTATGTCAATCAACTTGGAGCCCTTTCCCTGTCAAGAACAGTGACTCCGCATTGCCATTGGTCGAACTAGAGGGCGAGGGGCGGTACCAGAACCAACGATGCCTATGATTGGACGAAAGGCGCGTGGCTCATGCAAATTCAGGGGGAACTTTTAAGTTTCAAGGTGGATGGGGAGATTCGTCTGCTGTATTGTATCTGTAGGGACAGTAGCGACTCAAGTAAAGTGACGTACCACGGTAAGAAGGACCTGAATTTGGATGTAACTTACATGTGTTTTTTATTACGAAGTAACTACATCTGTTCGGTTGTAGTTTGTTTTTCCATTAACGGTAGCTACGTCACTAACGTCGATTCACTCACTTTTCCTGGTTGCTCGATTGACTATTGTAACGGTCAAAAGTTTTGTTTTTAAAGGCTAATGTTTATCTACGCTGTTCGTGTCATTTGAACTATTTAATATTTTGACTTTATTCGCACTGGTCTTTAACTGGAGTTTAACTCGGTGAAGTTTTATTTTTCATTTTTAGCCCATGACATTTCCTGTCACAGGCTTTACACTGCTTCACTCAGAGCAGTATAAATAACTAAGCTACGTACTAATGTAATGAACTGCCTGCTTTGTTGATGATGATGCTACTGTGTGTGCACTGCTGTGAACATGTTGGGTATGGTGCGTTTGATGACAGCCTAACATTGCTGTCCCGGACTGTCCTGCAGTTTATTCTCTTGACCTTTTTTGGTAATTTTTCCCTGCTGAGACCAAGATAATAAGATAGGCCTACATCTGTAATCATACATTTGGCTGTTTTGCTCAAGAAAAAAATAAAGTGTGGCCTACTGTTGCCTAATGCAAGGTGACACATGAATTAAACTGAAGGCATGTTATTGTTTTTCTGAAATTGTATTAATGAACTGAGATCAGACAGGAAGTCAAGTAGGCCCTATCTTTAAATATGGCGATATGATGTAAACCAGACTCGAAAAGCTAGAGCTTTACAGGTTAAATTGGATATAACTCCTAAAGATCAGAGATTAAGAACAGACTACAAGGCAAGGAAAATAATTATTTTCTGTTAAAAGCCATTGGCTTTGTGGTGCAGTTGAAATAATCCTTTTAATACTGTCCTCAGAATACATTTCTGCCTCTGTTGTGTTCCCCATGGCCATCTTCTGCATGCTCCCTCGTTCTGTCTCTCATCAATCTCATGGTAGCTATATTTAGCCAGAATCTATTTAAGCCATTCCACTATATGCCCCACAATGCTCCTAGGGCCCTAGGCTAGATTCAGTAGCATTCTCCTGGGATGTACTCGATTAGGAGACCTAAATTGCAGAGCTGGGATAGAATTGAATTTGGGGAGCGAAGTGTGTCATTACCCAGACAATGTTTTGTTATGTAAGTGGTTAGCTCTTTCTGCATTCGCTGAAGAAAGCCAGACTATGCCTGATTATATGCATCTCATGTTATGTCCTCCTCTGCTGTTTGAGAGAACATGCTTTATACAGTTGTAATACCTGACACTAACCTGTATCTTACCAGGAGGAGAAATTGAAATGTCAATCTGTTTCCATTTGAGTGATCTTGGTCTGAAGTTGTGTTGGCACAAGTACATGAAGGATAAACAGTTTCCCCATATGTCTATCTCACTGTAGACTTTGTAATTTCTTAGCAAGGTACACATAAGAATAGATATAAATGGTGTGGTTTGTAGACATATATAACCAGACCTCTAGCTCTTAAATGGACAGCCCATTCTGCTGTCTGTATCTCCAGAATGGTTCTGGCCTTAGTTACTGGCATCTCTGCCAAAACATGTTCCAGCTAGTCAAAAGCCAGGGTAAGCAAAAGGCCCACAACACACACAAACTACTAATGACGAACTGAATGATCCCAGGGAACTGGACTTCCTGCACACACACACACACACACACACACACACACACACACACACACACACACACACACACACACACACACACACACACACACACACACACACACACACACAGAGCACCATGTGTTACAGTAGCTCCTTTATTAGCAGAATGGGCGAGGCATGTATTCAAATCCTGAGCATGGGTAAACAAAAGATGTACATTTCTTTAAGCTGCAGTACTCACACAGTCATCCTAACACCAGCCTCTGAACAATAAACGCGCTTGCTTCTGTAACAAGTGCATTGTTAACCATCTGGAAACTCTATTCCTAAATCACACAGCCAGCTTTGATGCGGAGCATATAAAAATACAAAGGAGGATTAATTTCATTTGATTTATTCTTATTAAACTCCTATTAATCATCTAATCTAGAGATCTTTGACAGAGGGTCCAGGACCCCTAGGTAGTCCTCAGAGTTACCCCTAGGTCGTCCTCAGAGCGGGGGGGGCACCAAATTATGAATTAAAATAAAATAAAGTTTTTTTTCTGAATTTAAAATGTTTTACCATGAATCCAACATTTTAGCAAATAAACCAGCCTGTTTGTGGGAAAAACCCACCCCCTCTGATGATAGGCTAACTGGCCTATAGGTAAGGTAGTCACTAAGGTTGCCATCCACAGATCCACATTTATGTTTATCATTAAAACATGATTTATAAAATCATACAATCAGTTTTTTTAACAGCTTAGTATTCAATGCAAAAAGGTATGCATAAGGGCTTTAGGCTGACAGTTTAACATGCAACTTACTTGTATACAGTATGCAGTAGGGGCCCTGATCTCCGGCTCTCTCTCAGATAAGGAGTACTTGGTTTTAAAAACGTTGAAGACCCCTGATTTCTGTGTTGTATGTTCCTCTTGTGTTGCAGGAGACAGGCAAAGCCTCTAGGGGGCCATGTCTGGCGGCACCAGTGCTAACAACAGCTGGACACTCCTCACTCCTGAGGTATCACCACTCTATAAAAACCATTGTAACATGTGGAGTTGCTGGTTATGACCTCATTGAAAATGCATTATTTAAAAAAAAAAAAAAAAAACCCTCTGTCCTACTTGATTTTATTTTGGGTCACCTGCATATGAACTAGGTTTCTGTAATAAGTCTGTCTTTGTTTCTTTTCTTTTTATGATTTTAATTAGTGCTGTCAAACGATTCAAATATTTAATATAGTTATAATATAGCTAATAGTTAACTCGCAATTAATCGCACATTTTTATCTATTCTAAATGTCCCTTGATTTCTTTTTGTCCCATTATTTTTTTGCTCTGCTTGCTTTGTGCAAATGTTTTTTTACAACATTGGCATATAGTAGTGTTCACTTTCACACGTAACATTCACACTTGAAGCAAATAATCTCTCACACAATAAAACAGTGTCCATGAACAAAATACTTGACGAGGCGGCGGAGAATTTGCATCAGCTGTGTGCTTGGCCATCAAGTGGTATTTCAGACTGGACGTGCTGCAATGATAGCTCAGTTCACAACAACGAAAACACACAGGTCACTTTCGTCTTGTCAATGGAACCATTTGGCAACTTTTAAAAAGTAATCTTTCCATTCAGAATCGTATTGGGATCCATTCCGTCATCTCGTGCTCTCCATCCACTCACAACGTATCGTTACTACTCTTTGGCCGCCTCGCAAGCCCAAACAAGTGTGTGCGGCATGCCTGTTGTTTTGTTTCCGGTCTAGCTACAGCCGATGTGGTGTTGTAGTTTCTCTAACGTCACTAGTTGTTGCAAGCGCATGTGAAAAAACTAAAAAAGTTTGCTAGGCCAAAAAGAACGTTAATCTTGCAATAAAACAATTGACGCCATTAAAAATGGGTTTGCGTTAACGCCGTTAATAACACGCTTAACTGACAGCGCTAATTTTAATTATTATTCAGAAAGGCAAACTGGCTTAAGAGGCACTGGCCTGATGGCTAGTTAAAAACACACACACACACACACACACACACAGCCTTGTTCAAAGGCACCTTGGCAGTCCAGATAGCCTGGATAGTTCCAGCAATAATATCTACATGGTAAGAATGTCCAGACGTCTGTTTCTTTTGACTGTTGTTTGTCTGTTTGTCTGTTTGTCCTAGGAGTCTGTCGCTGAAACCCTAAGGCCTTTGGCAGAGGGGACAGAGCACCATGAAGGAGGCCTCACATGTGCAGGTGTTTGTCACACATAATTTGAGGATTGTGAGATAATTCATGGCAAAAGGAAAAACATATTTCTAACACACAAATCTAATATTTGTGTTTTTAAATTTGCTAGTTTTTAGTTTTGCCCATTTGCCTTCTCTGATAATTAATTGAACAATAAATTATCAGAGAAGGCAAATTAATTTTGTTTAATTACAATTAAATTCTCGGTTACATTTGCACTGAATGACGCATTCAGTAAACGGAACCATAACTCTTGCAGCGCACATGAAAGGATGCGCAATATTAGCTCTCACATAAAATAGCACCCTCGTGAATTAGCCTACTGTTGCTAACATACATTCATAAATCCTACATAACATTGTCATCAGACTTGCTTATTGATGTGCACACACAGTGATGTCGCCAAACTTAGTCCAAAGAGGGGAGAAAGGAAACAGTGATAGCGTTTCACGTTAATGCCTTTTCTCTCTCGCTGACGCAAGTGTCTTTGCTAGTTTAAGACCAACGCAGTTGTCAATTTCCCGTCCAGCGCCCTCGACTAGGATTAGCATGTGTCTGACAGGGTGAGGGTTGTGACATCACAATGGTGGCTCTCCATCGTGATGTTGTGGCGATGGACAAGGCACCATCGTGATGTTGTGCCGATGGACAAGGCACCATCGTGATGTTGTGCCGATGGACGATGTCATCGTCCATGGGACCTTAAACTATTATGTTCATGCTTGCCTCCTGTGTCAGCTTCTGTGGAGAACCAGCCTGCAAACAGTGCAGAGTCTGCAGAGAGGCTCCCTGTTGAGGACCACCTGGTAAGACAGCAGTACACATCATTTTCTATAATGTTATATTTGTTACACAGCTTATGATTGGTCATCAAAGGCATTCTACTGTCTTTTATTTTGTAACTATAACATCCTTTGGTTGAATACTCATTTCTGCCTGAGGATATGCATTTAAACGGTTTATACCATAGTCACCAGGAGTGCTTGATTTTGATTGGCCAGTGGGTGTGTAGCCACATTATTACCTTTCTACCTAAGATTTATACATAGAACATTATTAATTTCAACTGTTACAAGGCTACAGCTTCTTGATGAAGTTATCAAATAATGTTCAATACACAATTTATATTTGAAGAATTTATTAACAAGTTAAAACATTTGATTTGAGTAAGTCAACATTACTACAGCACTGTTACACTAAATCAAATTACTGAATTCATTTTTAATATAAAGCTATACATGCATATCAGCTAGTATTAGATTATTTTCAAATAAAGTGAATGTTCACTAACCTTAATGTTACTTTACTAAATGCTAGAGAACCAAGGCATGGTCATTGCTAGCAGCAGAACAAATGTAACTGACCATTAATGTAAACTTCATAAAGTTACTGAAACAAACAACAAATTGCTTTTGATAACAATACAAAAATGCATTTACCTCCTATTTGATGGTAAATTATTGAAAGCCAGCATATTATATTAATTAAGGCTGATTCAAGACCCCTTCACTTCACGTCGTGGGTCCTGATCACCTTGTCGGAGTTGTATTCGCTATAACAACCGCCTCACTCTACGTTATCCCTTACATATATTCCCATCCAATTAGATTGAATTTGGTATTGATGACGCAAAAAAAACGGTAACTTCACTGAAAATATTTAAAACTAAAGTAACAAGTCTATTTTGTAAAATGTAAGGAGTAGAAAGTACCGATATTCGTGTTAAAATGTAAAAGTAAAAAGTAGGCACAATAATAAATAGTAAAGTAAAAATATCTGAAAAATCTACTTGAGTACAGTAACCAAACCAAAACAGTTTGCTAGGCCAAAAAGAACGTTAATCTTGCGATTAAAAAAAATGGACACCTTTAAAAATGGGTTTACGTTAACGCCGTTTTAAATGACAGCACTAATGTTTTTAAATTAAAGGATTAGTTCGACATTTTGAAAAATTCTGAAACTTAGAGTTAGATGAGAAAATCAATACCATTCTCAGTCCATGAAGTATAAGGCTACAGCCAACAGCCTACATGGCTTAGTTGGAAGGCAATATCCTCCCCGACGATTCTGGACTATTTCTTGACTGCAACCAAGAACTGTCAGCTGTAACTGCATTACACAAGATATAAAGAGAGATATAACATTGTATAACATCTGGATAGAGCCAGGCCAGTCTAAGCGCACTGGCTGTACGTTTTATATTTTACCGTACAGATACAAAAGGTGTAGAACTTATTATCTAACTCTCCAAGAGTTCTTTGGACTTTTGCTTTTGAATTAGACTCATTGCTTGTGTTAAACACGCTAAAAGGGAGTTCTAACATTTTTGACTGACTGTGTAATAACGTAAGGAATTTTAATGACCTGATTCTTTTACCCAGGTACCGGAAGAAAAAACAGCAGAGCCAAGTGGAGACGCAAGCACAGAGCAACACACCTCTGTGGCCACCGCTGTCATTGATGCCCCTGTGGCCACCTCTTTGCAAGTCTCCGGCAGCTTCAACCCTGATAGTGATGCACTCAGCCAGTCAGAGGGCCTACCTGAAGCCCCAGCACAGTCCAGTCGTGACCCGGATTCATTTTCTGACTCCTACACCCACATAACCCCCTCCCCTGATGAGCCCCACACCTCACTGCTGACCACAGAGAGTCTGGGAGGGGTGAAGTTTACACAGGAAGAGGACAGGCTCGCACAGCAAGGAACACTGCATACGCTGAGTGGGGAGGAGCTTCAACATGAAGGGGAGGAGTCCAACCTGTTTTTGAGAAGGACTGATTTAGGGAAACAAGCAGGTATGAACAACAAGTCATTTAAATATAGTCGCAAGCTGCGATTCGCGGGTTCAAACCTTTTTTCTCAATAGCAACTTTAAAGTAATTTCAGACATGTGGTCCAACGTCGTTATATAAAAGATATCCGGCAAGCTTTGTGACGATCGGACAAACAGTGCACCTTTTTAAAATGCCAACAACTGATTTGTCAAAAACATTTATTTTCAATTCAGTGTGATATGTAGCTCAGTCCAGCTCACGGCAATTTGAGAAAAGAAGATGACCTACACAAAAACTTGAAAAAATCTTGATTTGCGTCATTCCACGTCCAGTTACTGGGCATTTAATGCACCCCCTGGTGGGAAACTTGAATGAGCCTTGCAGTGTATGTGTGAGGTCATTATGTAGACATTTCCTGGAAGTTTTGTGTTGATTGGACAAACATTTAGTTATTTATAGCCTGATTTGCGCTATATCCACTGCAGTTTGTTTACATTTATAGCACCCCCTGATGTTCAATTTGAATGAAACTTTCAGGGTGTGGTTCAGGTACTTATGAGGATATATCCTGAGAGATTTGTGTTGATTGGACAAAGAATATGTGATTCATAGTAAAATGTGTGTAATGCCACTCACCTATCTTGCGCTTGTAGCGCACCCTAGTGGCGTATGTATATCTGCCTCGGTACGTCTGGGGCATTTATTTGAATATACCCTGTGAGTTTTGTGATGATTGGCCTTACGGTTGCTGATTTGTGTTCATTTATGTCCAGATCCATGTCCCTTTCGAAGTTCATTGGTCAATAAATTGAAAAGTAATTGAGAAATGGATATGCTATATACAACTTGTAATAAGCTTGATTTATTGATGATTCACTGTAAATTCTATAGAAGCACATGCACACATTTCCAGTTATTCCCCCAAGTTTCATGTTTCTATCTCATTCCAGCTCCCGTGAATTTGAGCCGGCGCAGTAGACAACAAATAATAATAATAATAATAATAACTAAAACAGACAAACATAAAAGGGTTCTACCTCTTTGCGGTGAACCCTAATTATGACATTAATAGTATAATAACCTCAGAACCGGTCTTTATTATGTTTATGTGATTAGATCATCACCTGGTATGCCTGTATCATTTCCTTTATTTTTTTGGAGACTAAGCCATGTATAGTACTTGTGTTTGAAGTGTATTTGGTGGACTAGCTGATTATGGAATTGTTCGGAATCTGGGCCAGGCGCTTGTCTGGAGAGGCTGTGGTTGGTACGAGGCAGGGAGCATGATGTAACAGAGAAACTTTTAGTTGCATGACAGAAGTAAATTGGCTTCAAAGAGACTGGGACCTCTAACGTTGTTTGGCGGTGTGGTTGTTTTTGGCTTTTTCTCACTCGCTACAGCATTAAAATGAGTCTTCTTTTGCTCTGTTGTGCATTTCTTTTTGTTTACCAACTGGAGTTCAGTGTCAGTGAGTTATTTACACTTTTATAGTTCAACTGTTCTTTTACAATCAATTGTGATGCATATAGTTTGGAAACTTTAGTGCCAAAGTCCCAAAATTAAACATTTGAATCATTTTCCAGGCAATTTAGTCAAGATGTAGGTCTTATTTATGTAGTTTGAAGGAAAATAAGGCATGCAAATTAACCAGTGTGCCATGCATAGCAGAGCCAAATAAGAAGCAAGTTTCAACTCCCATGAGGAGTATACTGCAGTATCAGATGGTTTACAGTGCTTTCTAACACCAACTTTGTGAGTGCAAGAGCACATTTGTGGCTAATAATGTGCAACAGCTTTATAATAACAAATATGGCAGGCAGTAAAGGGTCTAAGGGATACCTACATATTCAATTATTAGCTGTTTTAAAAAATATACCTTAGGGGGCTACCCGTAGAATAGATTAATCTGGAAATTGCAATGTAATACTTTAACAACAGCTTTTCATACTCTTCCCTTCCTTGCTCCAGGTTCCCCTGTGGATTCAGAGGTGGGTGAGGAGAGGCCTGAGAAGACGGGAGAGGACGCAGAGCCAGAGGTGAGGAGAAGGAAGTCTCTCTTAGCGGCTCTAGAGCGGATTGGAAGGACAGAGGAAGAAGAGGAAGGAGAGGAAGAGTTTCAGCTGCCACAGCGGGAGGAAGACAGCGGGTTCTCTGTGAACAAGTGCATTCTGGGTGCTGTCATTCTGTTAGGGATTGGCACCATCTTTTTCTCAGGTAGGCATCTGCATATGACCTGTTGGGACAGTAAACATTAATACATTTAAAATTAATTGTTGATGATGAAGGTGTTATACTGAGGTTGTTTAGAAGAAATGTATTTATGGATTATATGAATAGCAGTAAACTAAGGGTGCTCTGAGACTGCGGCGTATTATACCTGCAGGTGTCTTCATGGACCTGGATGAGGGTAGGTTATGTGTGTACATTGTACATGTGTAGGAATGTGCTTTCTTGCCCACAGCATATACAGTGGGTACGGAAAGTATTCAGACCCCTTTAAATTTTTCACTCTTTGTTTCATTGCAGCCTTTTTCCAAAAATCAAAAAAGTTCATTTTATTTCTCAGTAATGTACACTCAGCAACCCATCTTGACAGAAAAAAACAGAAATTTAGAAATTTTTGCATATTTATTAAAAAACAAAAACTGAAATATCACATGGTCATATGTATTCAGACCCTTTGCCGTGACCCTCATATGTAACTCAGGTGCTGTCTATTTCTTCTGATCATCCTTGAGATGGTTCTACACCTTCATTGGAGTCCAGCTGTGTTTGATTATACTGATTGGACTTGATTAGGAAAGCCACACACCTGTCTATATAAGACCTTACAGCTCACAGTGCATGTCAGAGCAAATGACAATCATGAGGTCAAAGGAACTGCCTGAAGAGCTCAGAGACAGAATTGTGGCAAGGCACAGATCTGGTCAAGGTTACAAAAAAATTTCTGCTGCACTTAAGGTTCCTAAGAGCACAGTGGCCTCCATAATCCTCAAATGGAAGACGTTTGGGACGACCAGAACCCTTCCTAGAGCTGGCCGTCCGGCCAAACTGAGCTATCGGGGAGAAGAGCCTTGGTGAGAGAGGCAAAGAAGAACCCAATGGTCACTGTGGCTAAGCTCCAGAGATGCAGTCGGAGATGGGAGAAAGTTGTAGTAAGTCAACCATCACTGCAGCAATCCACCAGTCGGGGCTTTATGGCAGAGTGGCCCGAAGGAAGCCTCTCCTCAGTGCAAGACACATGAAAGCCCGCATGGAGTTTGCTAAAAAACACCTGAAGGACTCCAAGATGGTGATAAATAAAATCCTCTGGTCTGATGAGACCAAGATAGAACTTTTTGGCCTTAATTCTAAGCGGTATGTGTGGAGAAAACCAGGCACTGCTCATCACCTGTCCAATACAGTCTCAACAGTGAAGCATGGTGGTGGCAGCATCATGCTGTGGGGGTGTTTTTCAGCTGCAGGGACAGGACGACTGGTTGCAATCGAGGGAAAGATGAATGCGGCCAAGTACAGGGATATCCTGGACGAAAACCTTTTCCAGAGTGCTCTGGACCTCAGACTGGGCCGAAGGTTTACCTTCCAACAAGACAATGACCCTAAGCACACCGCTAAAATAACGAAGGAGTGGCTTCACAACAACTCTGTGGCTGTTCTTGAATGGCCCAGCCAGAGCCCTGACTTAAACCCAATTGAGCATCTCTGGAGAGACCTGAAAATGACTGTCCACCAACGTTTACCATCCAACCTGACAGAACTGGAGAGGATCTGCAAGGAGGAATGGCAGAGGATACCCAAATCCAGATGTGAGAAACTTGTTGCATCTTTCCCAAAACGACTCATGGCTGTATTAGATCAAAAGGGTGCTTCTACTAAATACTGAACAAAGGGTCTGAATACTTATGACCATGTGATATTTCAGTTTTTGTTTTTTAATAAATATGCAAAAATTTCTAAATTTCTGTTTTTTTCTGTCAAGATGGGTTGCTGAGTGTACATTACTGAGAAATAAAATGAACTTTTTTGATTTTTGGAAAAAGGCTGCAATGAAACAAAGAGTGAAAAATTTAAAGGGGTCTGAATACTTTCCGTACCCACTGTATCTGTGTGTTTGAATGTGCAAGCAGGAATGTGCACTGTTTTGCATGACACCTTTTTAAAGGCACTGCATGCTTTTAAGCTTGTGTGAGCAATAGAGAGCTATTTATGCACTTTTGCAACAAGGCTTATTTTCTGTTGTTAAATGAACATTTTATACTACATCACCACAATGCAAATCAATACTTTTGCGTTTGACACCCACATCTTTTCTAGTGTAACGCCTGATTTATAGGTTTTTAAAAAATATAATAAAATGTTCATAGCATGATCAAAAAGTTTAAAAATTGGAGATTCAATGTTTCCATAAATATATAGTCCACAACCTTTTATTTGAGATATTATACAGTGTATAAATGCCCTTACTTAGCTAAGGACTACACATTTAATTATAAAAGCTTGTTTGGGTATGTGACATTTATTCCCGTGTATATGCAAAGTTTTTGCTTGTGTTCTTTGACAGTGTATTTATTTACATGAACAGTAAGCTTTGCATAAAACATTTACAGAGAGTGACTATGGTACAATGGAGCTGAAAGATACAGAGGTACCAGGAAAACAGGTCAGTCTGACGTCAGTTTGACACTTCTTTTTTGTCCTTCTATTCTGTCTTAGTGTTCTTTCTGTTATTCATTATAAATACAATTTTAGCCCCTAGCTTAGAGTACATTGAGTACCACCACATTCATATTTAGTGTGATATGCTCACCAGGAGACCACCCACAACACTGGCAGCTTTACTGCTATTGTCTACCAACTGTGCTACTCTGGACTGTTGTTCTTTCCTGCCTCATCAACACTTACTGTTCTCTCACTTTTTGACTACTCCGTCTGGCAATGGTAATTCTAAAAAGTTATCTAAAATCTTTCCATTGGGTTGTACTTTGTATGCAATTTGTTGACAGGAGTGGCTTAATCCAGAGGTTCATCCACCCCCAGTAGATGCTGACAGTACAGAGCTTCCAAATACGTTTACCGAAGGGAACCAGCAGATTTCTGTACTACAAGCCCAACTCCAGGTGTGTGTGTGTGTGTGTGTGTGTGTGTGTGTGTGTACGCAAACAAACTGCCTTCCTAATATGCCAATTGTGTGCGAGAGACTGTGGCATGTGTATGTCTGTGCATAAATGTGTCACTGAGTTTGTAGTATTCTCACAGGACCCTCTTTTCCTGTTCTTTTCTTTCTTTCTTCAAACAGGCACAGAAAGAAGAGCTAAAAGTAGCCAAGGGACAGGCAGCTAAGGGAGCAAAGGAGCGGCTGTGTTGGGAGGAGGTGGAGAAGGAAAACAGTAGGTTGAAGAAAGAGATGGCATCTCTCCCTGTCCTTCAGAAAGAGAATGAGAGGATGAAGAGAGCTGGAGTCTGTCCTGGCCCTACAGAGAGAACTAGAAACACTGAGATCCACTGTGACTGAATTAAAACTCCCCTCAGGTACAAAGGGACAGAGGGAGGAGGTTGGGAGGGGACATGGAGGAGGCTAGAAGATGTAGAAAGATGATAGTTATTGGACAGATAGGGAAAGTGCAGTATGATTATTCATTTTTCTTCTTTACTGTTATTTTCACTGGAATGCTCACTTCTCATCTTTGTAGTGTAGATATAGTGACTTCTTGTTTCCTTCAGCAGCTCAAGCACCTGTGATGCCCACCACATCGCCCTCCAGTGGCCAGGCAGAGGACAGCATACAGGGCACAGCTGGCTCTACAGAAGGAGGGCCTAAGAAAACATTGGATGACCAGAGGGAGAAGAAGAAAGATGTGAAGAAGGATAAAATTGACATAGCTGAGAAAGAGGAGTGGAAAGAGAGAGATAAATCTGAATGGAAGGAAGGAGAGAAAAAGGAGCGTGAAGATGGCATTAAAACAGAATGGAAAAAGGAAAAACATGAGCAAGGAAAGTTTGAGAAGAAGAAAGACAAGGACGGTAAACAAAAGAGGCACAATGATGAGACAAAACAATGGAAGGAGAAAGACTGGAAGACAGAAAAGGCTACCAGGGGTGATGAAGGAAAGCCTTGGAAGGATAGGGAAGGAAAGAAAGAGTGGATAGAGAAGAGTGAGAGAAAGGTGGAGGAAGACTGGAAAAAGGAAAAACATGAGAAAGTGAAGGCGGATAAACAATGGAGGGGTAAGGAGAAGGATTGGAAGGTAAAAAAGACCATGGAGAGAAGCACAAGGGCAAGGAGGAATGGACAGGAGAGAAGGAATGGAAGAAGGGGAAAGATGGCTTTAAGGAAAGTGGCAAAGAGAAATGGGAGGAAAAAGATTGGAAAGAGAAAGGAGAGAAGAAAGAGTGGAAGAAAAAAGATAGTGACTGGGAGAGTAAAAATGGCAAAGAGCAAACTAAGGAAGGGAAAGGAAAGGGTGAAAGGAAACAGTGGGAAGAGAGAAAAAATTGTGGTAAAGAAAAGAAGTGGAGGGATGAGAGGAAACAGTGGAACGAAAACGAGTGGAAGAGCAACAATGGTAAAGATGGTAAGGAGCGGAAGAAGGATGAGTGGAAAAGAGGAGGAGAGAAAGACAGAAAACACAATGGTGATCGGAAAAAGGACAGATCAAGCTCCGAGAAACACAAAGATGAGCACAAATATAATGGTAATCACGGCCACAGGGCAGAGCACCTGTGGGGAGATGCGAAGCCCCCTCACACACACCGCCAACCCTCCGTGGAACAGCCCGAGTACTGGGTCCAGCAGAGAGACCGCCTCCAGCACAACCCCAAACCACCACAGCCATGCGACTCCCTGGAGACCTGTGCTCAGGCCGAGGGGCTGCTCCCTGTCCCCTTCCTCGAGTTTGAGGCCATCCTCCAGTCTTACCTCGCCAAGGCACAGGAGGCAGGAGTGGATGATTCCAAAAGAGAAGAGGTCAGAAAGCTAGCAGCCGAATTCTTCAAGAATGGACTCTTTGTCCACGATCAGATGAGCTTTCAGGAGTTTGTCGAAGACTTGGGAGATATTTTGGAAGACATGGTGGAAGGAGATGACGACGCGGAGGAAGAGGACAGCGCCATAGAAGAAGAAATGGAGGGGTTTGAAATAGAAGTCATCAAAAGGTTTTCAGTGCCGGAAGCTGTAGAGAAAAAGGAGAGATCCAAAGGGGACTGGAGGAAGGAGAGCGGACGAGGACGTGGCTGATGCAGTCATGGCAACTGATGGATCTGTCAAAAGTAGCTTAAGAGCAGTGATGACGGATGAGAGGTTATTCATCAGGTAACATTTTATATTGGACCACAAACGCTTATAAGTATACATTTATCATCCTGTCACCATTTTCACCGGATCTTAATTCACACCTTACATCTGTTGTCCGAGAAAGTTCAACTTATGATTTAATTTCACTGTTCTGGGTTGTTTTATATTTTACCTATGCACCTGCATACACATTAGTTGTTAATAATGGAGAAATAATTGCATCTACATCTTGTTTTTGTGATGAAATTAAGAGAGAAGAAGCTACAGAAACAAGTGAAGTACAATGCACATGTTGCATAGCCTTTGTGTGCTCTGTATTCTAGTGTTCAAGCCATAGAAAACCCCACGTCTATTTTATTTGGGATTGAGCACCTGCAGCTAATGATGAAAATCCGTTAGTGTGAAAGTCATTCCTGCACACAGTGCTACTTCCTCCCTTTGTATAGGGGGAGATTACACCTAGTTAGATTGTTTGGTGTTTGATGTTACTTTGCTTTGACTCTCATGCAGGAACAGACTTTGTATAGTCTTATTTACACACTGCACCTCTTCCTCCGCAAATCACACTGTGCACTGATGACGTCTACCTATTCACTGATTCTACGCTGTACCTACAGTATGCCATCTGTATGTACTAATTGCTTTAGCCTGGCCTTAAATGTCAGATTATCTTTAAATCATTAGTTTTTAGAAAGAGTGGCATGAACTGCTACAAAAAAGTTTAGTTAATATTTTATGTGAAATTCGAGAAGTCTGCATTTATTTTGTTTTGGATGTTTGTACTTGTAGCATTAAATGTGTTAAAGAACTATGTTTAAATGCAGAAATATATAATTAACTTATTTTACAAAGGTTGGCTTTAATATAGACATAAATATAATTTGTTGGCATGTAAGATAACAACATGTTGAGCATGTATGTTTCTTTTCAGGTATAGAACTGTTGTGCACTAAAATTAACTTAATTATTGTTTTATCATGAATGGAACATTTGTTTTTGTCAATTAGGTTGATCATGGCACTGAGGTCATGGCACGTAGTTTACATGCTAACTTGCTAAATGTATCTGGTTCAAGGGCCTACAGCCACATGGAGGTTATAGGGTGTTGATGCAGAACAGCATACTGCGTGGGCTTTGTGGCAGCATAGAGAACTTTGTATGTTAGAATTTTCGTATTTGGCCCTGTTACTGTCAGGCATAATAAATTTGGCACATCCCTGTGATGAAATAACTTGCTATTGTCTTCTTTTCATTCACTCACACAAATGTTTATCTCCAAAGAATGCCACCTACAAACATCTATTCATTTGATTAGACACCATTATTTCAAGCCTCCATCTGCATTTGATCCTGTTTGACTGACGTGTCCTGATGATTCTGCAAGGTAAGAAACAAGTTGAGATCTTTTGTTTTTTGTTAATAATTAATAATATATTTATGGTTGTTTGACCAGTTGTCCCACCAATTTCTGAAAGTCAGTGAAATCTGTAAAAAGCTGGATTTGCCAACAGATCAATACAACAGGAATGATGTTTTACTGTGTGTGCCACTGCAGATGAATCAACTCCTTTCTTCTTGCATGTCTTGTCTTTTCCAGACCGATGTTAACATCTCCTCTGTGATACTTTTTCTGTTGTTTTCCTCCTTTTATGTTCCCTGTATCTGGATGGGTGAAGCAACTCCTTTGCTGACAGTAGCAGAGGAAAAGCAGAGAGGAGAGGGTGAGATTGACTATGATGACTTCACGTCTTTTAGTCACTGAGTGTTTTGTCAGTCAGTCATTGTGCCTGAGATTAGAAAACACCAGGCTGGTTAAATGTTGAAACTTTTTACGTAAGTACTATATATCCATAACAGTGATTCTGTGCATGTAAGAAGTACTGATAATTAGTCCCTCACCACAACGTGGTGCCATTTCTCCTCATAATGTTTTGAGACTGCTGTACTGTAGCTTCAGCAGTAATGTCACAAACAAAACACATGCAATTTCTACTGCTGCGTCTGTAAAAAAGCAATATTGAATGCAAGTTTAAATTCCCTAATGCACTACTACTTAATAAAGTCTGTGAAAGGAGACACTGTAAATCAAACCTGTACCGCTGCTATATACGTGTATGACTTTAAGGACCGCTCAAGTGTTTCCCACACTTTTTTTAAATTTATTTATTTGCATGAAATATTGAAAGCAGAACATGCATCTACTCTGAATGCCAAATGATGGATGAGTGGGTACAGCAGGCAATGAAGGAATTCAAGAAGTACGGCTTACGTTTTGAAATATAGACAGACAAATTGTAAGACACAAAATCATTAATCATAAGACAAGTAGCAGCATCGCCCCATGGAAAACCTTAATGCTTTTATACCACTAGGTGATTTCTCATTGCTTTCTATAAGTCCTTAATTTTGTGTTAATAGCTGCGCTCTTCTTTCTCGTGTGTGTGTGTGTGTGTGTGTGTGTGTGTGTGTGTGTGTGTGTGTGTGTGTGTGTGTGTGTGTGTGTGTGTGTGTGTGTGTGTGTGTGTGTGTGTGTGTGTGTGTGTGTGTGTGTGTGTGTGTGTGTGTGTGTGTGTGTGTGTGTGTGTGTGTGTGGTGTGTGTGTGTGTGTGTGTGTGTGTGTGTGTGTGTGTGTGTGTGTGTGTGTGTGTGTGTGTGTCCTCCCTTATATTCCAATTGTGCACATCCTGTCATAGCTTTGGCTAAATTGATTTAAGTCTTATGAGGTAAAACCCAAGTGCCTCATTTATAGAAGGTTTTGCAACACAGACTGTGTTTATATCTAATTTACTACTTTCTATTTGCTCTCTGCAGATTTTTGGCCACAGTTTACCACTCATACAAAGCAAAGAAAACACGTGAGACTGTTTTCTGTGCATGAACTGAGCAAAACTTTAAACTATTTTTAATATTTAGATCAGTCCTAACTGATTGTTAGTCCAGGGTTTCCTGGATGATTCATCCAGCAACCCATATCCTGCCACATACTGCTTACACACTGAGATTGTATCTGAAAATGCAATTGCGTCATGGAAAAAGGTCAGTGGTGTTTGGAAAACATGGTTTACATTTTAGTGGTTCCAATGATTAGTGTTCAGAAAACACAAGCTGTAAATATATAGAGAGAAATGAGTGAATGATAGATCTTCTTTACTAGGAGAGGTCGGCTAGAAAAAGACCATTAAGACTTGTGTCCACACAATTTATCCACACACATACCTGAGCTTCTGTCCAAACTTGAACTTAATCTGCATCATATAATAACTATGTTCTGTAATGTTATATTAAATATGATAAACAGCAATTCTCATTTTTCTTTTCCTGAAAATATTGTCTGAAGATCATACCCCATCCACCTCTTGACATGAGTTGGAGTTTAAGGCGTATGCTGGCAGCGATGGTTCCTCTGACACACTGAGCAGAGATGCGTTCCACAGACGGGTTACATCAGAGCTCTGTAACTTTGTCGAGGTAAGGACTGTAAGTTTAACAAACTACAATACTGCAGTAATGCACCAGTGTAGCATAGTACATATGTGTGTGTTGGTGTAATACATAACAGCAGGTGGAGGGTTTTTACTCCAATATCTATTGCATATACTGAAATATTTAGCCAATTTTTTGTCTGTCTGTAGACTGCAAGCACTTTTGTTACTCTAATTGAGTCACTTTTTTTATAGTTCACTTGTTCACTTTTGACTATATTCTAAAACCTCTCATTTACTACTATGAAAACAAACCAAAGCAACAATCAATTTTCAGTTTCCTGTGTATCCAAAGCCTGATGCAGCTTATTCCTCTGTGCCATAAAGCTCCACACCAAGGTGACATGGTCCTTCATTACCATGAACATTTGATTGCACTTTTTATTTTTTATTATTCCTCCAGGTAAGTCGATTGAGAACAAATTCTTATTTGCAAAGACAGCCTGTCACATTCATAGAGTTACACTTTCATACCTGGAATTACAACCACAGTCTGACCTGATGGCCATGAGCAGCTCCATGGAGCGGTTGGGGTTTAGTGCTGCTTCTTGTCTTTCCCGCCCAGATCTTATTCTGTTGGTCTGGGGATTGAACCTCCCGGTCACAAGCTGGCTTCTTTAACCTCTTACATCAAACTACTTGTGTGTGTGTGTGTGTGTGTGTGTGTGTGTGTGTGTGTGTGTGTGTGTGTGTGTGTGTGTGTGTGTGTGTGTGTGTGTGTTTGTGTGTGTGTGTGTGTTGTGTGTGTGTGTGTGTGTGTGACCCCAAACTTTTGTGTGTGGTGTGTGTGTGTATGTGTGTGTGTGTTTTGTGTATACACACACATTATATAATGAATATAAAATTTTGACTGTGTGTATATATATATATACAGATAATATATATATAGATATATATAGATATAGATATAGATAGATAGATTATCTGTAGATGATTGTATTCAGCTACCCTTTTTTGTTTTTGTGATCAAATTTTTTTCTTTTTATATTCAGAAAACATAATCTCAGAAAATGTAATATTTACGAACAGTTAAAACAACACACTGGGACAGAGGAACGTGTCCCAGGGCCACAAAAACACAGAAGAAAAAGGGGAGGGAGACACAACAACTCTTGCAGAAACAGACACACACACAAACAGACACACACACAGACAGGCAGACACAAGACAAGGGACCAATCACACGCGCAAACAAAAGAAAAGGCTACACCATTGATTTTAAGGACTCTGCGATGCTGTGCCAAGTGCTCAGCCACCCTGCTTAAAAGACAAGAGCCACCTTTAGTTAGGCCGATAAAAAAACAATTCGGAACATAAGTTTCCTCTACACCTCTTTTTTTGCCGGACAAAAAAAGCTTCCTCATAACGGCAGATTCATATTGAAAGGGTTATCATCTGGATGCCACATTGGCCCTTTTTGCTGTGACCATATAATTAACTGTTAGTCATACTTGTGTTCAGAAAGCTGCTTGTGTTCTTCCACGTGGGCAGTTTTAATGCACGTGGTCTTACTGTACTTCTAAGTCTAATAATATTTTTAAAAGAATATTTTAGCATATTTTACTCTTTCCACTCCTTCCGTGGACCCTTCCGTGATTTAGAGCAGTTCTTTGTCATTTTAGGACAAGGTACAACTCTACATCTGATGTGCGCATGTTCCACAAAAACAAAGAGTTTGTCATAAAGAAAGAGTTTCCACCCTTCAGAGACTTAAAAGTTTCTCTTTAACCTTAGAGAGTAGTCTAGTTGTGGTTGTGTTGTCATGTTCAATCAGCGCACAATGGCAGAAATGAGTTCCTGAGGCCCAACACAAAATACAGGGCTGCCTTTTCCTAGTGTGGAAAATTCCATGTGTTTCTCCTTGCATTAACAGCTGAAACAACCACTTTTGCCACCAGAGGGTGACAGAGCCATAGATCCTTCTGCCAAACAACCTCAGCTGTAGTTACATTTATTTTTTAACTGGTGGTGTCAGCTTTTTAGTTGTTAATGTATCGTCCTGTTTTCCTGCAGAATGCAGCCGACCTCGCTGCCATTGACCAACTCTTGAGCTTATTGTACAACAACAACAACAATGATGGAGAGCTCAACGTCCTGGAGTTCTGGCAGCCAGTTGGGCATCTTGCAAGCAAGCATGGGTTTAGCCAACAGTGTCCTCTCAGTTACTCTGTTACAGTTTCATGTGTTACGACTTGTCTGTGTGCCATACAGTTTGAAATAAATGGGAAAACAGACAAATGAAAAACACCCTGAAGTCAATTTCAACTGCACAACACTGTTTTTACCAGTAGTCTGCATTTCTACTAACAGAATACTATTTCAGCAATATTAGAACCAGTACTAGCTGTTTCCCAGCATACACACGCTCACAGCTCACAGTAAGCACACTGCTTGTGCTTACAGGTCTATGAGGGAGTTTATCATGTCCTTCTGGAAACAAACAGAGGTGTGGTGTTGGCAGAGCATTTTCTGTTTAAAGCTGGAATTAAAATGTCAACAAAATGTTTTTAAAAACAAAGTGTGTGTTTCTTTTCTGCTCAGGGTTTCATATGACAGTTTGGTCAAATGTTTCCTTTCTACTGAACAATATCTTTCAATTCTTTGCATAATCTAGTTAAGTTTCAGGGTGTGGCTTGAGTACATCTGTCTGTTGGAAAAGCTTTGAACACACGCGCACCTAACACGGGCGCGTGCTTGTTCCTACATGTTGAGAGAAAGTGTGCCAGGAAAATGCAGACGAATGAGCAAGTATAAAACAGACATATTAAACTGAAGATGTTTATTAAACCACATGAGACAGGCTTGTTTTTTTTCTTAAAAACTGTTTTCTTAATGTTTGTTACAAATTGTTGGTGAGAAACGGCTGTAGTACTCAAGCTGCGCCTCTTTCCACATTCCTTCTCTCCCAGGCACACGCCCTATGACAAAGAAAAAAAGTTGGCTGGAGTGAGAAGTTAAATCACGGAAAAGATATGTGTTGCTGGTTAATCTAACGCAGGACTGGAGAGGAGAATCTGTGAGGAAGAAGGAGCGCAGTTGCCAAAATATTTTCTTGCCTTTTGTTTTCCCGTCCTAACGGTGAGTCTGCTTTATTCTGAGGACTATACTTTTGTGCGTTATTGTGCTGTTTTCTTGGCAAACTGATTAGTTTAGCTTATTTCCTCTGCTGTCATAAAGTTTGCATAATTAGAGATCTTCTCTATTGCCAATAGTTTGGTGGCCACATGGGGTCAGGTTCTCTTGGTAATCTAACCCCAATCCCTTTACACTTCCAGAGAAACCGGAGTCTTGACGTTCACGTTTACTTATTTATTTGCTGTGTGTCTGTCCTGCCTCTGGCTGGTTTACAAATTGTCAGGATTAGTTAGGGCTAAATGTAAATGTGGGACGCGGGCAATAGCCCCTGACATCTCCGTTACGCAGCGCTGATTAGTTTTGGCAAATGCGCCGAGGCCGTGTTCGCCACGTTAAACAGTCATATGCCATGCTGTTGATCGCTGTACCGACGGTCAGATTGGGCTCTTATCAGTCTGAATTATTAACGTTATGATAAGACTCAAATGGCATCGGCCTGGTGTAGTTGACGATGCGCAGGAGAAATAGCTACCTGGGCGATGACAGGTAACGTGCTCATGGAGGAAGTGTGTCAGTCACACTTAGCGCATACAACACGAGTAAGATGGAGTTGATCACTCCCTGGAATATGGCAATGCTAGCTCGTGAAATTTTAGGTGGCAACGCAGAATAATGGCTTTAATGCTCTGTGGTCAGTCTGGTCCAAACTTACACTCCGATATGAACGTTACACCAACATTTTCTGGTAGCCCTGATCAGGTTTTGGGTGGTGAGGGGACTGGTTGGGTTGGGTGGCCCTACCTGACTAAGATCTAAACTGGTTTGTACTTGTCAAGTCTTAAAGTCAGTTGCAACACTGACTGAACTATTACCAAAGTCTGCACGTACATTACGCTTTATTTGATTTATCTGGGAGGTACTGTGTCCACACACACGATGATAGCCTACTACTGTACAAGTTACAGGTCCATAGCCAGACTAGTTTTTAAAGTGGACCTTTTCGAAGTTTTTCCCTAATTTAATTATGAGGTTTAATGACTTCATTTGGATGTATTTGGCCTCAAGGATTTAGCTATGAGTGCATAAAGTTAGTTGCGTGGATTGTTGATACATTAACTACATCGTCAGAAGTGGTGCTTTTAACAAGATAGGGCTTCGGCTTGGTTTAGATCATTTTTTATTTTTAGTGGGATTCGTATTATTGGCAGTTGTTATTTAAAAAGACACACACACCCTGTCTACAGGCCTTTGTTAACACATTTAAAACATGAAGACTACACAGTAAAATATGATATAAGACATTTTTTAAAATATGTTTTTATCTTTTTTTATTCTTTAAAAGCAGGTAAGTCCTAGTGGGGTGGGAGACCTGTTTTGCAAGAGAGACCTGGCCAATACTGCAGCATAAAAAGTTCCACAATAAACATAACAAAATGATGGATAAACCCAATAACAATTCAAAGTATGCTAAAATAACCCATGGAGACAACAAATGAATCATTTGGTGGTCTTGAATTCTGTCAGAGATATTGCTAATTTGATATTACAAATTATATTGACACAAAACATTAATTTAAACAAATTCAAAGCTGGTTTGTGCGGTTTAAAATATGTGGATCAGGATCCCTTAAGGTAGCAAGATATGTCTGAGGGATTGTAAGAAACAAGATGGTAAAATATAAAATCCAAATGTTCATCCGTGCTTTTTACTTGACAAGCAAAACTTTAGGCCTCTAAAATATTTTTAAAAATGGGAAAATATCCCTCTTTCATTAACCAGGTTAAAATCCATAGACGTATGCAAATGGGGGATTGGGTCACAAGTAGATATTTCTTTATTTGAAATGTCTCAAGCCAAAAGGGTCGGTTCACTGAACTACCATGTGTGTGGGGCAAAATTCCAGTAAAAATGCCACCAGAAGAACCAGTAATGCAAATAAAACAATGCACTGGGCCTCACACAAACAAACATTACACTTGAGTCTTGGTAATCTCCAGGCTCTGAATCTGAATGTGCTGAGAGGCTGCATTTGTACCCAGCACACACTCCTAGTCAGGCCACCGCTTGCTTTTATCAGCCAAACCCCACTACATGTTCCTTTCTACCCATTTGTAATTCAGTGGCCCCGATGTCTCCAGTTGTGACCGAAGCCAACTTGGGTTCATGTTCATCTCATTACATGTGGAAGAGATGTTAATGGATATGGCCTATCAGACATTTTGATATATGGGCTGTCAGATACAAACACACACAACACTGGTGGTGTGCCTGCTCCTGTGTTGCTGTTGGTCTTGTAGAGGATGTTTGACTAGTATAGTAACCCATTAAATAATTATGAATAGCTTGCTGATGACAGATGCACACTTGTATTTAGGAAAGAGTTGCGTGTCTGTGTGTGTCCGTCTGTGTTGGCATGGTAGGGAAACATGAAACAGAATCCAGGGTATGAGTGCCTGCTCTCACTCTCCCAGTAATTAGGTTAATGCTGACAAAGTCCTTATTGGGGTGTGTGTGTGTGTGTGTGTGTGTGTGTGTGTGTGTCTTTTTATGTAGGCCAGTGTGGTGGTATGGTGGGAGCATTGAGGTGTGACATCTGTGTCAGATAGGGGATTTGCCAGCTTCTACAATTACTCCAACAACATCACCACAGGCACCTATCCTGTCGCCACCGCGCCTCATGGTACTTTCTGATACACAGTGGAAATCCTGCAGCCTGGCACCGCACTGCTGCGATAATTATCAACTCTACTCAAGTATCTGCAGTATTTTTTCAAGCCCTTTTATTGTCTGAGAGCAGTTGCCTTGAACATGTTGTTTGTTGAGACAACAGAAAGCTAAATGAGAGCAGAAACCTCGAGAGACGGCTCTGCTGGCTGAATTATGTCTTGATACATTACGTTATGTGCTGGCCTTGACACTGTCTATAGATATAATGTTAAAAAATGTCCCAGTTTCATGTGACAAAATAAAATAGTCATTTTCATTGTCTACTGTTTTTATAGTTATTATTATAGACAACATCAAAAGCTCTGTTTTAAAACCATGCTACATACCAATAATATAGTCATAGTGTATTGTTTTTACAGTTTTCCATACAAGAAATCAACAGACTTTTGTACCAACAGGAAATTCTGCTATATGTGCAATGATGGATGGTCAAACTGTAGCCGTGTCTCCCAATTTAATAGTACATAATAATTGCACACCACATAAAGACAAATAAACAGTATACTGATACATTGTCATAACATACTGTTTTTGCAATTTGTATCAGAAAATCAACATTAACCACAATTGCAGGTGTTCAAGAGCAGCTCCTCTATTTGACTTTGTAGTGCATTGTGGGAAAATACTGTAGCACACTCAGATTTAAGTTCTTTTGATTATACCTCATTGTGTCACTTTTCCACTTCACAAGCCAGAAAGCAGAGAGATTTACAACACATAAACATTTTTTTTTTTATTTAATCTTCCTGGTGCTCTCTTATGATCAGCCAGTATGCACAATACAAGGACCCTGAAACTGAACTCATCCGTCACTCAGTTTATTATTTCTACCTGTGCTTTTTTTTTACTGGGACCAAAATGTCTTTTGTGAAAAGAAAATACTATTCATCAACAACACACTAATAAATGAAGTTGATAAGTGCACTTACAGTACATACGAACAGAATTCTTGTCACTTTCCCACTGTGCACACCATCATCAAAATGTGTGTAGAATTAGCATGTAGCATGTCATTTGGACAAAACTATTATCTTGATACAAGATTTACCTCCAATGAAAGCAAGATTCCATCTAGTTTCTGTCCTTCCTGTGAGGTCCAACTAGCAAAACGCAGTGAGTAGAAAGAGCCAAAACCTGATGTTTTAGGAAAATTTTAATCTATGTTGGGATGTTTGTAGTTCTTGATATAGTATGCAGGGTATTGGCGTGAGAGAAGGTGTGCTGCAGCAGACGGGCAGTAGGCAGTAATCTGAACCTGTGGCCTCCCGCTGGCTTCTGAGGATCAGATGTCCACTGTCAGAGATCACAGCTCCCATTGTGTTTACCTCAGAGACTCCCCTCCTCTTCAACCTTCCATCACTCCTTCTCTCTTGCTCTGTTTACCTCGGAGAACCTCCAGGCTCTGCCTCTCACTCACTCCTCTTTTTCTATGCTGACATCACTTGTGTGTCTCACCTTTCTCACATGTTTATGTTCAGGAGACATATCTAAACATTTCAGCATGCACAAAGATTCCAAGGTTATGATAATCTCAGTAACTGAGATCAGCCTTTTATCCACCCAAGACCCAATGTAAATATATCTTTATATTAATATAATTCTTTGTAACTGTGCCCAACGGCATCATGCTGAGTGTCTAAGTCTAAGATATGGCCATATCTCCCACTTCCAACACTCAATGCTCCACTTTTCTCTCTCTCGCTCTCTTTCTCTCTTTAGATATGGAGTCAGCCATTAAGACAGTGGTGACCACATTTATTAATTCTTCCAGTGGGAAGGAGAACCTAAGCGGGGGTGGCTTCCAGAAACTGGTAAAGAAAAAGCTTGGCGGCCTCATGCAGGTATGGAACTAGAGAACCTTTCACTGTTCTCCATCATGCTTCACTGTACACAAATAATCCATCAGTATATAACAATGGTTTTTTTTCATAAAGAGCTACCATATTCTGTATACCCTTTTGTGTTCAGGATGCAGACCGCGCCTCTGCCGTTAAGGAGATGCAGCAGGGATTGGATGTGAACAAAGATGGAAAGGTCAGCTTCCAGGAATACCTCACTCTGATTGGCTACCTGGCCAACTCCCTTAGCGAGAGCAAGAGTGGATCCAGTGCAAATGCGTCATAGATGCTGATGTAGCCGGTGGATCGGCTAATTAACAGCCTTTTTGTTTTGCGTGTTTTAAGTATCTTTTCCAAATGTTCTAGACCTGACATTTTTTCACAACAGTCCATAATCATTTTCATTCAGTTAATCAGCCAGTTGTATAATGCTCTTAATGTCTGTCCAGATCACCCTTTTTTTCAGTCACATCATATTGATCTCCACTGTCAAGGACACATTGAAGGACTCTAAACTGGGAGTGTCTTTTTTTCTATACCAATTTTACAAAAGATACTTACTGTATTTTCAAAATAAAAGCGTTATGTAATAAAACTATATTGTGTATAGTTTTTAATTGGCATTCCATCTTTCTTAAGTTGTATTAAAGTGTCTAATTGCTGACATTACCCTTTATCTTCCACAATAAACAAATATTCTGCTGAGAAACCCAGGGAAATAGCCTACTGTATGCGTAAAGTGGTTTCCGTGATATGGTTTGACATTGTCCCACAGGCATCGCTGCAATGATACCTGCTCCTTCCATAGCTACGTGCAAAACCGGCTAAATATAGCTGTGACATCCCTGAGTAGTCAAATTCAGGAGCCCTTAGATGCATCAACTATTGCAACCAGATCCTGACACAATATACGCTTCCTATTGTGTATCATCCTCCACTCTGCAACACTATACATACACATATGGTCCATACAAGCATGCACGCACTGCGCAAACCCACACTGACACAACATATTGCAACAACACACAAACCAGATTATGCACTTACCAGGACGGTAGATCAAACATGCGTTTTATGACATCTTGTCGTGCTTGTTTAACTAATTAATTAATTTATATTCATAACGTTAATGTCGATGTTTGTTTTCACAATCTTCAAGATGATTCAAGTATACATGATCATAAACGTTTCTGTCATTTATTTTTGCTTCTTACTTAATTTTCATGTCCTTTTGCTCTAACTGTGTCCAATATCCATCCATTATTTTAGCACACCCTCTAAGTCTGTTCTTTGTTTTGACATGAAGTACAAAATGGTAACGCAACAGGGTAGCAGGATAGTGCAATGTGACAATGGCGAACTGTAACATCGTCAGTATACGTCATTGTCATGGCATGCCACAACAATTCATTGTGCTCAGGGAATGCAGTTATTCAGGTGTTAAGCGTATCAAAATATGTAGACTACTTCCATGTCACAAACTCACTATTTACACTTAACTTCCATGCAGACTGATATAGAAGAGTAAAAGCCAACATTTACAGTAAAGTTTACAACAACAGCATTTGTGGTGTGGCTTGTGGTCACATTATGGGTACTTCAATTTACCTAATGCTGTAGTTACAGTACAATTATTGTTTTTTGTCAATATGTCATCTCTGACAGAGCAGGTGGATCATCTGTCTATCTATTTAGGTGATAGCAGGTGTCTGATGCGTAAACAGAGATGGAAGAGAGGAGCAACAGGTGAAAGGAGGGAGAGAGGAGGAAGGATAAGTGGGATGGGTGGAGTGAGGGATGTATTTAAGACGTCCTCCTCATCCTTCTCATCAGTCGCTTCTGCCTTCTCTCTCTGCACCTGACCAGCAGGCCATCAATCGTCCTCCACTCAGGTAAAGAATTATGTTGAGGACAGATTTCAACTCTAAAAGCTGTTTCGCTCTGAGGTTGTTTCTGACTATTTGTACTTTTAAAGTAGCTAATGCATGATGCTGTCTGTAGGTAGAATACCTTTTGAAAATACTTGTGAAAATCAACGACAGGAAGAGCTTTCCAATAATTTACTGATCATTTATGAAATCTTAATTTATCATGAGCAAAGCTTGCCAAAAAGGTCTTTCTGATCATTTCTTTATGCTGCGGATTTGTGAGAATTTGGAACATTGTGTTTATGAAGAGAGACAGATGTCAGAAGTGATTGACAGTGAGGGAAAAGTCTTCACAGTTCAGAGGTGATGTATAGGTTCAAGAAAGGCAAAGAGTTACATCTGTCTCCGGTGTTTTCTGCTATCCGGTGGAGCTAAAGTAAAAGCCAGATCAGGTTGCTTCTGTGTGTCCTGGTTACATCTCCTCCACTAGTTCGGCTGTATTACCAGCTTAGAGTTTCACTCTTATCAGCTAGCTCACATTTCTGGTTGCTGTCTATGTCCTGACTCTTAGAGGTCTTTTCACTGGGGCAAGGCAATATACTAATTGAGGATCAGTTTAATTTGTGGCAGAATCTTATCTGGACAACTGGCAGGGAAGAAACACTCCTGATGTGGAAACAGTTAGAGCAAACTTGACTCTGGGGCTGACAGGGTATCTAACTCTGCCAAATATACCTCTCCTGTCACTATGTAAATGTAAATGGACTGCTATTAATTAGCACTTTTCTAGTCTTAACGACTACTCAAAGCGCTTTTACATAGTACAGGACCCATTCACCACTGACACACTGTGGCCGAGGCTGCCGTACAAGGTGCACCTGCTCATCAGATAAACACACATTTACACGCCGATGGTGCAGCATCAGGGGCAACTTAGGGTTCAGTGTCTTGCCCAAGGACACTTCAACATGGGACTTCAGGGCCAGAGATCAAACTACCAATCTTCTGTTTAGCAGGTGATCTCATCAAAGATCAAATTTGTAGAGAGTGTGTGTTTTGCATGCATTTAAGTTTGTAACAGAGAAACCATGAGAGACTTTAAGGCTCCATGCTCCTGAGAGTTTGCAGGCAGGAGTACTGACATGGACTGCTCTTGCTTTCTCTTCCTCTCACCCTTTCCCCTATTCTTTCCTTTTCCAGAATGTCTTTGCCCAACTCAGAGAACGCCTCCACCCTGGAGAACGCCATGCAGCTCATGATCCAGACCTTCCATAAGTACTCTGGAAACGAGGGAGACAAATATACACTGAGCAGGGCTGAGCTCAAAGAGATGCTAACCACTGAGCTCGGCAATTACCTGGGGGTAAGGAAACACTTAGGGATACAGAGATGCACAGCTTCATGCATATAAATTAGACCCAGCCTACATTTCTGTTTTTTATCCTCACACATGCAGAATGCCCAGGATAAGGAGGCAGTTGATAGGGTCATGGGAGATCTGGATTCCAACAACGACGGGGAGGTAGATTTCACCGAGTTCATCATACTGGTGGGAGCTCTTACTGTGGCCTGTAACGACTTCTTCCTGGAGTACGACAAGCCAGACAAGAAAAAGTGAACACAAAGATGTCTCTGCAGACCCATACAGTCTAGGGAGGGAACAGTTCAGACAGAAGTGGACATCCTGATATGGGATTCATATTCACAAATACACACACACACACTCACACATGTCTAATAGTCACCTGAGAAGTAAATGTTGGGTGTTTGTGTATTTGTCTGCAATGTCCAAATAATCCATTACTAGCTGTATTTATTGTAATGTGAAATTCTGGAGACTTTAAGTCCGTTTCAACACCTGTAGTAGGGTTAGGTTGCTTTTTTCTTTTCATGTATTTTGTAACACATTCAAGCACATGAATTTCTCCCTGGAAAGAATAAATGTAACCTATACTTCAACAATACAATGTCAGTTGTACTTTATTACATGAAGATGTGAATGTACACATAATAGGCACCAGGTGGCAGCAAGTGGCCCTCAATCGAATCCGGCAGAAGATTATTGCATTACTTTTAATCTGCTTTGCAAATGCTGGCACAGCACTTTATTCCAGCAGTCGATGGATGTAGATTGGAGATAGATTTATAAAGCATAGCTAATAGATATCTTTGTCACATTAATTAACTATATACAGTATATGAGGTTGTAGTTAAGTATGAGTGACCTCTGTTGTTGAGGTAATAAGGTGTATATGAACAGGTAAAAACTATACCTACATTACTGCTTTTACAGCAGAATAATAATAACGAAGTGGCCTTGGCCAGGCCCTACACCCATGATTGTTTAAAAGCCCTGTTACTACTGGAGTGTGAAGGTATGTGTGTGTTTGTGAGTGTATATAAAGGAAGTTGCCAGCCTCAACATTAGAAAGCCAGGAAATATTCCTTTCTTTCATTCTATCCTGTGGTGTAAGACTCATGGGAAGTTTGGGTAATACAGTAATTTACTATAGGTTGCCTGTGTGTGCGTGTGTGTGTGTGTGTGTGTGCCTATGTGGTTTATGAGGACATTTTGTCTGAATACACGCCACACTATGAGGACATTTTGAATTAACGGGACATGGCCGATGTCCTCATAATTCAGACAACGTAGAAGTGTTTCTAGTAGCCTAAAAAGCTAGAATTCCAAATTTCAGCAAAAGTCTTCATAGTACACAATTATCGGATTTTGTGTATAAATTGTGTATCGACAAGCGCCCCTGTAGGTTGGTCTTGGTACTGCACCCCCTCATTAATAATTCACACAATGTGTAAAATTCACAGCTTTTGATTGGCTGTCAGCCGGAAGGTCCACATAATACCGTGTTTTATCAGACAAGCTGTGTATTCTACATTTAACAACACCGTATCATGCTGAGCTAGCATTGACACCTGCACCTGCCTGTGTGAAGAGAGGAGAGCAAGAGGTAAGACTCACACACACGGCTACATATCTGGTCCAGAAACTTAGCAAACTTTATGTTGATATTGGTCGCTAGTTTAACGTGTTTTTTTTTTTTTACCTGTAATTGATAACTAACTCTATATTAGTTTAGGTAACGCTAGCTAACGCTAACGGGTTAGCTAATCCTATAAACACTGCCTAAACTAAGCGTTAGCGTTAGCGTTAGCGTTAGCGCTAGCGTTAGCGCTAGCTAATGCTAACGCTAACACTAGCGCTAGCTAATGCTAACGCTAGCGCTAGCTAACGCTAACGCTAACGCTAGCTTATTTTGGGCAGTGTTAGCTAACGCTAGCTTAGTTTTGACAGTGTTTATCTCGGTAAGTGTTTCTAATTCGAAAGTTTGTGTTAGCACAAAATTATAATGTTAAACTAACAGTCTGGGCACGGATTTAATGTGAGTTAACCCTCTGAAGACACTATGATTTCAGCCAGTGTTACTGTCTTTCAGAGGCTGTAGTGGGCCTGATATTTAATGTATTATGAAGTGCTATCATATGAAACTAGCTAGACAAGCTAATGCATTCATTGGTGCATTAGGTGCTGCACTATGTCAGAAACAGGGATAAATAATGCTCCAAAGTTAGGTTATATTTTGTTGAGGGAGAAACCAGCTGGCTTACTAGTGAAGCAAGGCAGGTTGATATGAATTGCTTATTTGTTTGGTACATTTCCTATACAGGCTGTACTCTTAAAGACAAAGTCAACCATAAATAGTATATGTCTGCAATGAGTTAGTTAACATAATTATGATATTTCTTTTCTCTCTTTACTAAAGGGAGACAGCATGTCTGTAGTGAGGCCACAGAGAGCTAAGATTAAGCCTAAAGAAGAGGCAGCTTATTTTTCATCATTGGGAAAGGACAAGGATGGATTTAATATAAAATATATTAATTCATTCAAAGGTGAGTTGCCAAGGTAGCTATATATATATATATATATATATATATATATATATATATATATATATCATCCTTTTAATTATTGTATTAATCTCATCACACTGACACATCCTCTGTTCTTTTTTAGGTCGAGGAGTGTTTAGTTGCCGCCACTTTCAGAAAGGGACTTCCTCATAGAATATCGAGGGGAAGTCTTAGGCAAACTGGAGTATGAAAACCGACTAAGACTGTACCATGATGCTCTAAAGGTTTTCATGTTTGAATTCCACTACAATGGGAAAAAACTATGGTATGTGAATTGTCACACTTAATTTGTAGTATCTTTTGCCAGTTTAATTTTCTCAGAAAAACAAACTGCTATTTCATACAAACTCAATTTCAGTACATGTAGTAGTAGTTATTGTTGTGGTGGTGATTTATTTATTCATTCAGCATAGTGTGCTTCTGTCATTCTACTTTTACATTTTGTCATCCTTATCTTTTGCCTTTCAGTGTTGATGCAGCCAAAGAGGATGACTCCTTGGGCAGACTTGTCAATGATGACAATATAGACCCAAACAGCAGAATGAGGACAATCACTGTTGAAGGAAAGCCTCATCTGTGTTTTTTGCCATCATGGACATCAGGCCAGGGAAGAGATCACCTACAACTATGGAGACTCTGACTGGCCATGGAGATCAAAGGTACAGAAAGAAATGTGTTACAGAGATGTTTAGATTGTTTCTCTCTCTGCAAACAAGTTGGATTGTAAACTCTCTGCTATCAACAACAAGTGTTGTTGACTTATTTGTGCATTTCAGCTTGACCTACACTTCATTTTCATTTAATGAAAGGTGATGTTTGACTCGTGTCTGTCATGCAGTGCACTCAGTGTAATGGCCCAGACCCATGACGTTGTGCTGTTTCTCCTCCACCAAATTACAAAATGTGTTTGCTGACAGGCACTTGTAATATCTAAACAAACACAAACCAAATTTGGGAAATCATTAATCCATCATTCCTTTTAACAACATTGGTGATTGAAATTAGCCAACTCTGTGTTAGAGCAGTCTAAACACTATCACACAGCAACACTGCATCATGGATCAAGCTTCTCCACTTTATCGCTAGTAAGTAACTAAGTTTCATACACATGACGTGTGTATCCGCCATTCGACCCGTGCTGCCCCCCCCCATTCATAATGATCAGCCGTCTCTCTGTGAGTAGCGGCCACCATACTCCCTCTCTCGCAGTTATAAATAGACTATGTGACGATAAAATTTGTTTTGGTTAAAATCAAGAAATAATCGTGAGAATAATCATGATCAAAATTTTTATCAAAATAATCGTGATTATCATTTTGGCCATAATCGTGCAGCCCTGTGTCTAAAGTGGTTATTTATAGACACTCTAGGGACAGTGTATTTGTGACTACATAGTATGATTGAAAATTAATTTTCAAGGCTAAATGTTGTACATACACAGTCCTCAGTGTACTGGTCAGTTGTAGACATCTAGATGACAGGGTATTTGGACATTATCCCTCCATAGTAAGATTATTGGAAAATGTCACTCCGTATGACGTTAGCTATGTAGTATAATTAGTAGTTTCAACATTTCTCTATAATATTATATCCACAAAAATTGAAGTGGAAAGAAATCACTTACATTTTGTGTTTGAATCAAAACTTTTAAAAAACCCAGGCTATTTTTAATCATCCCAGTGTGGATGTGGTTTATCAGATTTAATTGACAGTGACATTAACAGAAGACCAGTTCACATGGAATGCCATGAAATATGTAATCACAAGAGAAAGGAGTTAGGTATTGCAATAGAAACTAAACGGATTGCTTCAAATGTTTTTAGCTATAATTCAAAAAAAAACTGAATTAACAATTGGTGTAAGAACAGTTTTAGTTTCTTTATTGTATGTGTTTATATACAGTAAATGAGACAGGAATGTAGTGTAATGATGATAGTGAGTGTAAAAATCATCTGTGCATACTCCCAATACAAAACTTAATAGTAGCCATACACAGTCCTCTTAGTGTATACACCTGACCAGTACATACACACTAAGGACTGTTTCTGTATAAAGTGTAAAAATCATCTGTGCATACTCACAATACAAAACTTAATAGTATCCATACACAGTCCTCTTAGTGTATACACCTGACCAGTACATACACACTAAGGACTGTTTCTGTATAAAGTGTAAAAATCATCTGTGCATACTCACAATACAAAACTTAATAGTATCCATACACAGTCCTCTTAGTGTATACACCTGACCAGTACATACACACTAAGGACTGTTTCTGTATAAAGTGTAAAAATCATCTATGCATACTCACAATACAAAACTTAATAGTATCCATACACAGTCCTCTTAGTGTATACACCTGACCAGTACATACACACTAAGGACTGTTTCTGTATAAAGTGTAAAAATCATCTGTGCATACTCACAATACAAAACTTAATAGTATCCATACACAGTCCTCTTAGTGTATACACCTGACCAGTACATACACACTAAGGACTGTTTCTGTATACACAGTCTTCAGAATGTCTTTAACCTTTTCACAAAAATATAAAACTCAAGAATGCTTTTTTTAAACTTACCTGATGAATGTTGTCTGGGCAATATTCAGGTATTACAAGTGTCATGTCTGGTCAGAACAGGACAGGGGACTTGACTGGAGAATCTCCCTCGCCAAATAGCCTTATATACATAATGACTGTGTATGGATACTGTTAAGTGTTTTATTTAACAGACAAGTTGTACTTTACTGGGTTCCCTTGAAACTTGGTTTCTCACATTTAGTATATCCTTGTAATATTAGATGCATAACAACTTCAATTGGTTCAAATAATCTATTTATGGTAAGATTATTGAGAAATGGATTTTCAGGGCTAAATGGTGTACATAAACAGTCCTTAGTGTGTATGTACTGGTCAGGTGTATACACTGTGAGGACTGTGTATGGATACTGTTAAGTTTTGTATTGTGTGTATCCAAAGATTAATGTTTACACTCACCATCATCATTACACTACATTACTGCCTCATTTATATCATTATCTTTACCTTAGTATGTAATTGTATTGTTAGCTTTCAAGATATCAGTAACTTCACTCATTTGTTGTCCATTAATTTTCCAATAATGGATGTCACAATGCTGCACTGACATAATTACTGTGAATGGCTGAACACATTTTTATGTTTACATACTGTATATTTGAGCCCTTGTCGTTCTCTTAAATAGATGGTTATTTAATTACTTTTTTTCCCATTTTCTACGCAAGATTTCAACGGAGACAGAGGATCACCCTGCCGCCGTGATATGTGACAGCCTCAAAGATGTTGAACAGGTGACTTCATTTTAAATGTTGATATTGATATCATATCTTTTCTGTAGAAAAGCAGTTTTTACGGTAATGATATTTCATGGTTCCGATACACAGTCCTCAGCTTACAGGTATTTTTCAGGTGTATACTCTATGAGAACCCTGTATGGATACTGTTAAGTGTTTCTTTATTGGTGTGTATGTCAAGAAGATTTCTTCCCCTTACTATCATCATTTCACTAGATTATCATCTTATCACAATCATTTATCATTTTCTTAGTTCATAATGTTATTATTAGCTTTTAGGATATCAGTAACTACAGTCATTTGTTTAACACTGGATGTCACTGTGCTGTACTAAGTGTCTGTGAATGACTGTACAAATATTCATGTGAACATACTGTAAACCTGAGGCCAAATCTTCTTCCTGTATAGATAATTAAGTTGTTACCTCACTCCATATCAACAAGCATAATCTTATTGTGCCTTACTGGTTAATTAATGATAATTTCCCCCTTTTTTTCTACACAAGATATCAACTGAGGCAGAGGGTCACCATGTGGTCGTGGCATCTGACAGCCTCAAAGATGTTGAAAAGGTGACCAGAGGACAGGACTGTTTAAGGGCTTATGCAAATGAGTGTGGCGCTCAGAACCCAGAACTCCTTAGGTCAACACAGTTACGCAAACATGTTGCAACCTTGTCCCAGGTCCTGAACCTCAAAAACCACGAGATGGACCAAGTTGCCGACTTCCTAGGCCATGATATTCGTGTCCATAGAGAGTATTACAGGCTTCCAGAGGCTACAACTCAGCTGGCTAAAATATCAAAACTACTACTTGCTATGGAGAAAGGGTCCCTTACAAATCTTCAAGGCAAAACACTTGACGAGATTGAGATTGAAGGTAATCATTGTTGTTGACAGTTTAGGTTAGGTTGTAGTTTCATACATTTAAGGTTAGTGTAGATAAACCATGACTTTATGTCTTTAAAAAATAACCATGAAGTCCATATTTCACATGCTTATCATTGATTACAGTGGTCATGTATAACTTTTTTTTTGCTTGTCAATTTTTTTGTTAGATAACATTGACTTCACTGATTCTGAACTAAGTGAAGAGAGCGACACTGAGGAAGATGATAACCCTCCATATCCACGGACAGAAATGGGCAAGTCCAGCTAAATCTATGAAAAGATTGAACTTATATCAAATGATTTAAGTCTATGAATAGAGTGTAGGTTATGATGTACTCCTAATGCATTATGTTAGTTCAGATATACAGCTGTTATGTATACAGTATGGAATCAAAACATTCAGGGTATAAATTGTGGCCGTTTGCAAGCACACCTGTCTATAGAACTATTTGTTTTTGTTTATGGAATATTTCAATTAGCATGATCCTGCAGTAAATTGATATATAATAAATATTGTGCAGGGATGAAGAGAGACAGGCCAGCTGTTGAGGAACCTCCAGGCCCCTCAGGCGGTATGTTCCTCTACCTCAGTGCATTAGCATGCTTATTGATGTTTGATTTATTCAATGTAATGCTACTGTATGTTTCAATGTATACATGAAGTTTTTATTTTTCATTCACAGATATTGACTCCGCCCTAGAAGGCACATCTACAGGTATGACAAACTAGCAGAAATAGCAATAAGGGCAAAAGCAAGCTCTTTGAAAAGGTTGTTTGCCAAAGATAACAGGCTTTTTTCTTATTAGACATTTTGACATGACTTTTTCATTGAAAGTAGATGTTTTTATATTTCTTCAAGAATGGGGTCTGTTGTTGTGAAGGCTTATTTAGCATGTTTAGGGTCTGTTTTGTACTTGGTTGGAAGGTAAACATTACTGGGACATTTAAATAAAACATCTAATGGTAACTTATATGTAAGATGTCAAATCTGTCATATGACCTACAGCATTATGCTATACTTAACTGTTGGACTGTGCAGGGAAAGTAAAACATTACAATCATTAATCTCATGTAACTTATATGTACTGTTTTTGATGTCAAATTGTCATATGACTACATGGATATGGTACTTATACAACTTTCTCCCATCTCCCGACTGCATATGTATACTTAGCCACAGTGACCATTGGGTTCTTCTTTGCCTCTCTCACCAAGGCTCTATAATCCTCTACCTCAGACTGTATGTTCCTCTACCTGTTGTGGAACCTTCCTCTTTTTTGTACCTCCAGATTGTATGTTCCTCTACCTCAGACTTGTATGTTCCTCTACCTCAGACTGTATGTTCCTCTACCACAGACTGTATGGCTTTCCTCTACCTCAGATTGTATGTTCCTCTACTCCACCTCAGATTGTATATTCCTCTACCTCATGACAGTTTTGTATCTTTCTAAATTTCTGTTTTTTCTGTCAGATGGGTTGCTGAGTGTACATTACTGAGAAATAAAATGAACTTTTTATTTCCTCTACCTCAGACTGTATGTTCCCCTACCAAGTTTTTAGACTGTATTTTTTTCTTATTAGTTTTTGACTCTACCACAGACTGTATGTTCCTCTACCTCACAGACTGTATGTTCCTCTACCACAGATTGCTATGTTTAAATCTACCACAGACTGTATATATGTACTGTTTTTGATGTCAGTCTATGACCTACTTATGCTATACTGTATGTTCCTCTACCTCCAGACTGTATGTTCCTCTACCTCAGACTGTATGTTCCTCTACCACAGACTGTATAATCCTCTACCACAGACTGTATGTTCCTCTACCTCAGACTGTATGTTCCTCTACCTCAGACTGTATGTTCCTCTACCTCAGACTGTATGTTCCTCTACCACAGACTGTATGTTCCTCTACCACAGACTGTATGTTCCTCTACCTCAGACTTGTATGTTCCTCTACCTCAGACTGTATGTTCCTCTACCACAGACTGTATAATCCTCTACCACAGACTGTATGTTCCTCTACCACAGACTGTATGTTCCTCTACCTGTATGTTCAGACTGTATGTTCCTCTACCACAGACTGTATGTTCCTCTACCACAGACTGTATGTTCCTCTACCACAGACTGTATGTTCCTCTACCACAGACTGTATAATCCTCTACCACAGACTGTATGTTCCTCTACCACAGACTGTATGTTCCTCTACCACAGACTGTATGTTCCTCTACCACAGACTGTATGTTCCTCTACCTCAGACTGTATGTTCCTCTACCTCAGACTGTATGTTCCTCTACCACTGTATAATCCTCTACAGACTGTATGTTCCTCTACCACAGACTGTATGTTCCTCTACCTCAGACTGTATGTTCCTCTACCACAGACTGTATAATCCTCTACCACAGACTGTATGTTCCTCTACCACAGACTGTATGTTCCTCTACCACAGACTGTATGTTCCTCTACCACAGACTGTATGTTCCTCTACCACAGACTGTATGTTCCTCTACCACAGACTGTATGTTCCTCTACCACAGACTGTATGTTCCTCTACCTCAGACTGTATGTTCCTCTACCACAGACTGTATGTTCCTCTACCTCAGACTGTATGTTCCTCTACCACAGACTGTATAATCCTCTACCACAGACTGTATGTTCCTCTACCACAGACTGTATGTTCCTCTACCACAGACTGTATGTTCCTCTACCACAGACTGTATGTTCCTCTACCACAGACTGTATGTTCCTCTACCACAGACTGTATGTTCCTCTACCACAGACTGTATGTTCCTCTACCACAGACTGTATGTTCCTCTACCACAGACTGTATGTTCCTCTACCACAGACTGTATGTTCCTCTACCACAGACTGTATGTTCCTATGTTCCTCTACCACAGACTGTATGTTCCTCTACCACAGACTGTATGTTCCTCCACAGACTGTATGTTCCTCTACCACAGACTGTATGTTCCTCTACCACAGACTGTATGTTCCTCTACCACAGACTGTATGTTCCTCTACCTCAGACTGTATGTTCCTCTACCACAGACTGTATGTTCCTCTACCACAGACTGTATGTTCCTCTACCTCAGACTGTATGTTCCTCTACCACAGATGTATGTTCCTCTACCACAGACTGTATGTTCCTCTACCACAGACTGTATGTTCCTCTACCACAGACTGTATGTTCCTCTACCTCAGACTGTATGTTCCTCTACAGACTGTATGTTCCTCTACCACAGACTGTATGTTCCTCTACCACAGACTGTATGTTCCTCTACCACAGACTGTATGTTCCTCTACCACAGACTGTATGTTCCTCTACAGACTGTATGTTCCTCTACCACAGACTGTATGTTCCTCTACCACAGACTGTATGTTCCTCTACCACTGTATGTTCCTCTACCACAGTGTATGTTCCTCTACCACAGACTGTATGTTCCTCTACCACAGACTGTATGTTCAGACTGTATGTTCCTCTACCACAGACTGTATGTTCCTCTACCTCAGACTGTATGTTCCTCTACCTGTATGTATGTTCCTCTACCTCAGACTGTATGTTCCTCTACCTGTTCCTCTACCTCAGACTGTATGTTCCTTACTACCACAGACTGTATGTTCCTCTACCACAGACTGTATGTTCCTCTACCTCAGACTGTATGTTCCTCTACCTCAGACTGTATGTTCCTCTACCTCAGACTGTATGTTCCTCTACCACAGACTGTATGTTCCTCTACCTGTATAATCAGACTGTATGTTCCTCTACCACAGACTGTATGTTCCTCTACCACAGACTGTATGTTCCTCTACCACAGACTGTATGTTCCTCTACCACAGACTGTATGTCCTCTACCACAGACTGTATGTTCCTCTACCACAGACTGTATGTTCCTCTACCACAGACTGTATGTTCCTCTACCACAGACTGTATGTTCCTCTACCACAGACTGTATGTTCCTCTACCACAGACTGTATGTTCCTCTACCACAGACTGTATGTTCCTCTACCACAGACTGTATGTTCCTCTACCACAGACTGTATGTTCCTCTACCACAGACTGTATGTTCCTCTACCACAGACTTACAGACTGTATGTTCCTCTACCACAGACTGTATGTTCCTCTACCACAGACTGTATGTTCCTCTACCTCAGACTGTATGTTCCTCTACCACAGACTGTATGTTCCTCTACCACAGACTGTATGTTCCTCTACCACAGACTGTATGTTCCTCTACCACAGACTGTATGTTCCTCTACCACAGACTGTATGTTCCTCTACCACAGACTGTATGTTCCTCTACCAGACTGTATGTTCCTCTACCACAGACTGTATGTTCCTCCTCAGACTGTATGTTCCTCTACCACAGACTGTATGTTCCTCTACCACAGACTGTATGTTCCTCTACCACAGACTGTATGTTCCTCTACCACAGACTGTATGTTCCTCTATGTTCCTACCACAGACTGTATAATCCTCTACCACAGACTGTATGTTCCTCTACCACAGACTGTATAATCCTCTACCACAGACTGTATGTTCCTCTACCACAGACTGTATAATCCTGTATAATCCTCTACAGACTGTATGTTCCTCTACCACAGACTGTATAATCCTCTACCACAGACTGTATGTTCCTCTACCACAGACTGTATGTTCCTCTACCACAGACTGTATGTTCCTCTACCACAGACTGTATGTTCCTCTACCACAGACTGTATGTTCCTCTACCTCAGACTGTATGTTCCTCTACCACAGACTGTATGTTCCTCTACCACAGACTGTATGTTCCTCTACCACAGACTGTATGTTCCTCTACCACAGACTGTATGTTCCTCTACCTCAGACTGTATGTTCCTCTACCACAGACTGTATGTTCCTCTACCACAGACTGTATGTTCCTCTACCTCAGACTGTATGTTCCTCTACCACAGACTGTTCCTCTACCACAGACTGTATGTTCCCTCTACCTCAGACTGTATGTTCCTCTACCACAGACTGTATGTTCCTCTACCACAGACTGTATGTTCCTCTACCTCAGACTGTATGTTCCTCTACCACAGACTATATGTTCCTCTCCACTCAGACTGTATGTTCCTCTACCACAGACTGTATGTTCCTCTACCTCAGACTGTATGTTCCTCTACCACAGACTGTATGTTCCTCTACCACAGACTGTATGTTCCTCTACCACAGACTGTTCCTCTACCACAGACTGTATGTTCCTCTACCACAGACTGTATGTTCCTCTACCACAGACTGTATGTTCCTCTACCTCAGACTGTATGTTCCTCTACCTCAGACTGTATGTTCCTCTACCACAGACTGTATGTTCCTCTACCACAGACTGTATGTTCCTCTACCACAGACTGTATGTTCCTCTACCTCAGACTGTATGTTCCTCTACCTCAGACTGTATGTTCCTCTACCACAGACTGTATGTTCCTCTACCACAGACTGTATGTTCCTCTACCACAGACTGTATGTTCCTCTACCTCAGACTGTATGTTCCTCTACCACAGACTGTATGTTCCTCTACCACAGACTGTATGTTCCTCTACCACAGACTGTATGTTCCTCTACCACAGACTGTATGTTCCTCTACCACAGACTGTATGTTCCTCTACCACAGACTGTATAATCCTCTACCACAGACTGTATGTTCCTCTACCTCAGACTGTATGTTCCTCTACCACAGACTGTATGTTCCTCTACCACAGACTGTATGTTCCTCTACCACAGACTGTATGTTCCTCTACCTCAGACTGTATGTTCCTCTACCTCAGACTGTATGTTCCTCTACCACAGACTGTATGTTCCTCTACCACAGACTGTATAATCCTCTACCACAGACTGTATGTTCCTCTACCACAGACTGTATAATCCTCTACCACAGACTGTATGTTCCTCTACCACAGACTGTATGTTCCTCTACCACAGACTGTATGTTCCTCTACCTCAGACTGTATGTTCCTCTACCTCAGACTGTATGTTCCTCTACCACAGACTGTATGTTCCTCTACCACAGACTGTATGTTCCTCTACCACAGACTGTATGTTCCTCTACCACAGACTGTATGTTCCTCTACCACAGACTGTATGTTCCTCTACCTCAGACTGTATGTTCCTCTACCTCAGACTGTATGTTCCTCTACCACAGACTGTATGTTCCTCTACCTCAGACTGTATGTTCCTCTACCACAGACTGTATGTTCCTCTACCACAGACTGTATGTTCCTCTACCACAGACTGTATGTTCCTCTACCTCAGACTGTATGTTCCTCTACCACAGACTGTATGTTCCTCTACCACAGACTGTATGTTCCTCTACCACAGACTGTATGTTCCTCTACCTCAGACTGTATGTTCCTCTACCACAGACTGTATGTTCCTCTACCACAGACTGTATGTTCCTCTACCACAGACTGTATGTTCCTCTACCACAGACTGTATGTTCCTCTACCTCAGACTGTATGTTCCTCTACCACAGACTGTATAATCCTCTACCACAGACTGTATGTTCCTCTACCACAGACTGTATAATCCTCTACCACAGACTGTATGTTCCTCTACCACAGACTGTATAATCCTCTACCACAGACTGTATGTTCCTCTACCACTGACTGTATAATCCTCTACCACAGACTGTATGTTCCTCTACCTCAGACTGTATGTTCCTCTACCACAGACTGTATGTTCCTCTACCACAGACTGTATAATCCTCTACCACAGACTGTATGTTCCTCTACCTCAGACTGTATGTTCCTCTACCACAGACTGTATGTTCCTCTACCACAGACTGTATGTTCCTCTACCACAGACTGTATGTTCCTCTACCACAGACTGTATGTTCCTCTACCTCAGACTGTATGTTCCTCTACCTCAGACTGTATGTTCCTCTACCACAGACTGTATGTTCCTCTACCTCAGACTGTATGTTCCTCTACCTCAGACTGTATGTTCCTCTACCACAGATTGTTAGCGTGTTCATTGATGTTTGATTCATTGCATGTAGACTTGTCAATGCTACTGTATGTTTCAATGTATTCCTAATTAAGTCTTTATTTTTCATTCACAGATATTGACTCTTCCCTAGAAGGCACATCTACAGGTACGATAAACTTTGAAGTGATTTTAATAATGTCCCAAATGAATGAGCCTCTGCTTGCTGTTTGTCCCATAAATCAACTGGTCTGTTTGAGGGATCTCACTCTTTTGCTTTACATTGTGTTCCCCTCAGGCACTCTCCTTTTTTGCTTTACACTAATATTTGGTCAGATTACTTACATATATCTTGAGATTACCATCACTTTTATGATCTCCATCTCCTAGCCAGTTGCTGTAGAATGCTCCAAAGCGTTTGAAAATGAAGTTTACATTGTTTTGTAGATTTATACTAAGCTGTAAATGAAATTACAATTGAAATGAAGATTAAATATTAAAAACAGTGTTTTAGTTGACATTGATAAGTATTTTTTCTTTTTGCAGCATTCAATGCATACACAGACAGTGTGAACAAAGAGCGTGGCAGGACAGCAGAGGAGCATGACCAACCTGGTGAATGCAACAAACACACACCAAAAACCCTACTAGTTTGTCACCTTTTTAGAGTCAGTTGGTTCCCACTCTGCTCTGTATGAATAGAAAGCTATTGATGATAGTAATTCTTTCATTCCTTTCATTAGCATTTGATCACTACATGGTATTTACCAGTACCAATACCGTCAGATGGGAAATCAAAATCAGGAGAAAAAGTCAGATTTGTGCATGGCTAGTTTACAACACTTTGAAGTTTAGATTTACTAGGTGACAACATTTATGTGCATAGGTGTTAACTCTAGGCATGTGGATTTTCACTGACTTGACCAAATATGTTTTATCACTTTTGTAGTGTCTCCTGGAGATTGCCCGGAGAGACAGAATCAAAGAAGGAAACAGAAAAGGCAGTGGTCCCCAAAAGAGGTTGCCGCTATAATGAGACATTTTAAAAAGCACATTGCCAAGGGAAAACTGGCCACAAGAATTGAATGTCAGCAGTGCAAGAACGCTGAACATCCTGATCTCGATAGGCGGTCACTTCAAAACATCAGAGACTTTGTTAGAAATCGGGCATAACTCTGAAAAAGAAAACCAGCCAATAATGTTGCTGTTATGATGCAATTATGTTGTAGTTCTTAAAAAGGGCAAGTTTCTGCTGATGCCTCAGTTTTTTGTTGCTGCTGTTTGTATTAAAATGGCACCTTTTTCACTGACTGATGTCATTTGTCTGTTTGTATAATGTATTTTACAAGGTAATACTGGATGTAGGTTACCAGTCATATCCCACTAATAGGATTGTATTTCAGGAGACCACTGAGCTGTGGGCCTACTGCCTCAGCCATGTCATGGCTGCATGTGTAGAAGTCTAATCACTCATGCCCTCAAAGGGGCAAGAAACATAAATCAGACAATAAAAGTGGTTGCACACAGTGACCTATCTATATCTATTTGTGTATGTATATCAAAATAAATATAAACAGAGTTATCTTGTCTGTTAAAATCTGTCCTCATATGTTAGGTGTGTCCTTTTAATGCACATTCACTTACTGTGTATGTGTGTGGGCATGTTCCTTTAATCGTGATTGACCCTTTAATGCGCCTCAGTGACAGTTTTGTGTGTGTGTATAGCTGATGTCCTCACAAATAAGCCTAGTCCTTATAATTTCGATTTGTGTCAGGGGCGGGGCTTATGCACCTCATTAACTTTGTCCTCAGAATTCGGCATGTTGTCAGGTTGTTACATGTTGAGTTGTGTTGTGTGTATTCAATATTTGAAGTGGAATTTGTGTTGTATGGCTTAAAACAGATTTTTTGATACCAACCACATCTTTGAGAAGCAAGTGGAAAGGGGAGCCCCTCTAATGTAGCAAAAAACCTGTTTGGGCTGCAGTGTCCCTTTAGTACACATAAACCCGTATGTGTGTGTGTGTGTGTGTGTGTGTGTGCGTGCGTGCGTGTGTGTGTGTGTGTGCGCTTGCTTGCTTGAGAGTAAAAACATGCCACACAGACGCATTATTTGATTAATCTGAACCTACAACCTTTATTGGACTGGTTAAGGTGTGCACAGGAGCAGATTTGAGAGTCGGGAAGGAGAAGGGTGAAAGATGGGGGGAGCATGATTAGAGAGGAAGTGAGAAGAAAGGAAGGATAAGGGAAAGGTCAAAGATAGAGAAAAAGAGTGGACAGCAGCACTATGTCTGTGTGGAGCCCTGCAGACTACAGTTTTCACAGGTCTCTGATAGGCTTTTCACACTTGTCCGAGATCTGTTGGGATCCCGGGGTAATCCCATCCTCGAGAGACAGCTCCCAATCCAGAACTGAGCTGAGCTGAGCTGAGACTTGGCCAAAGAAAAGCTATGGAAAACCACAGGGAACGACAGTGACTGAAGATTAAACAGTTTTTCAGAGTTTAAATTGGCTTTCCGATGGAGAAACAACACCAGCAGTCTTTTGCCTCAGCCTATTCTGCTTTATTCCTCCTCACTATCTGGATTGTGCTTGCTGTGGTCAGATTATCAAGTTTTTATTCAGTCTCCAACATCCTTATAAAGTCAATAACATTTGCACTATTACCTATCTTTTCTTTTCTGTTTTTGCATCTGTGACTTATTGCCTGGTGCGACTGCTACTGTGTTGGCCCTCTTGTCATTTCTCTCTTGTTTAATAAAAAGTCACCCACCACTCCCTGCGTGCCTTTTGCTTCTCACATAGTTGTCAGGGAACCTGTGAAGATTGTGGACAAATCAGCCAGTCCATGATGAAAAGGAAAACTGCTGTGATAAATGAGAAATTATGAGAATGGATACAGTATGTCAGAAATGTGTTTGTTCATGGAAGACCAGATAAAGGAGAGAGAACTGGAGAGAGGTTGCCAGAGATTAATAGAAGGGAGGAGGAGACACACATGTATGCTCTTCTTAATATCTATCTGACACGTGACAATGCATTAGGGTGTGGGGCGCACGTTCCATACTTACAGAAACACACACACACACACACACACACACACACACACACACACACACACACACACACACATACATGTATGCTTTGAACATTACATACTGAAATATGAAATTACATATAAATACACATAATATCTTAGTTTCCATGATAGAATTCCCTTCCCATCATCAATATAATTTGATTTACATGTTCCTTTTTCTAATACTGATCTCAACTGAGCTCTAGATACTCCATCTTGGGGAAATCATGTTTTACTGTCCATCATATAGGAGGTCCTATCCACCATCTTGGCTCAGATTCCTCAGTTTCTCTGGAGCTGAACTCCTGTCACTGCAGCTGGGCCCTCTGGCACACCGGGCTGCTGTTGTCCTCTATTTAATGCGCACAACTCTCAAAGCAAAACCCTGTCCATGCATTTATTACTTTATCCCTTTTATTGAATAATGCAACCCAGCTTTTTCTTCCCGCTCCATGTATTTTCCTTCACAATCTGTTGCTTGTACACATATTGTGTTAGTGTGTGCATCACAGGCTGTGTAGTACAGTTTATATCACATTCTTGTTTAAGCTATACAATCATACAACATACCATAGCCTCTCTATCAGGAACAGAACCTCGCATGAGCTAACACATAGAGAAATCTTAGTAATATATTCCTAATGCTATATTGTGGTAAGCCGCTATGCTATGATAAAATATACTAAATCAGTTCACTGGCGTAGTGGATTTCTGAAAAAATAAAATAAATGTATAAGAACTTTGATATGAACCTTCCTTCCCTTTCTGATTAGCTCCCTCTGACATCAGTCAATATTAAATATGAGTAATGTCATAGTTGAAGGCGGGCAAGTCATGGGTTAATTAGGCAGTCAGCATCAATAGTGCGGAGCAGAAGTGTTGATAGGCTGGCGTAAGGTTCAACAAGGAATCAAAGCATCCTTGCTCCCTGACTGCCTGAAGAGGAGAGCAGGGAGGGACCTTTCCACCAGAAAGGGAGGTCAGTCCATTAAACATCTGGACAAAAATCTGCAGATACTGTAATAGTATGATGGTGTTTACCTGTTTCTTCATTCAAGAAAAACAGTTGTTTGTTGCAAAAAATTTTACTATAAAGGTAATGGGCGTGATTGCTGTTCAGTTCCAGTTTTGGTTTCCAGTTCAGTAGACACAATACATCCCAGACCTGCCCCCCCACCTCTGGCTCTTGTCCTGCTGTGCTGATTGGTTGGGGGAGCTGTCAGGTCAGCGTGTTCTGGGCCTGGCAATGGTCAGCCTGGCGAGCTGGTGATGGTCTTGACTGTGTAATTCTGGAAAAGTGGCTGCATGAACATGCCTAATGTGCCGGACACGCACACAAACACAAAGATCCACAGGAAGAGGCGGTCGATCACCATGGCAACGTACTTCCAGTCCTCGCTCACCTGTGGGCGGGGAGGGACAAAAGGGGTTTAGGATGGGGTGAAGAGACAGATTAGAGTGAGTAGAATCCCACCTCTCATTCTCATTCTCTAACTACCCCCTTGCCTTTTCTTATGCTGAAGGTTAATGGAGGTGAAGGGTTAATGTGAGCAGAGACTCGTTTTGCCACACGGCTCTGATAAGGTCCAAACGAGTCAAGGAGATGGAGAAGGACATGAGAGACGAGAGTGAGTGATGGAAGGCAGAGAGATAGAGGGGCGTGCTGACACACTGTAACCCCTGCGATGATGACTGGGGGAGGAGGGGGAGGGGAAGGGCTGTCACACCATGCACTGTGCCAGGAGACAGAAGATTTTAAAGCCGCATGGCAACGAGATGATAACCATGTCAATGAAGGACAGTTACTGAGGATTGTTAATTCATGTGTCTTTTTCTTTCATTCTAGGAGAGAAGGCTGATCTTCTAAGATGCCTAAAGGAAAAGCAATAAAAAAATGCCAACCTCACTCCACTTTCTTGGTTCCTCTATTCCAGCGCTTCTCCATTTGTACTCTTTCTCTATGCACACGTCATGGCGCTGCTATAATTACATGACTGTGTTGAATATTCAGAGAGCTATGATTGCGTCACCAGATCTGTCTCCTTTGCTTATACTCTGGTGTAATCCCCCATGCGTTTCAAAAATTGCAGAACTAAACAGGACTCATGTGCCGCTCTATTGTCACTATAACTTGATTTGGCACTGAAAGGACAGATATGTGCTGCTCATGATGCTTTTTATGGTTAGCAAAATGTGCAGATAACATAAAATAATTTACACTATGATTTTATTCACATGGAGACAAGATAATAATTCATTTTAATATGGCAGCCTGATATAAATCTGTTTATCACAGATATATAAATATAATAATATTGAAGTGTGTGTTGGCAAGAAATTGCAGACCATTAAACTGCAGCAATAAAGGATTTATTGGCATCAGCATCATTTTGTGATTTTAAGAATCTAGTTAAACAATATAATTTGAATGTTTCATTTTTTTATTTGTTTTTACCACTTGGGCGCAGAGCAAAAAGCTGTGAACAAACATTGACATTATCACATTATAAAGTTGATATAATTAATGTGTTGCCTATTTACACATCTAGCAGTCATGTCAACATTAGCACTTTTGTCTCTGGCTACTTAAGTCCAATATTTACTATCAGCTTTGTTTTGGTTTCTACCAAACCAGAAAGATCTTTCTTTCTTTCCGCTAAATGCTCTACTAAGTTGACCAGCTAGTTGCTAACTGTGTCTGTCTAACGTTTGGTGCTGGAAGGGCAGCATACAGTGGTTAATCAGCATTTAAAAAAAAAATCATTTTGTTGCTGAAAATAGCTGCCTAGTGTCTCTAGGAGCGAGAGTGAACCAAAACAGCAAAGCTAGAGTGATTATTCCATGTGGGTTAGTGACTATGAGCATTACACATAGTCACTTGATCTGTTCTTAATATAAAAATATTCACTAGAGCAGCTTTAAATACTTAAATTTATATTGGCTATTACTGTTCTCTCTGACTATAGAGTTTATTGTTAAACTGTATCTATAGTACTGTATCTATACGCTATCATAAAATGCGTATTTATCTTTGTTTATGTAAGAAAATGAATAACTGTTGATATATTGTTATCTAATTTTGTTCACTATCACCCTAAAAAGTCCAGTACTGGTCAGGCTCTGGTAGGGAGCAACAGAGACTATTATTGTAATGTTTTAAATGGTCACATACATATTAGGGATATGCCATTAATCCAAATTTAATCATGATTATGATTTCTGCTCCCAATGATCACAAAAACAGAATAATCAAGAAAAACAAGTATTTGCTCATTACGTTTTGCAAGTAAACTCTTATTTTTTCTTGTATTCTGATAGAAAAAAATAAAGTTTAAATAGGAAAGGTATTAAGGCAAATTTCACAGTTGTATGTGGTTTTTTTTTTTACTGTTGATTCATTTAACTTTTCCACTGTTTACGTTCAATAATTGCAGCATCTTTCCAGAAGTCATCGAGTAATCGTGTTAATTTATCGTGATTACAATAGTGACCAAAATAATCATGATTATATTTTTTTCCATAATCAAGCAGCTCTATTACAGATAATATAATACTCACACTTTGATCATCATCCTCACTCTTCATGTGGTTAGCGATGAAGCGTACTCCTTCCACAGCCTCCTCAAAGCCCGGACAGGCTTGAGCCATCAGGGCCTGAGTCAGAGCAGGACCTCCTGCTGCTTGCTTCCCCCGCGGCAGGTTTCCAGAGCCCCCTTCCCGGCTCTCCCTCACCCTGTTTAGACCATCCATGGATCCCCCTCCTGCACCTCCCAGATCCCCTCCAAACTGTTTAACAGACGCCCGGTTCACATAGCAGGTACAAGGGTCATTGTCTTCCTTGCTGAACACGCCTGTGGAGGTTCCCCCTCCGTTCCCGCCAGCGCTGCCCAGCCCGAGCCCCACCATCAAGGCCCCTGCCTCCCCACTGCGCCCACCCTCCTTCTGCTCCTGGGCCCTCCTTCTTTGGCGCAGCCGCTGGCGCTCGCAGCTGTTCCTGGGCTGACGCATGAAGAGCAAGGCAGGAAGCTTGTTGAGGAACACCAGTTTAACCCAAGGGGGCATGGTGTGTGTGGTGGGCGAGCGGTGGTGTACATTCAGCACACACACACTGGTGACGATAGAGAAAGTGACCAGGACCATGGTGAACATCAGGTACTTCCCCACAAGAGGGACGTCTAGTGAAGTGGGTGGGACGATCTTGGAGATCAGCAGCAGGAACACAGTGAGAGCCAGCAGCACGGAGATGCAGAGCGTCATCTTCTCTCCACAGTCAGAGGGTAGGTAGAAGACCAAGATTGCCAGCGAGGTGATGAGAACACACGGGATGATGAGGTTGATGGTGTAAAAAAGAGGCTTCCTGCGAATGATAAAGTCGTAGGTGATGTCCACGTAGGTGGGGTCAGCTGGGTTCTCGTTTCGTCTGCCTGGCAGGGCAATGATGTCCCACTCACCGCTGGGCGTGAAGTCGTCCATGCTGGCCACGTCAGCGCGGAGCACCAGATCAATCTCGGTGCGGTCGTAGGTCCAGGAGCGGAAGCGCAGCGTGCAGTTCTGCTGGTCAAAGGGGAAGTGCTTGACTTCGATCTTACAGGCTGACTTGTAGATGGCTGGGGGCAACCAGAAGATACTGCCGTCATAGGAGACCACCGCATTAGAGTAGAATGACACCTCGTACACCCCATCAGCACTTTGTTTGAGAGTGATGAAAAGGGAGATGAAAGACAAAAAGAAGGTGTCAGACATAAACAGAAACCTGTGTGTGATCCATTAGTTCAAAAAAAAAAGTGTAAACATTAAGTATAATAAGATGTTTCCCCTGAGTCTTATGATCTGTGGAACATGACGCATCTCATTATGCAATACGGCTTAATTAAAGAGCTCTAGGACACACACACACACACACACACACACACACACACACGGATGTGGAGGATGCGGGGCTGTAAGGCGTCTCAGGACAGCAGGGTCACACACAAACCTGCTTCTACAAACACAAGGAACAGGATGAGCATGCAGTCTAGACAGGAAACACAGCTTACAGGTCAGACCTGGTCGAGTTAAACAGCTGGAATTAGAAATTTCGGTCAGAAGTCAGCTGACAACATTAAAGCTATACATTGAATTTCTTCAGTTTTTATATATACATTGATACAAAACTTACTACTGCTGTTTTCAAGAGTTTGAATGGGAGGACAGCGTATTGACCTGGGGCTCGTGGGATTAGCGAGATCATTTTATCCAGAGTTCTGCGGGTCAGGGATCTTTTAATCTTTAGTAAAGTAAGGACTGAAGCCAGGAAAGAGGAGAAGGCCAGACAGATCACTGTACTCTGTACTGATGAGCTGATTTACATACTGTAGGCTGACACTTAGTTTCCATTACATTGAGACAAGTGGTCTGCATCCATACCTCCCTCAGACATGCAAGCTAATTGGAATTAACTGAAGTTTCTGTTTCTTGAAAAGTGTATTTGTGTTATATAATGCACTACAGTTAATAGCATTGAACATAAAATTTGATTATTTTACATATGTGATTTTGCATAGATTTACCATATGGTTGATTTTAACCTACCCTCAAGTCTGGGTTAACAATTGGGAATACTGGAATTAGCCAATAGTTGTATAGTGTATATATTAAATTGGTGTTTAATCAAATTACCGCAAAGTATTGTAGCATTGGAGTACTATTGCCCCTGGGGCTCCCTTATAAATAAATCCAAGTACTTTCTAAATTAGAATGCAAACACATAGATACATATCAAGCATCTGTGCATGCAGATAAATAGATACACGTCACATTTTATGACAACCCAAAAAGAAAGAAGAATTTGCATGTGTGTAAATATGTTCAAGGGCTTCTTTTTGGTTAACTGTATGCATCAGCTGTACATATCTGGGTGTGTTGTGCATATGACTCCATCTTTGAAGTAGTCTGTACTGTATAGTAATGTAATGTAGCATGAATGATGTGAACAGATTACAGTGGACATATTCAGTCATATGTGGCAGGCCTGCATGTATTACACAGTGAAACCTCCAGCATTTATTTTATGTTCTTATCCAAAGTGACTTACAGTACAATGGTGGCAGCTGGATCAAATCATCAGTTCAATGTAAGAACTGTATGTGGTTTGTTTGTGCATATTTATGAGCATGCATGTATTGATCCATGCATGAGCCGTCATGTGTCTTCAGATGTGATGGCAGGAGGGTGAGTTATTGACTCACTTGTTGTAGAGCACCACGTCAGGCAGCCAGATGTGTTTTGAGGGTAGCCTGACCTTCAACATCCCATCAAACTCCTCAGGGACCCAAGTCAGACGATAGTCCTGCCACTCCTGAGGGCCAATAAAAACAAAATACTTAATCTCATGGGCCAGTACAGCAGAAAGATGACGTCTTGAGAGGAGCAGAGAGGAGGTCTATCTGTCTGTCTGTTGTCATAATGACACATCACAAGCCTGGGGAACATCCTGTGCTGTGTGTCCCTCCACGCTTACATCATACTTTTAACTAGAAGCCAAAGAGAGAGAGAGAGTGAAGCATTCATGCCAACCGTGACCCCTGTCCTTTAAACACATGCAGCCACAGACCAATCAGCATGATTAGTGTGTGTGTGTGTGCTTGCTTCAGCAAACATCTTGGTAACCTTGTGTAAAAGACAGCATTATCTTGTTCTGTATGCTGTGGGTCAGTCATTGACACTGCCACACTGAAGCCTCCGCGACCTGCAAGAGCAGTTCTGTCTGGCTCTTCTAGGTTGGCCATGTTGGACCTGTAATGCTCATGCTAGGTCATCTGCAGTAACTGTGATGCATTATGGTCATTACAGTTTGTCTTGGCTCAGGACAGCTAGTTTTGGCTCCCATGCTTACCGATAGCAAGGGATCCATAGAGCACTGATGGCCATTCCACGCTCTGTCATGATGTCATAAATCCTAACTTGCTCAGGTGCAGGTGTATTTGCAAGTGTGTCAACATAAGATAGAAAAATGCACGAAGCTATAAATAACCTAATTTCAAAAGTGCAGCAGACATTTTACACAAAAGGCTGTTTGAGAAGTTTCATTTAGATCTAAATTTACATCCAAATTAAACATACATTTTGTGTAATTTGTCCTAACACCTTCCCTCCTCCCAGAAACAAGAACATATGTTGACAATGAGTGCAGGTGGATGCATTTGTATACCATGTGTGTGTGTGGGTGTGTGTGTAAATGTGTACACCCGCATGTTCTACCATGTTACAGGCCTCAGCTGTAAGCTTACAAATAGCCAGTCATGTAGAAGAGGGTCACAGCTCAGCTCAGTCAGGGTCACATTACTCACAGTGTGAGGTCTCATCCAAAACCACAGACTGACAATTTGTGATTTGGGTATAAAAAAAGAATCTGTGTTTCCTGCTCATACATTTCAACTCTCTTCAACTCATATTTCACCTGTCAGATTTGGGGTTGTGGAGGATATGTATTGTTTGATGTCTTTCTTCCTTTCTGACACTTCACCAGTCATGTCAGTTCTCAGGGCTGCTGCTCCACATGAGTGGAGACGGATTAGACTCTGCACAGCCACAACTAGTGAAACATAGAACACGGGGATGGTCTACTGGTTTAATAAATATGTTGGCCCATGATTATATAATTTATATAGCATGTATACTGTAATGTATTTTAGAGTGAGCATTATTCTGTGTCTGCATTCGTCACTACCATCCACGTTGCTTGTGGTATGTGATTAACTTCCACTTACCTGGCAAGTAAAACCATCCAAAATCAAATAATTCATTATTTGTTACATTTTAATAACTATTCTGTCTTCATTTCTTTTTCTCTGTGTGCCAGATTGTTTACTATATGTTAGGGCAATAGGATTAGGAGAAGAGTGGGAAGTCTCACCTGTGTTAGCCAGACATTGGTGGTCATAACCTGCTCTCTTTCATGCTGCAGAAAAAGAAAACATATACATTATAAACTAGGATTAAAGGGCTACCTCAGTGATTCATTACAGCACTTCCATCAAGCTGATGGACTTGTGTGATAGATTTCCTTCTAAAACAAATGGCATAACATTGATGCAAAAAGCCCAGATATCCTGAATTGTAGTCCAATTCAAGCTTGCAATATGCATCTGGAAAACATCTTTCATTGCTTGGTTAATTGCCAACATATTTCAAACTCTAAGTCGAAATACGGGTGAAAAATGTTGGAAAAAGCTGCAAAATCGATGGAAAAAAATCAAAAATACAAAAAACTTCATATAAAAAACTTTGTAAAAGCAACAAAAACATTGAGATAAGAGGAAAAACGTTTTTCATGGTCAAAGGGAAGACAACACAAGGGTCTTTAAAAAAAAAATAGAAATCTCAAGATGAGTTCCATGAAACAGATCAGGCCTTGGCCCAAGGATTAAATGATTATCAGATTGGCTTGAGATTTCCTGGGATTTACATCATTAGACAACTTCATTTTCAGCTTTAACCATGAGAGCTGAATACAAATCATTTTGCAGAGTCAGTAGGTCAGGAGGAACAGCATTAGTCAGCATTAGATCAAAATAAAATGATGTGTAACATATGGGATTGTCCTCATGCTGTGAAAGGTGCACACAGATTCAAACACACAAGCCCAGACACGTGCACACTCACCACGCTGATGAGCTGGGCCAACGACACCATCAGCTGCACGGTAACCAGCTCGGAGCCATTCGTCGCAGGACGGATCAGCTTGTTGTAGTGGGCAGGGTTCAAGAGATGCTCCACCAACCGCTCCTCTGTGTCTGCCCCGAGGCCGCCTGTAATGAGAACACATCATCATTATCATCATCTGCGTCTATCATGAGAAGAAAATGGTGCAGCCATCTGTGGCTCTCCTGGATTTCTTTTATCATATAGTATTATCATATAAGGGCAGGGAATCAGTGGTGCTGTTGGGGTTTGTCTGTTTGGCCACTGCCTTCACTGCCAGCATTGACAGCTGGCTATCCATGTGTATCAAGAATGCGAAGCCTTTGAACTATGGCATTACTCATCGCTGCTGACTGGAGCACGTCAGCACAGCTTGATGCACACTTCTTACAAGATCTGACATCATAATTATGAGTCAACCAGTCTGAATGTCTCTATAGATATCCTTGCTGTCTCTATCACTCTCTTCGTGCCTCTGCTCTGTCTCAATCTATTCTCCTCTGCTGTTTTGCGCTTCTCTCCAACTGCCAGTCTTTTGTAGCTTTGGGTTATTTTAATTTTTATCTCTCAGGTTTCTTTCCCCATCTGCCCCCCCTCCCCCTTTCTCTCTCTCTGCTTTCTCTATCACCTGTCCGACATCTCTCCATCTGCAGTCATATCTGTGTAAGTGGTTGAGTTTAGGAAGGGCTGTCACAACAGCACACACGAGGGGAGGTGTTTTACTGAGAGAATGATTCATGGAGAACTGTTCTGCCCTTCCTCTTGCCTCCTTCTCTCTACCGCTTCTCACTCCATGCCTCTCTGGCATCTGTTCGCTTCTGCTGCATCTATTCCCTCTCACAATTCCCTCACACGTTCCCCCTGGAGATAAACACAGGCTGCTTACTGTGTGGTATCAATGGAGTATCTGAACCTGTTATTAACGTTGCAGGATATTGTAAACAAACGCTAGTGTGGGATAAATTAACACAGACTTTTGTATTTATTTAAGGATACGTGTGATGAACCCTTTCATTTTCAAGAAGACCCAAACACTCCTCTTTATTACACTTTTTTTTACATAAATCATCTGTACAAAAATAAACACTAATCAGGAAGTCAATTGACAGAAAATAAGTATTTTAGCAAAAACAAATGCAAAACTATTCCTAGCTCCAACTTCTTAAATGTGAGGACTTTTACCTTTTCATACCACTGTAAATAAAATATATTTCATTTAATGGGGTTTGGTCTGTTGATAAAACAAGACAAAACAAGATATTTGAGACATCATCTCTGGCCTTAAGAAATGTGATGATGTGATGATGTCCATTTCATGGACCGAATGATTAATCGATTAGTAAAACAATCAACCAATTAAGCAATGATATAAAAATAGTTAGTTGCAGCTCTACGAATTGTATTGAGATATTAAATACTATATATAAGATACAAACGACAAAGATAAAAAAAAATGTTTCATACATGATGGGAAATACAATTTTTAAAAACATGACAGATATAAACACAATAAATGCTGGGATTAGTTCTATTAGAGATGTAAAAAATATGGAAATTAAAAACCTAGAGAAATAAACTCCTAAATGAACTAAACTGATTTCCTGTTTTTTATCATTTCCCTCTGAATGTGTTTCTGAGCTCCTCTGCCACTCAGTCCTCCCCTTCTATTTCCCCCGTGATCTCGACCTTCCACCCCGTAGCGCTGCTGTGTTCACTGAGCAGGAATGATAGCCTCTGTCTCTGGATCAATGAGGACTCTATTTATGCCCCTTAAACTAAACATGCAATTCCTCGCTCCCCCTCATTTTCTTTTTAATCTCCTGCTCTATCCTGCGTCCTGTCTCATCTTCTTTATACCGTCTTTCCATCATTTGAGCCAGCACATATTTTTTCCTCACTCCCCTGACTGTCTCCCTCGCTCTCATCCTTCCTGTTATCTCCATCTCCCCGTCGCTGACAGCCACTGTCCATTTATTGCCCCTACTCTTGCTAATCCTCCATCATCAATACACATCCTGTCAGCACATGTGTGTATACATGTAGCATTCTGGTTGTTTATTGTGCACATGCACCTGTGTTTTTTTCTGTGTGTGTGTGTGATTTTTTTGTGTGTGTGCACATATTCATGAGGGAAATAAACATTACTGTCTGTGCCAGAACCATATGAGTAATGTATATTATTCTCAGAAGCCCAAAGCAATAACACAGTTGGATAAGACAGAAAGCTAATACAGTTCACTTAAACAATGATGAAGCAGAAAAGGCCTACATTTCCATCAGCCATACTCATAATGGTAGCTTATTTTTCAAACTAGATGCCATGTTAAACGTCTTGCAAATTTTTTCCAAATGATATACAGTTGTTTTTCTTTGCAAAAACAGTTTGTGAGAAGGATTGTATTTGCTTTATTTTTCTCACATTATATCAAACATCCTGAAGCATCTGGGCCCTTAAATGGATGAAAAATTCATTAATGTAATGTCGTTGCTTAAAAGACCAAAGCATCTAAAACATACCTTACAAACCACTAATCTTTGATATCATATTGTTAGGAGTAATTATGTGGGTTTAGGGAAAAGCTCCTCAGTCAAAGCCCACTTACTTTACAAGAAGCAAACACAAAGTCCAAGGCTAAATTTATTGACTTTATTGTATGCAAAAGAAGTGTACAAAATTGCAATTCAAACATCATCTCTGTCAACTTTGGCCTGTTTCTTTCTTTCTTTGACGTTAGGATTATATAACTTTCAACAGGCCAAGGGAAGAGTCTGAAAACAGCTACATATGTGTATATATATATATATATATATATATATATATATATATTTCCACATCAACTCCTGCACTTACTAGAATAAAAAAGTGTGAAGCAAATCTGACTAAAGATGAGGATTAAAAAAATAATGTGCAGTTTTGTCTTACATATCCACTCTCTGAGTCTTCATATTGTCTGCTTTTTTCACTAAAATATTTGCATGCATGGGCTCAGAATGAAAGTATAGACTAATATTGTACGACACTGAGACAAATTAGAGACCAAAACAGAGAGCTTTTCTGGTTTATTCTTATCTCAAGACCAAGTGATAAAAATATCCACACACACTCCAGCCTGATCACTGCAGAAACATGTTCCTCCTCATCCTCAGCACCCAACGCTACAAACAAAGTCTGAAATCTCTCTTTATACAACACGCTGTCATGCTAAAGGCCGAGCTTAGTTGTAATGTTGCTGGTAGGTTGTATTCTGCTTTTCCAGTGCAAATATTGCAAACTTAATGTGACACTATGAATATTTCAGCAGGGCTCACCCATTAGACCCTGGAGCAAGGGAAGTTACACACCACCATGTACATGCATGCAAACACACACACACACACACACACACACACACACGAACACAGACGTGTGACAGCACAGTAACAGACAAGATGGTAGCCATGTGCAGTTGCTGATCAACCTCACAGTGTGGGTCTTACTCATGATTCTTGGAAAATGGCTATAACTTTAGCATCGTTGAGTTTATAAAGCTACATAGGGGCCATTGTTCACACATGCTGTAGAGACAAATGTGGAGAAAATGAGGGACAAGCTAGAGCTAAATTGAATTATCCCGTGTAGACTATTACAGCGATGATCTCTATTTATAAGCTTGCTCAAATGAGAAAAGGTTGGTGGGAAAGTAGGGTCGCTTTCTGCTCTGTGCTCTGCCAAAGTAGATTTTTGGCAGTATGCTGACATCTTTTAAATCAATAATGGAGCAATGCATTAATCTACTGGCAACACCCAATTGGCACCATACTTCCCATGAATGAGATATTAATATTGATCCTCCATCCAGCCGCAATATCACAGTACTCCAAAAACAAAGCCATCCCACTGTGGACTAACTGAGGGCAGAAGAAGCTTTATTGTCCCTGAATTCGACAATCTCCACAGTCAAGAAAAGTGTGGCCAGTGGATTTTATGCATTTTCCATTACTAATAATGATGAATGGTCAAACTTTCTGTATGCATTTACTACACTTCTGTACTTAATTAATTTCTTATGAACAATACCATAATAATAATACTTATACTAACCTAATCCCAATGCCCTTATATAAAATCAGATCGTAGGTTGTTTTTGCAGAAAATAAATACATATTTATGACATTTTTATAAATCAGCCAATTGATCAATTAATTGAGAGAGTAATTGGCTGATTAATCACTGATGAAAACAATCGTTATTTACAATTCTGATAGATATTAAGACTTGCAGAGAAAAAAGATCAGTTAAAGAGACAGCAGTCTGTGGATCTCCGCAGTAACTGCTTAGTTTCATTTCCTAGATATCATTGTAGTTTGAACTTTTTACAAAAATATATCATCAAATTTTATTCTTACAAATTGGCCTCACAAAACTCTACAGAGACTTTTGTCAGGCCTGTCATTACAAATACATACAGTGGGGCCAAGCATTAATCCAAATATAGTAACACATCTACCTATAGCTTGAACCTACAAAGTTTTTTTTCTGATTCTAGTTAACATCTTAAAGTTTCCAATGATATTTTGTATTTAATGTTATATAGCGGTCACTTTTTTTTTTTATATTGTGGAATATCAAAGGTATAGTCAAACATTGTGGAAAGTGTTTAAGTGGTTTTAGACTACTAAAGAATCTACAGTTGAAAAGCACAGAAGCTATGAAATCCTCACAGTGGGGATATGCAGTATGGTTTGTACTATTTACAGCCCAAGGAGCTCAGCTGTTTGATGAAAGACGGTATGGCTTTCCAACTATAGTAGTGCATATTTCAGGGATTGCATGGTATGTTATTATACATCTTATCACTAGAGGAGGGTTTATGTTATCTTGAATACACTTCTACACACTTGCATCTGAGCAACATAAGCACAACCTTGCCTCAATGTAAATCAAACTTTTTTATTTCAAACACACATGCATTAAACAATTAAAACTCTCAACTTTCCATATGTCTCTTATCTGCCACTTCTTCTTCACTGTTTAATGTTCTATTAAACCTCTGTTCTCTTCCTATTCTTCCCCCTAATCTCCAGGGCCACATACTGCTGTGTGCTGCTACTATATTCAAACACACACACACACAAACACACACACACACACACACACACACACACTTGCACAAACACACACAATCTTGCACAAATCCCACATGAGAGCACGCGGTTTTACATACAGAATCACACACATTCTCACAATACAAATAGAGGCCTGTGTTTGGTGACTGTCGGTACATTTCTTATCACAGATGGAGCCCCTATCCACTGATAAGATCCGGTTGCTGCTGTGTGTTGGGACTCAGTCCAAAAAGCTAGAGACAGAGGAAATGAGAGAGCAAGATGAAGACAGAAAGTGAAATAGAGAGAGAAACAATAGGAGGGTGCTTGTAATGTGCAGGTTGAGATGCTGCAGAGATCAGTGGGCTGGAACAGTGCAGCAGAAAAGTGATGACAGGCTATAGTGACAGAGCAGAAGTTTCTAGACTGTAGCGCTGCCAAGAAAAATGGTTTGTTGATATTCACTAAGTGCATTCATAAAGCAGAGGACAAAGATTATGGCGCATGCATACACTCACCCAATCATACATGCAAAGAGGATGACTTGGCTGTGTGTCAAACAAAAACAACTGTTTTATAAGATACCGCTGATAAAAGTGATGCTGTAAAACTAATCCGAGCACACTAGACGTCCTTGGGTGATGAGACTGACGTACTCCATGCTACATATCCAGTAACCCACGCATCAGGTCAACTCAGCACCACAGACCTGTTTATTATGCATGGCCTGCAGGGGAAATGACAAGAGACATCCTCCTCACACAACAGGACGGCCACATCGCGGCAGCGTCTGAGACAGGTGGTGAAATGTCCTTGAGCGCCCAGCACAGGCACTGAATGTAAGACTCCTTTTGTGCACGTCTGTGCATGTCAAAGTCTTATTTAAAAAAAAGTATTGTTGTATGTCTGGAGGTGTACAGTTCTGATTTTCTCCCTCTAATTCCACACCTACAAATGACTTAGTCAGAGTTGGAGCAAATATTGTCCCTTATAAGTGCGATTTTTACAATTATGTATTTTGTAGGTAAAATCTCTAAAATGTGTTCATGTCCATGGTGTGCGTACGACCATGTGGATTGAGTTTATAGTCTCTGAGGATGATGCTAATCAGATTTTCTCCCTTAAGGTGAGATGAGTCATTAGTACTCCACTGTTTTTGTAAGCGTAAGCGTACATAAGTAATATTTCATGTTGGTAGCATTTTTTCTTGTGCACAAATCTCTTGTTTAAACTCAGGGAATGATCAACTAAACTCAGGGAACCGAATATTGTTTAGCAAGTTTAGAGGAACATAAACAGGACATATTCTTGTCACATTTTATATTCCAGTAGTTGGTTCTTAGGTAGTTCTATTTGTTGTTTTTATTGACTTTTTATTTGTTATATTATTCTATATTGTACTACAAAGATACCTAATTTTACTCCTGTACATATATTTTTTATGAATGTTATGTGCTCTTGTGAGTATTTATTATCTCAAATTGATCTGCTTTTGTATATGTTAAACACTTGGTATGCTTGTACTTTGAATCACCAACAAACTAAAACATTAACTAACCCTACTTTTAAAATATGACTTAAGTTTTGTTCCTTGCACGTTCCTGAAGATGGTTAAAATTGTATTACTTAAATTTGCATGTAATATATCTCAGTGTTCTTATATCTATAAAAAAACTTTATCAGTGTGTTTTTGAAGAGTGCAGTATAACTCAAACATTGTTATTATGACGAAAACCATTACAGTATTACAAACATTACTTGTGTTTGTGTATGTCTGGAGTTGGTGCTTGAACTGATAAATGGCAGCTTGAAAGAGTTTACAGTAAAGGGATCTTTTACTGTATTCTATCTCTGTGAGTGCTTCGCTGGATGTATTGGGGTGAACTGTGTGGTGAAAAGCTCTCTTTCAGTATGTGTGTGGCTATGCTTTTTACTCAGCCTCTGCCCTACCACTACTATGGATTGGGTATATTGAGGCAGTGGCAGCCGTAATTCATCCAATCAGCCAATGTGTTTTCCACTCTTCTTCGAGCAATCCCTCCCTGAGCAGAAATTAACACCAAATTACAGCCTATTTACGGAGGTAAAATATGTCCAAACACCCTAATGGCTTTCCACTTAACACATACCTAATTTGCTACTACTGCACTGCAACAACCGCGTCATAAATAAGACATAGTTTATCTACATCTGAATGTCCTACAAGAAGACAAAAAGACCATTTATCTGTGAAAGATGTTATACTGTTCCTGTGCTGCTGAGTGACACATCATTTGTCCTTTGGTGACAGGATGTAGAAGTTGCTCAATGTGTCTCTCATTAACCTGCCCACTCAATACAAGACCTCAGTGTTAATGGGAGAGAGAGAAGGGAGGGGAGTAAGTGGGTGATAACATAATTTCTCTCCCCCCTCCCCTCATGTGAAAGGAAAGCATAACTGATGCCACAATGGCCCAGAGTTTTTTTGAGGTTAATATAGGTTGCCTGCTCATTTACAAATATTTCTGCTGTGTGCACTTCATGCAGCTAATTGATGCCCAGCCTACTAGCAGCAAAAACAACGTGTGGGAAACATTTAAATGTTTTAAAATGTCTGCAAAATGTGTCATATTTTTCCAAACAAATAGGCTCACTAATAAGTCCATAACAGTATTGTGATAGCAATACTAAAAAAATACTAACCACATAGTGCTAGTTTATAAAGTAAGGCCTCTAAACGCACTATATTGAGTTTAAAAGATACCCTAAATTAAATTATTTTTGTTTAAATTTTAGGTCGTAAACGGATAATCATGTTAGATATTGTATTTGCTAGTGTTTCTACACTGTGTGCTCATGTGATATATGGAGTGGGCAATATTTCTCCCTACATCATTCCTTCGCGCTCGCTGCTGTTATGAGAAAAATGGTGACACAGCAATGAAAGAGTCATTTTCTCCACGTCTGCCTCTCTTCAGCATCTAACCATTCCTTTTGTTTCCACACTCACTCCCACATTACTTTCAAGAAACCCATTCAGATCCTGTAAATTTACGAACGCGTGATGGTTTTGGACCTACAAAGGAGACGATGCACACAAAAGTGCATCGACGGAGCCATTAGACGGACACGTTACTCACCTCCCGCAATGGCGAGGAGAGCCAGCAGCAGCAGCAGCGGCCATCCGTCCATCATCATACGTGCGTCCGAGCGCGCGCTCTCCGAGCCCGAAAGGTGTTGCGATGGAGAGGCCACCCCAAGCTCACCCGCAGTATTACTCCCCTGACCCCAACGATCCAAAGCTCTTTTCACTCTCTACCTGGCATGGTGAGGTCAGGTCTCTTCGTCGGTCCGCACTTTTTTCACCCGAAAAGGGGATAATATAAATACCTCGGCGGGTCCAGGTAAACTGGGCGCTGGATCGTGCGGTGCTGGCTGTCCGTGCTGATCACCGCTCAGCGATGCGACGCGCTGGAGAGGCGGGGGCGGGGCGGGGGGCGCGCAGATGAGCAGGGGAGGATGCGGGAGGGGCGGATGTGGCATACCTCAGAGGCTCCACAGATCAGCTAGCGATGCCAGTGTCTTCCTCGCACAAAGTCACACATCATCACCATATAATATGCAGTGCTCTAAGGTACGTACAGTGTCTGTGGTGCTCAATAGTAACCGTATCAAACGAAATGGCATATCTCAACTCTATCTTCTTATTAACCTCAGGCCAAATATTTAAACAGCAATGGTGTTGTGGATCTTCTAATTTTAAATGTATATATTTTTCTATCAAGCAATATATGATGCATCATCTGCATCAAGGCGTTTATACTCCACATGAAAAATAATTTACTGAGAAAATAAATTAGAAACTAAAATCATTCAGTGTAACACATTCATGGTATGGCCATGTAAATCTGTAAATATAGATCTGCGTTGAGGTATGATTGGTCCAAAATTAGTATCATCTACTAGCCAAATGCTGGTAAAATATGCAAGTGGCTGGACGAACAATGGTAATCATGTTACTAGCCATTTGGCTGGTGGACAAAAGAAGTTACTTTTGGACCCTGGGTGTGAGGCTGCTAAAGTAACCTCACATCACCCTTTTTTCCAGGACTGCCTGAGCCTAATTTAATCATTATTCTATGAATAATCTTCATCCTTTAGAAGCTTGAGGGGTAGTTCTTGCCTTTTCCTATGTGACCTCTTCTTCTTTCTTTTCCCTTCTGTTCACTTATCTTTTATTAAATGTCCTTCTTTGGTTATTCCACTCTAGGCCACCAAAGTGACCTCTAATCCCCAAACACAAAGTCAAACAAGCATGATTCAGAAAGTCTGATAGGGAGGGAAGAAAGACTGGGCAGGTAGGGGAAAGGAGTTAAGAAGGAAGGTTTGCCAGGTAGACATAAATTGTGTTGAGCATAGAGAAGCTTGCAACTCCGTTCTGGGTATTTCAACATGCTTTCTATAAGGTGAGGATGCGAGTTGGATGCCTGATGACAACAAAAACATAACAACTGATTTGAGTGATGAGGGGAGGAGGGAATGCAGCAAATTGAGAGGGGTATCAAAAGAACGTGGGAGGCAGGGAGGGATGGATGGGGGAAGAGTAAACTAAGTAAATAGGACTGCATCATGGAGAGAGGAGGCGGTTGCCGTGGTGACTAAGAGAAACCAGAAAGCTCCAGGAGGAAACGACCTGTTTCTCCTTCATTTTGTGTATTTTCATCACCGACACACACAAAGAACAAACATGTGCAGCTGGCACACAACACACACACACACACACACACACACACACACACACACATTGCATACACACACAAATGTAAAAATGCATGCACACATGCAGGGAAACCATTCCACAGTAATGTCTTCCTCTTCTCATGCTATCTTTATACACTCTGCCTCTCTGTGTGCAGTCCTCTGCGGTGAATGAGCTGACCTGACAGTGCTCCTCCTCTGCACTGAGTGCTGTGAGTCTCTCTAAATAATTTAAAAGCTGGGACCCCCACGAGTGCTTGTCTTCCCCTAACACCCCCTCACACTCTCCCCATCTCTCTTCTTTTTCCTCTGTCCCTTCATCTTTTACTGTCATTATGTCTTCTGCTGCTGAATTACTTCCTGCGGTTCTGTCATATTTAGGCAACGCTTTGATTAACAACGTAGAAATCTGATCTATGAATCACAGACTGATTAATATAACATGAAGACAAGTTTAAGAAATGATTACTTTCACATTAAATTACATTTCCACAAGCATAGTACTTAAGTACAAATATTGTACATTATACTCAACTACCTTTACTAGGCAGCTATAGTTAAGGTTTTGCATGATCACCTTGATTTACTGCTATAGATTGAGCAATTCAGTGGTAAAAAAAAATAGGCCTAATCAAAATTAGCGTAACCTCAACTAGATGCAAAATCAAAGTGCATAAGAAAGCACACAGATACCAGTGTCAGTTTGCTGCAAAATGAGTACTTTAACTTTAGATACTGTTCTGTAAGTACATTTTGCTGATAACACTTCTGTAATCAATCTTATGTAACATTTCGAAGGCAACACTTTCATTTGTATGTTTATATTCCATCCTGTATATATTTAAAAATTTAAATATTTGTTCTTATATTTTATTTTATTCTTATATTTTATTCTTATATACTGTATGTATGTATATTTTTTCCTAGTATCTCATTTATATTTATATTCTGTGTTGTGTACGTGTGCTGCTGTAACACCGTAATTTCCCATTTTTTGGGATCAATAAATATCTATCTATCTATCTATCTATCTATCTATCTATCTATCTATCTATCTATTGTGGTCTTTCACAATTAAGTAAAGGATCTGAATACTTTTCACCACTAATACCATGTATCTTCAAATTTTCAATTTTTGTGATCTATGAAAAAAGGCTCTTTTTTTGAGTTTTCAGATACTCCAGTGGGTTAAATGGTTTATTTAGCTTATCTTCAAAATCACCTAAAAAAGAGATAGATGGTTTCATTGAACGGTGATGATATGTAAGACCAAGAAAACTTAAAGAAGCATTTAAGATTGTAAGCTATATGTTTACCAAACGCAACATTCCCAAAAACAGACTGACAAGCTCTGCAAAAATCATGTGTCCAGCACCCCGGGCCTTGTTGTTTGTTTTGACCTACTTTGTGATTTAATTTAGAACATGGAGGTCTAACCACAACAGATCACACGGATGGAAGGAAGGGTGAAAGTTATCGTGTCTGCTGTTGTGTAACATTGCCATTTGTGACACACTGGGTATAGCAAGATGGCAGTTATTATAAGAGTTGGCTCCTCAACAGGAAAGCCTGGGTTCAATATTTGTTCTGGAGTCAACCCTGTGACCCTTTGACCCTTTGAGGATGTGTCTTATGATCAATAAAGTGATACAAAATCAGTTTTGTGAGCTGACAGTGAGAGAAGTGTGTAACTTTTGACCTATTCATTTCTGTACATGTTGCTCTCCATTCACAAACTAAGCAGGATATTCTGTGGGGGAGCTACATTGCTACTATGGTACTATGGCCACGGTTATTCATAGCTCTTTTTATAGTGCAGCCTGTCTCTCCTCCCTCTTTCTCTTCCACTCTCCTCCCTCTCTTCGCTCCCTGTAGAGAAGGCCCTACCCTACTCTAACTAATCACCATGGCAACCTGGTAATCCCTGAACAGAAAAATTTGGAGTCCCTCTCTCTCTATCACTCACACAGACACACACACACACACACACACACACACACTCACACACAAACATAAAAGGAATGCACACACACACATAAATGCACACATGGTTGAACACATGGGCACAGTCACACTTGCACACATACCCACCCACACACCTACACACCTACACACACACACACACACACACACACACACACACACACACACACACACACACTCATGCAGACCAATACACAGGTATTTACTGGTTAGCCATATCTTACCGCAAACATGCGCTTCCATGCATTATTGTGAGGATAAGGCTTCACTGTGTTTTGTGAGAAGCTTCGTGTGTGTTGGCAAGGATTTAAATACACCACCTTTCCAGTTGTAACAGAGTAAACACTATTTGTGTCTAGAATATTTATGTATTTGTATTGTATGTGTAGGTTATGTGTGTGCATGTTTTTTTGCTACAAGTAGGTGAGCATGCATGGGTTTGCATGTGTTTAACTGTAATTGATTTCACACTCAGGTCAATGGTTTTACAGCTACAAGATAAAAGCACACAGATTCACTCTGGTTAGCTTTTCATCTCCGTTTCAGGGCTTTTTTTTCCTTGAACCCTGCGTTGACTTTGCTGCTGGCATGTCTATTAATAACACTGTTTGTCTGCAGTTAATATGAATTTTATTCTATTTACTGAATAAAAGTCTTACAACAATAATATACAGCCACCATTATTGTACGGTTGACGTAAAAAAAAATCAGACAATGAAAAAACAATCACTTACATACACATTATTTATGCTGTTGTACTTTTTAGGGTACAGTTTTTAGTTTCATTCACAAGCCTTTAAATCACAACCTCATTAAGATTACAGTGAAGGCACGTGCATGGACATATTTATTGTGCACACTTACACACACTCAAACATTTTTGCTGACTGGGTACTGTAATGTTATAAGACCCCCTCCCACTACACTAGTTCTAATCGTCTCATCAATAAAGCTCTTTCTCTTGACAGACAGAGTGGTCAGCAAATGAGCCTGATTTTCAAGACAAATCAATAGGCTGATTGTCAGATGGATGAACGAATATACTCCAATCAGGTGTATTGACCTCAAAGACCAAGCTTAACTGGATGGCAAGACTCGTATTTATGAGGTCAGCGCATCTGCGTAAGCGGGAAATTACAAACCTTTCCACTAACTTCAAATGTCCGATTGCTTACATAAGTGCAGGACTTCATGTGCATCGTTTCTGGTGTTATAGAAATCAATTTGGTTTGCATGATATGGTCTGCAGGGCCAATGGACAAGACATTGGGGCAAATACACTGGTTTTCCTGTAATTACAAATACATTCAGTGTGTTTTTTAGATTGGGAACAATTACCACTATAATACCATTGACCACTATAACAATGTGATCAATGGTTGTTGTAATGTTTTACTTTGACCACTAGGTGACATATGGAAGCGATACAAAATTATGTATTAAGGTAGTACAAAGGACGAGCCAAAGCAGCATATCTTCGAGTATGTGTGTGTACACATGTATTGACAAGTTAATGTTTGTGTCTGTGTGCATGTCTCTGCACATGTGCATTTAATGTCCCAGTGTATTTGATCATCCTTTACTACGCATGTTCAGTGTGGCCTGGGCACAGGATGCTGCAGGGTCATGTGCTCTGCACCAGTGAAAGGCAGTCTGTGCGTGCAGTAGTGATGGACCAGCTCAGGGATGCTGGAGAAGACACAACTACTCTGATCCAGTGTGAAGCCCAATCCCTTAACGCTCTTCGTCTGGGCCACAATGATGTGCACACAACTCTGACTGGTCCTAATGGAACACACAGAAGACACAAAAAATTAAGATATACTGTCAGAAAAGATAAGCTTGCAAGTAAAGGAAACACGGCAACAGTAACCGTTAAGAGTTATAAGATGCTGAACAATGCCGTAGCTAAAAAGAAAGCTGCTCTATTATCTGTCTCTCCAGGCTGTGCATTTGCTGAGTTCAATGGATGTGTAAATGGGGTTAATTATGAGGACTTTCAAATGAATGAGCAACGTACAACAAATGTGCACTCAGGCACATGCACACACGCACACATACACACAATTGCACCACAGGATTTCAGCCTTTATCCTAGACTAGAGAACCTGTTCCTGGCACGCTTATCGCTAGTGTCAGTTCTCATGCATTAACGCCTTAGAGGCTGCCACTGGAATGCCAGTTACTGACAAACTCAGGGTCAATCACTGTTGAAGGCAAAGTCAGTGGGCACCAAAACCTAAATATATTTTGTACAGTTTTAAATACACTTTAAAGCACAATATAAATGTGCCATGCATGCCCATTTTTAAACAGGGCCGAAAGACTGTGTGTGGCATTATAAAATAAAATATTAAAATCCAAAAACATATTGTTTTTCAAGGACAATGTGCCACTGTCACATTTAACTCAGCCAAAGAAAAAAATTAGATTGCGATGAAGCAAAAGTGGATAAAAAATAATACTATGAATAAATATGTAGATGCTGTATAATGTAGCATGCCTGTACCGTGTTCTTCAAACTTACTTTAGAGCAATGGAGTACTTGCTGGTTCCTGATTCGCTGTCCCTCACCAGGAAGCTGGCTTCCCTGCAGCGCTGCAGCTGAGCTTCAGCCTGTTGCCGACTCACACTGCCATGGTACCAGCTTGGATGGGCAAGGGAAGGAGGGGGAGGGGGAGACACAGAGGGATAGAGACAGCAGATCATTGACATATAACGCAGCGACATATGGAGATAAGTCAGATGTCAAGATAATGATATGCGATGATGGTGAGAGAGAAAAAAAGAGAAAGAGACTGACAGGAGGAACGAAACACACAGACACCAACAGAGATTTACAGTCTCCATAAATCAGACTGACATACAGTATATGGTGGACTGAATAAGTTACAGATGCCAAAGGTGAACTTGAGAAGGCAAAGAGATAAATAAAATGGACAAACAAAATGTTCCTGGCTGTGCTGAGTGTCGAGAGAGGCCTATTAGGACACAAGGTGGTGCTGACAGTGGCTCCAGGCTAGAGCCATATATAAACAACGGTATGTGGCCTTGATGCTAGGAGGCAAACCACACTGGCATTCAGCTACAACATGAGAGGAACAAATGCTAACTTGCTCTGAGCATGTTCCCCACATGTTCCATCTGAAAAAAGGCCATGCTTCTTACAGTTGAAAATGAGTCTCTCGTCTATTCAAGTCTCACCTTGAGGGTGCACCTCCCTCCAGCAATTATGTTCAGCACATTAACATGGGGGTGTAATCGAGTGCTGCTGATGCTGGCTTATCCTCTTAATGATGAATACCAAATTTCACTTAAAGATTCCTCAAGTGTAAAATATGTACAGTATATTGAGGACTGGCATTTGGAATTGTGACATTGATTACTAAGAGAAATATCTCTTAGTAGTACCTTACCATCTGTGTTTCTCACAAACACAGATGGTAAGGTAAAAGAAAAGATCGCTTGTTATTTACTGTCCTAACAAATTTGAGCAGAGCAACACAGAAAGCAGACAGGAAGTGCCATTTACTCTGCAAAACTACATGGGAATGTGGGGTTAATTTAGATAAGAACTAATATTACACATAAAGGCAACCAAATGTCTCAACCCTCATTTCATTTGTTTAATTCTTTCAATCCGCTAATCCTGTTCAAGGTTGAACATGCAGTGAGTGAGGGGTAGATCACAATTCTATCAGACGACTAAAATATAAACAGATTTAGACTCTTTAGATCTATGGGTATTTTCCAATTCACTTGACCTGGGGGAGTAAACCAGAGCACAATGTGTATAAAGAGTCATATTGGCTCTCCTCGTATGGTTTAAATGTATTTATTCTCTTTTTGTGCTTATAAAATATAAACATTTGTTTTAGTCAGTGGGGTCTTTTGAACATGTACACCAATGCCATATTTTTTAATATATTCAAATATTTGCTATGTCATTATTTGTGATTGCACTGTTTTTCCAACTATTTGCTTCTTGACAATGCAATGTATTTGAGTGTCTTATTGAACAAAATGTCAGCATGACGTAATAAACTATGTGCATACCTTGGTTTGTCATGTTGCACAAGCCTGATGTTGACTGGATAAGGTTAAAATGTTGCCTTGTTCAGTCTAATCAAGTGTATGCTCTACAATACAGTGTGTAAATGATTTCTTATTTTTTTCCCTTACTAACATTTATAAATATCATATGCAATGTTTCCCTCCTCTCTCCTTTACCTCTGCTTCTCCAGGGGTGGGCTGGGGTCCACTTTGGCTACCTCCCCCTCCAGTGGGGGACTGGGGGAGGTAGGAGACGGAGGGGAAAGTTTGTTCGGACTAGAAGAGGGTGAGAGTTTGAGGGTGGGGAAAGAGGGAGATGGGGGCGTGAGAGGGGAGAGTTTGAGAATAGGAGATGAGGGAAAGGAGGGAGAAGAGGAGGAGGACGGAGAAGATGGTACAAGTATTTTTTGGTTCCAGTTCTTCTGCCTCAGGGTGTGTTGCTGCTGCTGCTGCTGTTGTTGTTGTTGCTGTTGCTGGCGGGCAGAGGTTGAACTGTTCTCTTTGTGGAAGAACAATCCACTGCCTCAAACTGAGCTAAAGGAAACAGGAGAGACAATATCAACCTTTCATAATAAAGTTCTGTTAAAGAATACCAGAGCTACCAAAGTAAACACATCTCTGGAAATTGATTCAGCATGATTGCTGTGTTTCCTCTCTTAAGCAAACACAAAATTGTTGTGGCATTACTGTACAAATAAAACTCATGGCATCCTTCCTCCACACCCTACACCCCCAACTTTCCCATCATCCCTCTCTCTTTTTCTCTACCTGCTAGTGCTCTAACAATGTCCTCCTTTCTCCACTCCCAGGGCAGTTCGTACTCTCCAGCAGGACGGACGTCAGACTCTGGTCGTGTGACAGGGATCCACACACCCCCACTGTCGCCTTCCAGCCCGCCCTCATACGGTGTGTCATAGATATTTGGGGGAGTGGGTTTTCCCTCTTCTCCCTTCCCCTCTCTCTTGCCTCGGTCCAGCAGAACACACACTTTCAGAAGGTCTTTGGAGCCCCGTCTACGAACCTCTGCAGCACAATGGTCATGCAATTTGTTAATGGTTTTAAGATGAAGGATCTTCTCTTACTGAATGCCATAATAAACAAAGCACTGTTCCTTCTAAAGGACACTGCCATCTGCCATTTTTAAAATGTATTCTTTTTTTCTTTTAGAAATGTTTTGAGACAAAATTGGCTGCTCTGATACCTTTTTTGAATAACTATATACCTGACAAAGAGCCGATTTGGCCTCAAAACATCATCAAGAAGAATTTTTAAACGGAGCAGGGGACAGGGTTCTTGGGGAGGTACAATTATATTTTCTTTTTGGTTGTTTATTATTTACTCAGCACTTGGACAAGATTATGTATGTGTATTTTCACTCAGATCATACAAATCAGCACAACGTTGTGTCACTGCTTTCTGCTCACAGTTTTGGAGTCTCGCCTTCTGTTTAAATTATTACACATTATCAATCAACATGTCAATCAATCAAACAAATTCAAATACATAATATGACAAAATGACTTTTCAATCTGCCTATATAATATTCAGCTACACATTCACAATACAATATTCTCATCCTGTTAAAAATGAACATGCATTAAGATAGTTAGATCAACAATGTAAAAGTTCTACCCTTTTAGTGTAAGATAAGGTTTGCCTTGGATTTATACACTCAGTTGCCAGCCTATTATGTACACCTTGCAAAAACTAATGCAGTCTAATACAACCATCCTGCAATATATCCTGCCTTTATGAAGGTTATAAGGTTTAGTTTTTTTGTTGAAACAGTTCAAGAGATGTGGTGATTCAACTTAATGATCATTTAGGAGGCTGTAGCTTGTGGGGCTGTTGGTCTGTCTTTGGTTATATCGAGAGGTGTCTCCAATAATTTGTCTTTTTACCTTATTGATAAAAGTGGGGTGGACAAAACGTTAAGGACACCTCTCAATATAGCACAACAATACAACAATTCTACAGCAGCAGACAGCGTTCAAAATGACCATGAAGATTAATCAGCATCTCCTTAAAACAGTGTAAATTCAAATGGAACATTTGCGTTAGCTTTGGTTAGGCACCTAATGAACTGGCAACTGAATGTATTTTACAATGGAAAAAAAGATGACCTTAATTACTTTTCAGCTAAATTAGCCTATAGTCAGGCATTCAACTTCTGCAAGCTTCCCAGTATTAATTTGCGCAACGTTTTTGTTCCATATCCACAGAGATGAGTGATATTTGATGAAAATGTATATGTATGGGAAACTCTACAAAAGGAAGAATCATAAAACAGACACTTCTGCAAAAAGATAAGTATGATTACAATACAATTACTTAAAGCACATTTTAATTACTTTATTACATTGTTAAGTGTATCCATCAACTCAAACTAAGTAGTGTGCTTATTTGAAAAAAAAAAGTATTTCAGTAATACAGAAACGGAATGCACTGTATCCTCACTAGTTTCAAATAAAGTTTTTAGACTTACATATGTGTTCATTGGGCTGGATTAACTCACAAATCTCTTTCTCATGACATGTTGTTAAATTTTAGGGGAATTTTACTTGATGTGTTTCTTTACCAACTGACAGGTAGCCTGTGTGTCTGCACTATTGTGTGACCAAACAATGGAGCTACAGGAAGAAAAGGTCAACACAGCTGATGATTTGCTGGCTGACCAGGCCACTTCCTGGCTGCTGGGAAGTGATTGGGCGAGACCACGCAGGGGGACCTGTACGTTTTGGGGAGGGGGGCGTCTTTTGATTCTTTTTACACGTAAGGGACCATAAAGTATTGTGTGTGTGTGTGTGTCTATGTGTGTGGGGTGGGGGGCACTGAGGCCAACTTCCTATCAAGAGAATGGGGCAAAGGAAACAGAGGCAGGAGACAGGAAGTTGGAAGAGGAAGCTGCACCCATTGTCCCTGCACAACACTGTTTCTACGGCAACCGCCAGCTGAAAGGGAAGTCAGCAGAGAGACTGAGGGTCTAGTTTGGCCCTAAGTCCCTTTAAAACGGCCCTTTAGCAGGAATTTGAGTGTGACTGCAGAGAAATTAGTATTCCTTGGCTTGAATAACATGTACAGCTTATCAAAGATGTCATACAAATAAGTACTACAGTAGGATGTAAATAAATGTAGTTGCAGTCCAACTACAGCTGTAGTAGTCCAGATGATGCCACTTTGGCCTTTCAATAATGTAAGTGTAATTGCTGAGATAGATGGTGAGTTTAAATTCACCTGTGATGATGACCTGGGCATCATATGGTTCCATGTAACCGTCATTCACTCCTGCTCTCTCAGCCTCCCTCTGCTCCTTGGTTTTCTCTGCATCAAAAGGATCTGCGTAGTCCTCCAGGATAATGAGCTGTGAACAGGAAAAGACATGTCAGAAAAAAAACAATGCTGAGCTGCTTTAAGTATTCAGATTTACCTGGAGACGACAGAGCGGAAGTGTGTGTGTGTGTGTGTGTGTGTGGGGGTGATAGTGTGGTGTGTGGTATGACAAGTGATAGAGGAACAAGCAGAAAGAGTGCAAAGAGGTCAGCACATTATGTTTGCCTGTTTGATGTGACACAATGTAGTGGAACTGCATTGTATTCTTTTGAGGGCAATGGAAACTGAATACATGGTTATGCACTGAGGTTGGGAGGGAAAACACAAAAGGGAAGCATTGACCTCAAGCCCACAATGAAATTAGTATTGCATTGTACAGTATATTGACATTTAATCTGCATGCAGCTGTAACCTTCTGCAGACTGCAATTTAAATAAATAGCAGATGATATGAAGAGATCAAAAATAGTTGCATGGGGTTTGCATTAGTTGTGATTCAAGCTGTAAGCCTATAAGTTACTCACCGTTGTTTTAATGTCAGACCTTCCCTTTTTCATTATCGGGTTGCTTCTGTTCACTTATCCCATTGAGTCTGGGGGTCTTGTCTTGTTTGTCCACTTTGATCATCCTGCTGATGTAGGCTTGCGCCAAACTAGAGGTCCTGACCTGACGGATCTCATCTGATGTCCCAGTCTCGACCTTGGAGTTCTTGCGACCTTTTCCAGTTGTGAGACTATCCCAGACAGTCCCAGCAGAACCAGCGTTGTTACGACCCAATTCTATAGCCGAATTTTTCCTATTTCTCCCTGCCAATAACCCACCCACTCCCCCATCTTTGCGCTGATTTCCTTTCAGACTGTCACGAGAAAACGAGGGTTTGGGTCGAGTTTGCGGACCAGATTCAGAGGCCGAGCGGACCCTTTCATTTCCAGTCTTCAGGTTGATGGGGAAATCTCTGAACCATCTTGCCATGGCTGTGAAGGTATAAACACGTCTCACAGATTTAAAAGTTGACAAGCCTGTTGTCTTTTACGTTCCTGCATTAGCTGCCACGCTAGAACAACATTTGAACCGTGCGCAAGCTCCAACTTTACGCACAAATAGTTTACGCACGCCTCGATTGAAGTAGGCTAACTGTTGTCTGAAATGACTAGAATATCCTAGTCCTCAAATTCAGACCGTTCACTTTGTGGTGTTCAACTGATTTCTAGCGTCTAACTCTTTGACAACTTCTCGTGCGTCTTAGATGTCATTGGCAAGTGGCTCTTCGTTCTGTCACCCTGCACCTGTAGTAGGCTAACAACTATCCCTGCAGTTTGAAAAGTAGTTTCTGTAGTGCGTAAATTCGAAAGAACTCGAAGTTTTTCTTTGAACCCAGTAAAGATCCCATTCCCGGAGCGTGAGATGATGCGTCTAGTCTGTCGAGGTGATGAGATGGAGAGGAAAGTTGTGTGCGCAGACTGGGATGTCACTGAGGTTTGGGGAGTGGCTGTGTGTACGGGGCGGGGAAGGAGTTTTACTGTAATAACTTCAATGGATACAACTCTCCAAACTTGATCAGTAGTTGGCCCATTTACAATAGACGTCTGGCAACAAGCATTACCAACACGTTAAATTGAATGTTATTACAAGTGACTGATCACTAAGTAGCCTACTGAAGAGTTTTTTGCAAATGGTAAAACAACTCTCAACATAAATTAATCTTAATATGAGTACTTTTTGAATAAGCCATGGTAGATTTGTGAACTGGTGTTTTTATTACATAGCCGAGCTTACAATTTATTTAACCAGGAAAGCGTCGTTGAGATATAAAAAAATCTCTTTTTCAAAATTGTGTCCTGGCCAAAATGGGTAACATTAACAATGGATTACAGACAACAAAATCGGAATTAGAAATTAAACAATCAGACATGTCTAAGACAAATCAACCCAACAGCTGCTTACCTGAACAAAATATCTGCAAAGTAACAGTAATACATTGCATGTACTCTTTCAACTGCATTTCCATATTATAGGAGGTCATGCACTTGCAGCAGGTAAGAGCTTTTTGTCAAGGGCTCTGATGCTGCTGAGCCACAAGCTCGTAGCCTAGATAGTTGCGCCATCTACTGGTAAATTGGAGAGAAACAAACACAAGGAATCACCAGTGTGTCTTCATCTTCGTTTATCACTGATCCTGATAAATGTTGTTTATCTGGGTCATACCATTAGTTTTTGTTTATTGCATCTAAAGCAATAACAAAGGGTTTTTGTTTTAAAGTGAAAAGGTCCAAAAGTGGTGAAGCACAATGGATGAGTGACGTAGAGATTTCACCAATAGCAAACGTAGCCGATATCTATGATTCCGCCTTCGTCAGATCACTGGTCCAATCACAGCGCTCCCTCCGGAGAGGCGGGGCGGTACGGTTACATCCCCGACAAAGGTAACAGGTTGCAGTCGCCGCATAATGAACTTGTTGCTGTGTTCATTTGCGTAGGAGTTGGTTTTTCACACACTTTTCTGTGTGGACTTTGATGGAAAACATTTGAATTATCAACGACACAAGGAAAGTGAAGTGTAAAAGTGGAGCAAAGGAATAACTTTGGAAAAAGAGGTAACTTTACGCTTGTTGTTGGACTTGTAATAGCCAGACAGCTAAACCAGACAGACACGACCTGTCAGACAGTTGCGTTATGCTCTTCGTTGGATGGTTTTCGCTTGCTTTGTGACGCTAATTTCTTTGTTTGAGTTAGTTCTGGAATCATTTTTTACAATAAGGTATCACTGAGTTTTTTCTGTTAGCCAGTTTAACGTTAGCTTGGTAGCTAACGTTAGTTTGATGGTAACCTAAGGGTCCAAGCTAACGTTACTTCAGAATAACTGTTAATGTTATGTGAAATACATCATGTGAGGGATGCCTGAACATGTTTCTGTTCAATGTGTAAGTACTCCCAGGGTGACTACACGTTTCTAAAAGTAAAATGTAAGACTTAAATATTAAATACTAAACTATGGTGTAATGCCAAAGTATATGCCTAAAGTTATCTCCTACCAGGAGGATTTATTATAGATAGCGTTCGTGTTTAAGACACAAGAGGCTACATGTAACCACATTTCAAATCCATTTAGACCTTGATATGCAATATAATACAATAGCTTGACATGTAAATTATTCTCTGTAAACTCCCAAGGACATTTTGAAGAGCAGGGAAAGGCTCATGGATTTTGCAACGAAACTGAATAATCATAGCATTGCATTTGCTAAGCCATTGGCCATGCTGACACAGTTTAATATACACAGCATTGACAGAATAAACGTGATAGCAATTCTTAAATCTGGACATATTATAACTGTTCTTCCAAGGTTACAGGTACAGATATTTTAGTCTGCACCTAGAATCCAACATCCCATACATCAATATCACACACACACACACACACACACACTCACTCACTAACAGCCTGTGTAAGTGGAAAGGACAGAGAAACAAGTGTCTGGAATGTGGGGTGAGGGAGGGGCGTATTTATGTGCTCCTAATATGGTGTCATTTGTGTACTATTTGGTAACAGTGAAGTATCTCTTTGTTATGCCAATGAACTTCTTTGGATTTGAAAAGAGGAATAAATGGCTGTTTGTTTGAGCGTGAAAGGCGAGCAGTGGCAGGTTTGAAGAGAGGTTGCCCGCTTGAGAGAGGAAGAGGGCCTGGTTTTATGTCAAGAATGTAATGGAGAAGGAGAATACCCTGAGGACTGAGTGGTTGCCTGTCCTTAAAGGACACAGGAGGCATGAGCTACTGTTTTGCCCATCGCTGTTATTTACACCTTTTTATGTTTCTATTTTTTAGGTTATGCCTGTAAAACGTAATGATTTCCCTGAAAGGAAAGGGGCAAACTACTGTTTTACAGCTTGTCCATGTTGGCTTACCAGTATGCTGTATATATAGTGTTTAAACAAAAATTAAATTAGTCAATCGATTACAATTCTTTGACAACAATTTTGGAGATAGATTTAATTATTTAAAGTAATTTATCAACTAAAGAAGTAATTATTTTTAAATGTGTGTATTTGCTGCTTTTCTCTCTATTATATCATTGACAAATGATCATTATTCACTTTGAAACCAGTAGTTTGACATTAAAACCTTAACTCTAGGCCCAGCTGCTTGATTATAAGAATAAGAATCATAATCACAATTATTTAGGTAATATTGAAATCACAATTATTTTACACAATTACTCATTGACTTTTGGAAAGATGTTGTAAGTATTGAAATAAAAAAACAGTTAAACAAATCAGTGAAAATACTTTAAACTGTGATTTCCCTCCAATATTTTTCCCAGTTTGAGCTTGAGTCGACTTGCAAAACGTAATGTGAAAAATAATAATTTTTCTCGATTACTATATTTTTTGGATTGTTATGAGCAGAAATCCTAATCACAATTAAAAATAGATTAATTGCACAGCCCTAGGCCCATCTATTCTTTTACTATCAATTTTAACCTCATCTCACTCTGTCATCCTCAGCAGATGCAAGATGTCAGCTTGGGCAATTGTAATGAACAATTTACACTATTTTCTGACATTTTATATACTAAACTATTAATCAATTTATTGAAAAAATAATCTACAGGCTAATGATAGACAATAATCAGACATGGTCAATGTCCAAATTGTCACAATACATTGTACATATTAAAAGCACAGAAGCACATACAAAAGTTAAGACTTAAATAACCTTGATCCTTTGCTGCTCTCTCCAGCTGAATCCGTTTTAGGCCAGATATGATCTGATCACATTAACCATGCAGACACTTTCATGATTCCACACATAGCTGTTGTTTCATTTCTCTCCACACCCGCTCTAATCTCCTAATTGTATTTTCCATTCCATCTCAGATCTTAACAGGGAAGCAGCTCCAATTCAATTAACTGTGCAGAATTCAATTTGAGGCCAGAGGTAGAGAGCCCGTCAGCATAACTGCAGGGTAACGTGACTGGCAGAGTCCAGAGAAAAAGCTTGTACACATCCTATTAATAAAACAGCTATGGTTTGCTTGAGTGCCTGTCGCTTAGTAAAAGAATACTAGGGTTGAAAATGACAGTTTTAGAAATATTCAATACATCTTCCCATTAGTTACTTGGTTTTTTATTTGATCTAATAAATGCCCGAACATAACAAAAAATCTCATCTATCACATAAGGGGGAAAAAATCTCTTACTATGACATAGGACTGGTCGATATAGAGAAAATCAAATATCACAATATTCTTGACCAAATACCTCGATGTCGATATTGCGAATATATCGTATGGTTGACTATTGGTGCTTTTACAAAATGTTATTTACACAATGAGATTTTCGATAAAAATTGTCCAGAAATGATTTAATGACTTAGTGGATAAAGGTAAATAATAGAACAGCTGGAACAGTTTGGTAGGGTCATCAAATTATTTTTCAAATAGAAAAAGCAAGAATATTAGGTGTGACTGACCATGTTAATTTCACAGGACAGGTACTGTATAACCAGACAAATTACAGAATAACTTAAATTTAAAATCCTACTTTTAATATGGAAAAGGATGTTTGTTTCAGAGAGGTATGGAAAGATATTAGCTTTGGGGAGAAACCTAAAAGTGGGGACAAAAAGTATAGGGACAAAAATGTCAGCGTTAAAACCAACTTGTATTTACATAAACCATGTATGAGAGGGACTGAAAGACAATAGGGATCATTTTGGCATTCTCAGAATTTCTGCCCTCATTTTCCACCCCACATCAGCTGGACAATGGGATGGGTCCCCCCCCCCCCCGCCCCCTTGGCGCTGGGACTGTGTTCCTCCTCACTGACATACAGACATTAAACTGATGCAGAGAGATGCAGATGAACAGATGGTAAAAGAGAAACATAATGTAATAATTACCTTACATTTACTTATCTGTAAGTTTGTTTGGCACACTTAGACTATACAGATCACCATGGTTTAGATTCTTATGAATTCCACGGACATTGCCCTCATATGGCACATTCGTCCGTGCATGACGTGCTTGACCTTGCTGGATGATGCTCGACTGCACAAATGTTTTGTGACATGGTGCTTCCTCTATGGGGAACAAAATGGACTTGCACGTCTGAGTTTACGCACCACAAGCACACAGATACCTTCGAAGGTCAATCTTGTCGCGTTGCTTAGCTCACTGCCAGCCCAGTCACTTTCCATCACCTATTACTGTTATTACTAAGTTGTGTTACGTATTAGTTTTTGCTTTCACAGCAGGCACATGTAAGATAATCCTCCGTCTTGGCTCACTTTGCTGACTGTATCTCATTCTTTGCTTGGTGTGTGCTGCGTCATACAGCTTGCAAAATCTGTATGGAACTATTAAAATGTGTGTGTAGGCGTTCAATATATGTAATATGTATGGGTCCATGTGTCAGAGTTAGCTATTTGATGGTTACTTTTTGAGTCAGTCCTTTGTGTGTATGGGGGGGGAGGGTTGTGCACAGACCAGCTTGACTTTGGATTTTATCACATTAGGCACTGATAAGAGAAGAAAATCTGTTTCTCTCTCACTTCACCCTCCCTGTTTTCACTCTCTCAGCCCAATTTATGTCTCTCACCTTTGAAAGCAGTGGAGAGGTCAGGGAGGGAGTGTTGTAATAGGTTTGGTGTCAGTTTAATGAATCATACCCATAATAGGCATGCGGATGAGATCTCCCAATGTGACCTAACAATAAGCATGGTCAGTCTGTCAACGTAATAGCAGGAATCTCGAGTTCAGTACTTTTATTGCCAGTGACAAATAAGGCTGACAGGGACTTATCACTAAACCTTGACATAGGTGTGATCACTTGAAATGGTCTAGAAATAGTTTGAGAATTACTCATCAAGGGCTATCAAAGGGAGGATTAGGGAGTTAAGAAAAACACAAAAGTGGAGAAATTGTACTGTAAATGAATGAAAAGGTCCTTACTGGTTGCCCGCTCTCTATTCTAGCTGTCAACGTTTTGAAGAGGGGAAATAGGTTTACTATCTGGCTGGGAAACTTCCAAAAGTGGGGAAAAGCTTAGTTGGTCCTTACAAGAGGAAAGTGATATGTGGGTGTGTGCTTTCAGGTTAATGACTAATGGAGCGCACTGAGAGCAAAGTCCACACAAACAGTCAAGAGCCAGAAACTGTGTGTTACTGCCTATACATCTGTGTCCCTGTGTGTTCAACAAGACGCTTTGACAACTTTTTGAAATTTCAGGATTGCATTATCTTAATGAGTGTCTAGGTATTATTTCCTTATTTCCTAACTTGAGGGAAGTTTTAAACTGGTTTTTGATTGCATTGTCGCGGTCTTTTTTTCTCTCTCTATGACCCTCAACGTGCCATTGTGAGTACAGCCCGAACCGATACTGGATTTACTAGGCCAATACTGAAGTCAATATTTTTACATTTTTAAATAATCTGATAATGACATATCGACCAATAGTAAGACATAAAATAAAATTGTACCGATCCCCTAGATTTGTTTTTAAAGAATTATGACCAGGATACTAAGCAGGACATTTTCAGTGGGCAAAGTAAACTCATGCTGTCTGGTGGATAAACTGTGTAATAGTGACATTGTTAAATGATCTCAAACCTTTTGACATTTGTGTACTGCAAGATTGTGTTCCTCATAGGCTGGTATAGACACCGATATATCTGCAATAAACTGGACCATTTATTTGTTTACCTCAAATTGTGAGCTTTTCAGTCTTAGTCAGGCTTCTGAACACCTGCAGTACACATACCTCAGCAAAATCCTAAACACACAAAACTTTTCTTTGGGCTCAGTGACCTGTGCAGAAATTACTATCTTAATTATACTTGTAATTGTTTTAATTTCGAAGTGTACGAAACACTGAACCTTAAAATGTGTGCATATCTAGGGCGAAAGCATCTGCCAAACAAATGTACTGTAATGTGATGTAATCTACAATAATGCATAAAGACCAAACATTTGGGGTATGAAAATACTAGACCAAAGCAAATATCTTGTCTTTTGGTTGAATGCAGAAGACTAGCCAAAAGATGTTTTTGATGAGATCTTCCTTCTTCTTCTGCTGTGTTACCAGCATGAGCACACCATCTTCAGGTCGGATGACCCCAGTGGACTATGGTGTCCAGATCCGCTTCATCAATGAACTCAATGACACTGGCGGGGGACAGCCAGGGTCCAAAACCAAGTCCCAGACCACCTCCAAGTACGGTGTGGCAGTCAGGGTGCAAGGCATTGCTGGCCAGCCCTACGTCGTCCTGAAGGACGGAGAGAAAGGAGACTCATATGGGGTCCAGCTCAGGACCTCCCCTGGTTACAATAGCCTACCCCGGAGGAGAGAGAAGGCAGAGCCCGGAACACAAGGGGCAGCTGTAGAAGGCGGGCAGGGAGGGGCACTACGCCGGGCCCAGTCCCATGGGTCGCTGCTAGACAGGGACGGAGAGGGAGGGGCAGGTGATGAGGATTTTCAGCTATCTAGGCCACCAGGGGATGGAAAGTCTGGTAGTTATGGGAATCTGGATGGAGGAATTGGGGTAAGTAGGGAGAGAGAGCAGGTTCGGCATGTCGGTGGTAGAGAGGGGGAAAGGAATATGTGGGATGGTTCATACAAAGTAGGGCTAAACCGGTCAATGGGGACAGTGAGAAGCAGTGAATCCCACCCTGACCCTCTCCAACAAACAACTCAGAGACAGACTCCTGTCAACAGGCTCATAAACAGGTTTGATGGTGGTAACACTACTGGCCAGAGCAGACACCCTCCTGAACAACAAGATACCAGTGCTACATCTCCTGTCCTCACCCCCAACCCCTACACCTCACCGCCATCCTCAACTCACAGCAGCCTGGGACGCAGCCAGGCCGCTGTCACTAAATTTCCCGCACACTCCACTAACCAGTGGACTTCACCAGGGAGATATCCCGCTGCAGAGACACCGCACGCCAGTCTGACTGAGGCACAAGTAAGAATAAAATGTTTTATGGCTGGGCATCACAGCTGATTTTTAGTGAGCTTCAAACGCCACATAGCACGCAACATTGCAAGAGTAGTTTTCTGATCTATGTCTCAAGGTGACTCCTGACCTTTTGCTGGACCAGGGTCAGAGTGCAGAGACGACCATTGAGGAGGAGCAGGTCATGCAGACTATACACAACATTCTGAGACAAGGGTATGGACCTACATGTTATTCTGGCAAACACGTACAGACTTTATTCAGTTGACAGTGCAATAGTAATAAATAATTACATTCATGTGTTATACATTGGTCCATTGTCACATTTACTCAGGACCAATGAAAGTGATGTTGTCATCAAGCACAAAGCCAAGGTCATCTTTCAGAAGGTTCATAATCTAAAGGTTTGTCCTGTTTGAGAATTTGTCATTCTGTGAAGGTTCTTGCTCTAGTTTGTAAATGTATAACTATTTTGAGCAAAGTGCTAGCATGTAGTATGTCCACATATATCTTTTTCTTCAACAGCCCAAAGAGAGACCTGAGGAAGAGTGGATGAGAGAAAAGTGGGAGCTTGACAGAAAGATTGCTGAACTACAAACTGCCCTGCAGGCGGAAAGAAGGGTAAGTAAAGTAGAATTAAAGCTGTAATCTCGCTCCAATAGGTGCGAGATTATTAGCAGTGCTGAATTGTTTCTCTGTACTTTGCTCTGGTGGATAAGACACAATTTACACTTTAAGACATGTAGAGAATGTGTGCAAGAGATTGTGGTTGTTACTGTAGTTTCAGGGCATTGGATGACCCATCAAGCCTCCCTAAATTCACTTGGCTGATTGGAACTGGCTGCCACCAGAGGATGTTAACATTCAGAGAGTAACCTGCCACTTTAAATCAGCTCTGATTACACGGTGCACATCCAATGCCACACATAAACACTCATCCAAATCTCCTAGAAATGAGAGCACCAACTATCAAGTAAAAAAAACTGTTGGTTGAGAGTACTGTCCTTAGAGTTTTAGTTAGTTTTCAACTAATCTTACCAGGATGGCTGAGGGTTCATTGAAGTGTGCTTCAGATTAATCCCCACATTAATCCTTAAAGCCCTCTGGCCTGGTCAAAGGTGCACACATAATAATCTAACTTTAATAATGACTCATTATTTGTTGGCTTAAGGAAGGTGGGCAGGCCTTAATCTCTAATTGCTCCTAAGAACTAAATCCCTTGTGCATATTGATCCCAAGCCCACTTTAACATTTGCTAAAGCCCATTGTTAATGCCACCAGAGCTACCTTATGTCTTATGTTTCACTGTTCTCATTTATTTATCATGTCTGCATGTTATGTAGAACTCTGTTAGCAATTCTGATCCTGCTCTGAAAGCTGAGCTGGAGTCCTGTCTGGATGAAAATCTGCAGCTCCGGGAGATGCTGGACCGGAAGAAGAAAGAATTAAATGAAACCCAATCAGAGTGAGGACACAGCAGCATACAAAACACATGTGCACACACACACATACACACACACACACACACAGGAAAAGCAGGAAGGGGCATGGTACCATTGTCTGTGGGTCTTGGATGGGGTGCATGACAAGCCCACTTTGTTTTCAGCACCCACTCCTCACAATTCCAACAAACAGTTACTGTAACTTATTCACAACACAATCAAGTATGCGATTCACAGAGTGTTTTTAGAAGTTTGTATGTCCTCTTTTCCCCCCAGGCTGACTCAGCTGCGTATGGACAGGGAGAACGCAGAGGCTCGGGTCAGAGGAATGGAGGACCAGCTGGCTGAGCTTCAGGATGAACTGAGAAGAGAGAATGGCAACAAGACGGTAACACACAAACCCACACAGATGCTCAGGGAGAAACTATCTCACCCCCTATTGGATTAAAAAAAAAAAAAAAGACTAAATTGGTACTGTAGTCACTTTTTTTTATCATGTAGCAACATATCTACAGGTTGATAAATTGAAAAATATTTTGCAATCAACAGCTTGATTAACTTTAATTCCTGCTAGGAAGCATAAGGGTTTGTGTAACATGAGCTATACTGAGACTTAGACATCAAAAGAGTATCAAGTTAATACCGTGCATTCCTTGTCTGCAGGACCTGATGTCTTGTCAGGCACAGCTGATGGAGCTGTGTCAGCTGAAGCAGAAGCTGGAGGAGACACTGAGACAGAGAGAAAGGGAGCTAACAGCTCTCAAAGGAGCTCTGAAGGAAGAGGTGGCCACACATGACAAAGAGATCGAGGTGCTCCGAGAGCAGTACAGCGCTGACATGGAGAAGCTCCGCAGCAGCATGGAGCAGGTGTCTCAGGTGTGTAGTAGCCAGCTCATCATAGCTTTCATTAGCCATGAAAATGTGTTGAAATTGGAGCAACAAACCCCATCAGCAAAACTCTGAGAAAACACTTTTGTGACCATCTTTTTATATCGTCTTTATAATAGATTTTGTTATTGAGAATTATTTAAAGGGTCAGCTTGTCGAGCAGCCACAGAAGCTGCATGCACCGGTGCATTGACCATGCGAATATCTGTGAAATAAATGGTAGGTATATAAACATGCCTTCAATTCTTCTGACTTCTTTTTTAGTCTCACGCAGGAATCGAGGCAGAGCGCTTGCGTGTGAATGCGTCGGTTCGCTCCCTGCAGCAGCAGTTGGAAAACTGTAGAGACGAGAGCAGCCATTGGATGGAGCAGTTTCACGCCACCAAAGACGAACTTCGAACAACCAAGCAAGAGTGAGTTTATTCTAACACATTGTGAGAATAAACTCACAAGGGTAGTCTTTATTACCTACCTGCATACCTTTTATTACCTACCTGCATTTGGGGTTCCCGATGCTCACTTGGACACATATTTTGTCAGTCTTTTCATGGTTTCTCTGTGCACCTGCTGTACTACTAATGTGTGTCCATCTCATGTCATCTGCTCAATGTTTCTCCCCCTCTCTGTCAGAGAGACACCCAGCAGCCCTGGAACACCGTGAGCGTCACTAATTGAACAGTATCTGTGTTTAGATATGCAGACATGTAGATGTGCCTAGCTGTGCTAACAACTGTCTGGCTGTAGTTTCAAGGCCATCCACACTTACAGCCCTAATTCACGACTGTTTAAATATGTACCATGAAGCGTCAAGTACCATAGGTTTCAATGGGAATATGGACCATATTTAGTGGTTGAGCAGCGGTGCTGAACACCAGTAACAATGTGGATGTTTTTACATTTGGCTGTTTACGTCTTCATTGTGTCTATACAGTGTAACACTGTATTGGCATAAACTATTGGGGTGGTGTGGATGATCTTACATTTTTGTTTAGCAAAAAAACATTTTCTAGACTTGTTTTCTGTGAATACTGTATGTCTGACTGTTGTGGTAACAGGGAATGCTGATTTATTTCCTGTTTGAAGATTATATACTGTAATGGGTTATTTGCTTGTTGAGTACATCAAAGTAATTTAAGTTCACATGCTATTATTGACCTATGCAATCTAACTGCTGCAAATCACATAATCAAGCAGTACTTACAATATGTTTTTATGGTACAACTTGTTTGGATCAGCTGTATTTGATCTACATTTTTTAGACTCCTGCAAACCCGTCTGGAAAAAGAGGAGTCTGAGGAGGAGCTAAAGGAGCTCCAGGAGAAAGTAAGCACCATGAAACAACAGATACCGGACCCTGGCCAAACACAGACTCTCCACCAGGTGAACATGCACTCAGCTTCACATGCTCTCTGACGCCTCTGTCTTTGACAGAAATTAAGCAATTTAACCAACATTTGCCCATATTTCTGTTCAGGAACTTCAGCGGTGCAGTACTGATCTACAGAAGGCCAAGTCTGAGGTGGAGAAGCAGAGGGCAATGTTTGACAAGAAGGTCATGGAGGTCATCTCTATCAAAAAATCTCACCAGGACCAGGAGGCAGAACTCAAGTATGAGATTGACAGGCTGAAGGACCAATTGCAGAGGGCCAGAGAGGATGTTGCCAAGGCACAGGAGAAAACTAGACGGGTTGGTTAAATCTTAGTGAGGTTTCAAGAACATAAATAAAATAAATCACCGTGGCTAGCACAACTAAGTTGGTGTCTAGTTGGTTAGACATTCTCATCTTTAATCCCATCATCTCTTGTATTTTTTGTTAAGTTCATTCCCTTGCCTTCCTGCTTACAGCTCCCTGACCCAGCCACCATCTCAGCTCTGGAGGAGAAGCTTGGAGAGACACAGAATGAAGTTAGCCAGCTCAAAGAGAAACTCTCGTTAGCTGAGGAGGAAGTTGAGGCCAGTAAAACACGCCTCAATAGAGCTCAGATGGACGTTAAATCGCTCCAAGACGCGCAGCAGGAGCAGGAGGAGGCCAACACACGTCTCAAAGAGAAACTCTCTCGATTAGAGGTAGGTTACATCCTCTCACACACAACAGTGTGGCATATACCATTAGTGTGTTAGCTACCCTGATAGCAGCAGACATTTAACGGGACATCCTCTGTGGTTCCCTCAGGCTCAGCTGCAGTCCAACGCCACAGAGAGCTCCGAGGCAGAGATGGCCCTCCAAACTGAGGTGAGAAGGCTAAGATCTGAGCTTGATGAGGCCAAGAGAAAAGCCTCCAGACTGACCCAGGAGCAACGTGAACTCATCCTGCGGGTGGAGGATACGGAGAAAGACAAGGAGGCACTCAAACAGACCTTCAACCAGCTGGAGGAGACCAAACAACAACAGGAAAGAGCTCTGGAGAAACTCAACAAAGAGGTAATAAGGGGAGATTCATCAAAATAGATGCTCCTAGAGGTAGGGATGTATGTGTACCGTTGCCATTTGCTATTTCTGTGGGGATATCCTTTTTATACCTTTGCAAATAAATGAAAGCTTCTTCAGCATGGATCATCCAACTGCTCATTAGAGGATTCATCCTCTTTGTTTTTTTTCCTTGTCAGTATGAGTCTCTGACCGTGTCCTCAAGAGAGGAGGCACAGACCCTCAGAGTTCAGCTGGAGGAACAGAAAGAGAGGGCACGCAAGGAAATGCAGGAGGCACAACGTCACGGAAAATATGCTCAGGGTGAACTCGAAAAAAGTCATATAAATCTAAGGAGACTCGAGGAAGAGGTATGTGTTTGTGTTAAAAGTGTTTGTATGCAATGCTCACTCACTTGCTTGGCCGGGTTGTTGTTTTTATTATGTTTTGACACATAATATTCATGGTGCATGCTTGGCTGATTGTATTCATGTGTCCGTGTGATATAAACATGCAAAATAACCTATTTATTTCTTGATGGAAATGCAGTCTGGCATTGCTGTTTCTAATATTATTATAAATGTAACTAGATGTCACTACAGAAGAAGGAGCTTCTGCTTGTATGTGAGGAGAGAGACAACCACCAGCTGGATAAAGAGCTTCTGACCAACAGACTGTGCCACCTTGAGGGAGAGATGGAGGCCAACAAAAACGGCCACAATGAGAAAACCAGGGAAATTCGCATCCTGGAGGTAAGATACAGTAGGTGCATCTGCTCACCGGTTTGGGAGAATAAACCATGACGACAATAATTATAATAATAATAATGCTACAAAAATAATTTGTTTAAGTACAATACTGTACATACACTGGAGTGCATTAGAAGGTCTGTACAATATGTGGCCATGTTTTATGTTGGCAACTGACTAGTAGTCTTTTTTTTAAATATTTATTAAGTGTGATCTTGCATTTATTTATTTATTTAGTTGCTGCCATTGCACCAGCTATATTTATTTGTAGATTACTATTCACTTTTTGTAATGTATGCATCATCATTGTGCCAAAATGATTTCCCCCAGGGGACAATAAAGTGTATCATACATACATGGCTCTCTGCTGGTAATAGTTGTCTGTGCATATTTCTGCACATTTTGTACTTCTATTTGTAAATAAAACAAATATGGGTAATATATTAGCCTGTAGACCTGTTAAATGCACATGCATGTTATCAGGAAATACAACAGATCAAGAGTATTTATATACTTACATTTCCAAACACTGCACCGTCAAATCTCTCACTGGGGCTAATTCAGTGCACACCGTGTCCTTTCTGAGCATCTAATAAAGTTGATCTGTCAGGACAAGCTGAAGCGCGTGGAGTTGGAGCTAGAGGAGGAGAGGAGCAGTGTGGAGATGCTGACAGACCGCATGTCCAGGAGCAGAGACCAGATCGATCAACTCCGCTCTGACCTCATGCAGGAGCGATCCTCCAAACAGGATCTGGAGCTGGACAAGAACGCCATGGAGAGACATGTATGTAACACGTTTGTAATCATCAGTTACTTAAATCCTCAATTTTGGCAAAACAAACCCACCCTGACACCACTCAACTATATCTTGGGTATGTTGACCTGCTGTTTTTCCGTGACTGTCCCTGCAGTTGAAGGAGTTGAGGAGTCGTGTGGCCGACATGGAGGGCCAGTCTCGCTCCTCAGCAGGAGTCTCCCAGCTGGAGAACAAGATCCAGGAGCTGGAAGAACGCCTACGGACTGAGGAAAGGTATACTGTACAGATGGAAAACATGCTGCAGTCTAGTAGATCTTCATTTTTTTTACTTGTTTGTTTGACAACTGAATATCTCAAATGTTTTAACACCTGGCTACAGAGCATCATGAGAGCAATGATGTGGCAAATGTCTTACTTAAGGGCATTTTGGCAATATGCAAAATGGGGAGAGTATTACTCATTAACATGCTCACACATCGTGTGCTATGTTCTTCTCTTGTATATCTAAAGGGAGAAGAACTCATTGTTTGCATCTCAACGACGTCTGGAGAGGAAACTAAAAGATCTCAGCATGACGCTGGATGAGGAGAAACAAACACACACTGAACAGAGAGACCAGGTAAACACATCCACCTCTGAATGTGTGTCAATATTTGAATTTACTCTTGAGACATGGGAATACATCAATACCACTCGCATACACACTACACAGTAGAACAACACTTCAACCTCATCCTGTGTTGCAGTTTGCTCTGAGAGTCAAAGCTCTAAAGAGACAGGTGGATGAAGGAGAGACAGAGCTGGAAAGGATAGATGGGCTGAGGAGAAAGGCCCAGAGAGAAATGGAGGAACAGATGGAGCTCAAAGAGGCCTTGCAGGCCAGAGTCACAGCCCTGGAAACTGAGCTCAAGTAAGCATTTCCTTTTCTTTGTATCTCATTTTTTCTCTCATCCAATTTGTTATTCACTGTGCGCTTATGCAAGACACTTCCTGGCACTGCATGCATGCGTGTGTGTCTCCTCCTCCTTATATCACAGAATGAATAAAACTGCTTGTAAATGACGTTATTAGTAGCAAACCCAGATTCCTTGTCTGTCACACACAGTTTGAGACACCTGGTAGAGATTCACCCAGAGGTGCAGTATGTCAAAGTGATGTGTGTGTGTGTAAAACAAATTAGCAATCACCCATTTGTGAAAACGTATTTTAACAAACTAAAAAGGCAAATTACTAATGCACCACAGGGGAAATTAAATTCCAGACATGCTCCCACTACTAAACAGGAGATGCATGTTGTTCCCTTGTATTGCCAGCAGAGGGAGAGCTATGATTACCTAGCAGCACTAACAGTTGCCAATGAAGCAACTGATAAATAAAGTGTGTGTCAACAGTTAATAATGGTCTTAGTAATATCACTGATTATTCTGTGTCACAGGAGAAAAACGCAGGCAGCAATGCGCCCAGCTTTGGATTCATCAGCCCTCAGTTCAGATGAAGATGACGACAGCCTGTATGACCCCTCCACCATCACCTCTATCCTCACTGAGAGCAACCTCCAGACCAGCTCCTGCTAAAACAGCACTTTAGGGACAGGGTTGCACTGTAAGGAAAAAATTGAGGGAAGTGTACTGTAGGTTAGATGCTTTGTAGACTAGGACTAAAGTCAAAAGGTAGAATTGTATTATATCACACCTCACCAGAGTGAATGGAAGGAAACAAAGCATTTCAGGGTTCTTCCATTCTGTGTACAATGTACACAGACATACTCCAAGGTACAGTGGGAAGGACTCACTACCCCACAAAGTCTGAATTGTGAGAAGTGAAATGAGACTAGAAGCACAGAAAATTATAATCCAAAAAAATGTGTCTTGCATTTCTTAGATAAAATTCAGTATGTCAAACCATTTTAGGGTTGAGATTCTGGGTTGAGCACTTACTAAGCACGGTATTAAGTCTGGCTTTGACTGAAAAATCAGAAATCCTCTCATCTCTTATAGTAGACAGTTTACCTTGGTTGACTTCAGTTTTCTCTGTAGCACAACCGTCAACTGACTGAACATTCTGTACCCCAGCATGCACAAATATTGAGTAGAACTACTGACAAACATGGACCAAACACTGACTTTGAGTGCATTCATGATTGCCGCAAAGAGTAACTATATGCAATGTAACAATATATCTCATGCTGGCTTTCTGAAAGTTGTTTTTCTTAACCAAATGGTTTACCATCACAAATTATTGTTATTGACTGAAATCTGAAATTTGTTTACATAAAAAATATATTTTCACGTGTTTTTGGAATATAAATATGTCACTTCTGTGTGTATTCCACCGTCCAGTCTTTAATGTCACACGGTACACATTCTAGGAATTCGGAATTATAAAATATGACAAGACTTCTGAAATGGATTCTCTTGTACAGGGATACAATATTAAATATGTGAAAGTAACCTAATCTAAGGTTTAGAAGAGTTTAGTCTTTTTATTCACTGTATCCAAAGTAGTTTCCTGGTAGAGGTGCAACACACTTTCTGTGGTTTATAACTGTCAGAATATCACACATTCACATACTGTTTACAAGTGGTTTTCCACTTAATGGCCAATATATATTTCTGTCCCACAAAAACTTTACAAGTGTATTTGTAGAAGCTGCACAATTTCTATGCATTCCCTAATAGCAAGTCACTTAAATATATTCTTGTCATTTCATTACAATGCCTTAAAATTGTTTAAAATTTTTGTTTTATTGTAATTCTTATCAGAATATTTTTTGTAAAATGTTTGTATTTAACATTTGTAGATTTTTCTTGAATTGATTTTTATATACACTTTGAACAATCAGTTGGAGCCATAATACAATACGTAATACTACATTTTGCGGCAATGTTTCTATCTTTTCAGTGAAAATGGTACTTAATATGATTTGTTAGACAGCTGAGTATAAAGCTGTTGAACTGAAAGATTACTGTAATTATTGACTGAAAAAGATATTCACACTGTGACTGTACTTCACGTGATTGAGAATTTTTCTATTGCATATACATTTATCAACAATAAAAGTTAACCATTTAAGTAAAATTCATCTATGTTTATTCTCCTTGTAATAATTACAGAATGCACATTTCAGGATGTTCCATTTCCTCATAGTTTTTTTTAAATGTTCCTTTAACAGAAGCAGTCAGATATGACTGGCTTTCTGCCCACTCAAGTGTAATATTACACTTCATTGGAAAAGTATACTGCTGGAGGAAGTCAACACATCTTTGACCCAGATAAAAAGTTAATGGGCAATAACGCACCAATACTACTTTGGTCAAATGTATTTCAGAACACAACGTGATGGTATGTCAGTGTTGTGAACACAACCTGTTTCTGCTGGCTCCAAAAAGTGGCTATTTGTTTGTAATTAAAGGTTTAATACCATGTAACTTATAAGGAAAGACACATACACACTAGCCTTTAGCAGCTCTATTCTAAATAAAAGCGTGAAATGTAAAACGTGAACAATGTACAACAAAGATGAACAATTTGTGTGATAGACAAAAAATGCAAGCTATCCTTTAGAATTATGATAAAGACTTTAACAGAATCACATTTGATAGCATATATTCCCATGTTTAAAGGAGGACATATGACAAAATAGTGGAGATGGATCATGTTTCTGTTTCGGCTGCAGGGCAGAGCTTCTGGAATTTAAGGTTTGTCAATTCTTGTTTCACAGGAGTGTGTTGCTGAATGAGGTATGTGATAACACTGCAGGAGCCCCTTAAGCATATAATAGTTATTGTGAGGTCCTGTACCATGCTTAGTTCCCATTCACAGTCTGATTACAGCTTTGTCTTTTCACATCTCAAACATTGGTTTTGAAAAGACAAAATGCTGTAGACAAGCAGATATTTGACCACATGGCAGGAAAAGCACAGGCGTAACTAATAACATTAATTACAAAAAGATATATATATATTCAGTATACAGTTTTTTTTTTTGGAATGGTGCCATCATTAATGTTACTAATCATGCCTGTGCTGCTATGTCCAAATGTCCTGCCATGAAAAGGGTTTTAGATTTAGATTTATCCCTTTTTTTTGGGACAGTAAAACATCCAAACGTCATAAACCTTCCTTCCATACTGTATGAAGTGGAAATACAGTACAGTATCCAATAAATCCATCTCTCTTGTAGGCTGCTTACTCCCTGAACATGCAGCCACGACTGAGTGCCAGTGTTGTTGGTTTGACCTCATATCTCTTTTTGCAAAATTGTTTTTGTTCATGTGAGATAACCACTGTGCAGGGCAAAAATCAACTAGGCTGATGTGTTGATACAAGAGGGCCACATTTCCGTGTGTTCAGGCTGAACAGTTCAGGCTTCTACTTTACCTGCTAGACTTTAGCTTTCCCTGTAGCCCAGCTGTCAACTAACAAAATGTACAATAATACATACCTGCTAAAAAAAAACTCACACACAATACTGTAATCGTAAAGCTGTTTTTTGAGAGTTAATTTGCTCTATAGTGTAATGATTTACAGAATGAAATCTGCATTCTGATTAAACTGTAATAAGCATGGTGAAGGCAGAAATTGACAGAGTTGGTATAGCAGAGGCCTGCGTTTCCAATTGTGGACATATTCCCAGATTTACACCATCATTCTGTTCACACACACACACACACACACACACACACACACACACACACCGAATAACTTGGGCCTCCATTTCTACATACTATCATAAATCTATTATAAAATACTGTGCATCCAAACAAAACTGTCTAGAAGTATTTCTGTGTTGGCTAAAGGAAAGCACATTCTAGACTACAAATCACTCCTTTGTATTGTTTTATGGTGTTAATGTATTTAAATGACTGTGTAGAGGTTTGGGAAACACATATCAAAATTCATTGAAATCTTTAATTATACTTCAAAAAAGAGCAATAAGAATAATTCATAACAGTGGATATTTAGAACACACCAATTCGTTATTTTTACATTCTAAAGAACTTTTGAATATTATTATCCTTTTACTTATTATTTTGTAGTAATTAATTTAATTAACAGGGTATAAAGGGTATAAAGGGGCAGGAATATATATGTTTTACTGCCTGCTCCTTTTTGCATGAGATATCAATCAATCAATAAAAGCAGAAAAATATATCAGCCTCCTTCTTCACTGACCTTAGAGAGGTGGGAAATAGTAATCAGCCCACCTGTCACACCCTATCATGATAGATTTCAGACAAACAAATAGTGTGTGTTTGTTGAAGGTTGAATGATGCAATCAGGATTATGGTGTGAGATGCAGGCCGCTACAAGCAGCAGAGGCCTGCCTCTTGTTGTTTAGTGATGGATGGAGCACCTCTGGGTGACACACGTCAGGAATGTGTGAAAACAGGTTGAAGGAAACTTCTACAGAACAACAAGATATTTATAACGTAACTGCTGATTCAACTCATCTCTTTCTATTTCTGAAAAAAATCTGTTCATGGTAACAGAAAAAAATCCACGCCTTTATGCTTCATGGCAAAAACATTTTTGTGACTTCCGGCATTTGTCCTATATTTGAAAGAAAGATGAAAGTCAGCACCCTGGAGGGAGACTTCACCAACTCCTCTGGTTATTTATGTGTTTACATCCTATTTGGCACACATCGAAAGCTTGTGTTTGAATATTTTGAGACAACACAGTGGCGTCAGAAGTGTACGGGTCCCTTGCTGATTTTGACATACTTAGTGTACCTTCCGTTGTGCTATTGTTTGATTGATCTACAAAAGACAAAAAGCCCTTTTTCCTCTCCTGGTTGCCGGGAATTGAACTTTAAATGACTTACTTGGATCAAATGCTTTGGCATGAAATCACACCTTCAATATTTGCTGTAGAACCAGATGCAGTGTCCATGATACCAGTACTACACCCGTCCATTGTGACCAAACCTTTACAGTGCCAACAATGTGTGCAGTACCTGTTTTGCTAGACTATAAATGACGAGTGAGCATACTTTTCATGGGTGGGATTGGGTTTCCATATTATTTCAGCTTTTAGGCACACAAGTTTGAACCTGAGAGCGGATTTGCCAAGAGCTGGGTGTGTTATGTTTTGAAATCTTGTCGTGTTTGTTATTACATATATACTGTATGGTTGCTGAGACAGAACGCAGCCCTAACGTACATATATTTCCATCTGCCTCCAGGTGGGAATACAAGTCTTCCAGGCTCGGATGCAGTGGGTCAAAAACAATGACGGATATGTCGTAATTGTTCTGCATTAACATTCAAAAAGATAACAAATAAAAATCAAAGAAACAGATGAGGAGTGGTCAGTGCTGTACATAGCTATCGTATTCAACAGATAGGGCCAGGATTTTAGAAATACTGAGGTCATGACAACACAAAGAAAGGACTCTAAAATATTTTAATATTTGTAATTTGACATCTAATTATTAAATCATATTTTTGTGCAAATTTGCTACTACTCATTCCAGGAAAATGTAGAAAATATAAGAAAATGACGACCTGTAAAATACAGTGTCACCATTTTATTCCCCTATATGTATTTCTAAATGGTGTCTTCTGCCTGGAATTGTGTTGTCATGACCACAGTATAGTTGGGTGGGAAATTAAGAACATTTAAGTCGACACATAAAAAATACAGAGCACATGACCTCAGTGTCGTCAATGGTAGTGTAAGGCTCTGATGATAATTATAAAGGAGTCAAAGATGACCATTCCCTATGAGGTTCACTTTGCTAAACTAGATATGACTACAGTTACAGTGTCATCACTGTTTTTGAGAAAGCAGCATCGTTTTATCACCACACACCGACTCTGTGTCATCCTGTAGTGCACTTTTAACCCTTGACCAAGACTGCATTTTATTCACACTTAACCAAAACATGAGCTTTTTTTCTATCTCTTCCTGTTTATTAGTCACTGGTCATCTGATTGGATCTTGAACCTTTTAATGGTCCCATTCATACAAAAAGCAACGGAAACACTGTTGTTGTTTTCATTTAATTTATTTAAAGTAATATTTAATTCAGCTTGTTGTTGTTCCCACAAACAACACAAAACTTGACTGACCACACTAAACTTTAATTAGGAGGCTCTACTAACAGAAAATTAGTAGAATATATTTTTCATTTACAAAATAAGGACACATTCAACAATTGGCACAATTAAGTGTATTTTCTCCATTGAAGTAACATAAAAGACATTTTATTTCTTTTTATTGGCAAGAACAATGTGTGAAACTTGAGAAATAAAAAAATGTAATATAAAACATTCCGTTTTAAATGAATGAATAAATAAAATGAAAGATTACATTGATCATCCAGAATAAGAAAAACAACATGCAGTGCAATTTTTGTACAATGAGATTGGAACTGCTCATGCGGGTGGTGGTGAAATAGTCTTATTGTGGTGTTATAAAAAACATTTTTAGATTAACAGATTAAGAACAATTCCTTTTTCAACAAGACATTAGAACTCAAACTGTGCCTCTGATACCAAATGGTTGTGTGAACACAGGATTCTGACTCAGGCGTAGGTGTACAGTGATGTAAACACATAACTGTCTGATCTGTGGATCAATCTGTCTGAGAGTAGTTGACTGTGTGATGTAAACACATAATTATGACTCATATTATTGCTCAGTAGCTGGGACACATGATGACATGCTGTAGTAGTAAGGTTGAGGTGTGCTTGTTGCCTGCGTTGGCAATAAACTCATTCCAAATCCTAAATCAATCATTAAAAACAACAACCACTCTCACATGAAAGTTAACTACATTCTTGGCAAGTTATCTAATGCAGGCAAGAGTTACCTGGAAACATTTACTTATTAACATGCACTTTTTAGAATTGTTTTTCATTATAATAAATATTGCAACATTTCTTAATTTGTGAAATGTTTCTGTTTTGTAGTGTTTTGTAGAGTTATTTCTGGGTCCTAGTTCAAATTCATTTAGCCTCATCCCCTGTTGTTTTCTCCTCAACAGCCATTAATGCCATTAAAGTCTTTATCCAATTTGAGGTCTGCGCCGTCCTGGATCAGCTGCTGCTGGGATCAGCTGAAACTCTTTCTGTTATTTGTGCTTTGTCAGCTTGTTGCCTATGTGTGACCTCAGTCAACTCTAGAAAATATGCTGTTCATGTTTAACAGGAATGCTGCATAAACACTTGACATTAATAGACAAAACATCCATATCTCTGATTCATATATTATTATATTATATTCATATATATTTTATTGCTATTGACAACTTGGCAAGGACACTACTACCACAACTATTTTTCTGAATGTGTCTCAGCTGGTTTCCATTAATTGTCCTATGGTATAAAAAACCTGTGTCCTTTGCTGTACAGATTGACTTGACTTAACTTTAGGTCACAGTGAGCAAGTCTACATTATGTTTTGTTAAAGTTAAAGTTTTTTTTGTGGTTATATATTCATAAGTACAAACTGAAGAAAAAAGCCTGTGCTGCACTACCATGCAAACATGAGGAAACATATTAAGACAGAACAGTAGCATGTTGTTGACTGTGGTATGTGACTTCAATCCAATACAATCCACTTGATTTACTTTACTTTACTTACTGACTTATCTAAAGCAATGTCTCTGCAAATATACAATATGGGAATTAATGGAAGAAGCATACACACAAAAACTCTTTGCTGCTTTAGGAAATGGTGAACAGGGGTTTAAAGCACAATGTTTAATTGAAAGGAAAACACACACACACACACACACAAACAAACATATAGGCCATTAACATTTGTAAATGCAAGTACTGTTGGTAAGGAAAGTCAATTAGAAATAAGTTGTCTCTATAAAACTCTTAAATCACTGAATCTAATATCTTGTTTACCATTGCATTGTAAGCTAATATGAGACACTTAACCCTCATGAATTAATAATTCAGTCTGGTAAACTGATCAGTGCTGTGCGCAACATTTAGCAGTAGACTAGTTGTCCAACTATGGTCAACTTCAGTGTCTCATAGCTTCAACGTATTTCACATATCATCTCTATCATAGGCATACCGCACTCATGTGATCGTCATTATGTAAAGCATTGATCAGAAGCATAACTCCAGCAGCCGTCTGACCCTCCCCTCTCAGATATCCCTGTTTCCCTGTTTGGCTGTTTCGGTCGGTGTGTGGGCGGGTTGGCTTTTTGTCGCTCACTCCCACAGTGACGTGATGAGAAAAGTTATCACAATGTGCTGAGAAGGAGGCAACAGACACAAGAGCAAAGACTGGTAACAGTAACAACAGCTACCGTGGCCGAGCAGCTAACGGGAAGTTCTTCTAACGGAGGGAGCTTTATATAGTTACTTTTATTTATTTATTTATTTGTGTGAGGAGTATTTATTTATATCAAAGATGAATGGAGGCTCGAGAAGTCTGTGCACATTTGAGGACATCAGAAATCAAGAACATGGGGTAAGCTGCTCGGTTTGTCGGATTCCTCAATTCGTCTTTTTAATATATAATTATAAAGTAGGCCTTCGTGGATTTCTGTGTTTACTTCCTGTATGAGTGCATTGTGGTCAAATAAGCGATTTATGAATCAACCAGAAAACCAAAGGTAAAGGCAGTTTTTTTGCCCACTCTGACGTTTGAATCTGTTGGCTTCTATTTTTACTTAAAATATTTTTCAGTTTTTTTGTCTTGACGTGACTCTGCTCAGTGGTTTGGAGTGGATCAGAGTCTCTGTGTGATTTTCTGGATCTTTAGGCTTCGTCTCCTCTAAGTGGTGTAGTATTAAGTCTGGCCTTGTTGTAATTAAAGTATTAGCCCATAAACCCCTGAAATCCCAACACACACATAAAGGCAGACGTTCAGAATTAACCTAAATAACATCTGCGCCTGTCACAGGTGCCTTCTGCCCACATCATTTAAGGGCTTACAGTTGCAGTTGTGACACAGTGACAGCAGTTTAAGAGACAAACCTATAAACACTATGTTTGTGCAGAATGTGCACCACCTGTGCATGTGAAGTTTTCTTTAACAGGATTAAACCTCACACTTCCTTGTTTTTCTGCACAGACCTTTCCAGATACTTGTACTGTAAATGAGTGATCACGTACAGTAGATGGTCTCTTTTGTCTGTGGTCCTAGAGGTTTAATCATTTACCTCGCCTGAAGATTCAAACCGTAAACTTGCACTGAGGTTTATGAGGTTGCAACATGACACTTTTCACCATATCAGTAGCCTCCTGCTAACTTGAATACCTGTTAGCAGCGACAGAGCCACTGAGCTCATATCAGATGATATTCTCTAAAGAAGGGCATTACAGAGTACAGTGTTCTCCACCATGGTTCTGTTAAATTAGTTCTAAGTAAGTGTGATTAGAGCAGAATCTAGAGCCAGATTAAACATTTGTGTCAATAGTCTAGACATTTAAGTACAGTAAATATCAGTTACTGTTGGGTAACTGTAAACAAAGGTCAGAGTGTACAAAGGGCAGCTCCACTCACACACCTAATAATAATAAACTGATTATTTGTGTTCAGGAATGTCTCCTGAAGCACTAAGTGAAACTTATCTTTAATCCATTTTACATTGCATTTTAACATGCGACTGATGAACATTTTCATGAGCGTCATACAGAAAACAAATTAATCTCTAGCACAGTCAAATAGTCACTTACCTATACAGTTATTTACATACTGTATGTGATATGGTTATTCAGGTCAGACTAAATAGAACAACAGAGGTATTTTACCTCTAACAGTACAATATCAGAGAGATCAGTCCATGAGGATACACAGGGAGAGATAGTATGCATGATGTAGCAGCGAAAGGCCTTCAGTGGGTTTTTCGTTAAAAAGTGTCTTTCCTGGAGTGGATATGATCTTAAATAAAACAGGAGGAACAACCAGGCCTGACTTTGAAACAAAATGTTTATAATAGTGACCAAAATCATTTGAAACTTATAGCACAATTTTCCTCCCTAAAGACCCAGTGTACTGAGAGGATTTTTTATTCTTTGAGGGCACTTTTAAAACTAATGCCACAATTATCCCCCCACAGTTTCCCTGCGCTGTGTGACCTAACACATTCCTTCTGTCTTTCCTCATCCTCCGACATCATCTCAGTCAGGAGTGTGACGTTACTGGCTGGGAATGAGTCAAGCATGATAGATGCATTAATGTAGAGGAAAGATAGGTATATGCCAGATGCCAGCTGGTTTTGCATGCCACACAGAGCAGGAAAAAAGATGACTGTTGAAATGATAGGGCGAGTCTGTCCTGATGGCAACTCTCAACTTCAGGACTCAGATCCTGGACAGGCTGTTTACCATGAGCGTTCACCTGTTCAGGTTCTCACATGATGGTAACACACAAGCAAACCTCCCAATGCTTCACTTCACTTCACACTTGGTGTTTTTGTAAACTAAACCATTAAACCTATCCTGATATAACCTCTAAATACAATTTTATGAACCTGAAAATTAGCATAATATTGACGCTTTAACCTTTAACTTAACCCTGTACTTTGTATAGACTGCTGGCTGACTGAAGGGCAACAATACTACCCAGGGAACTACAGCTGCATACTAAAGGATTCAATCCCAAAATGGGACATTTGTAAAATAAAAAACACTAGCTGCAAATAACATTTATTTTCATTATTGATTATTATTATTAATTATTTTTTTTCTTGATTAATCATTAAGTCTATAAAATACCAAAACAGTGAAAATCACAATTTTCCAGAAAGTGACATTATCACGTTATTTGTTTTGTCCAACCAACAGTCTAAACCCCAACTTCATTAACTATCATCATGTACTGTAAATTTGACTATAGAAAAGCCAAAAAGCCTCATATTTAAGAATCTGGAATTTGCAGGAGTTTGGCGTTGATGCTTAAAGATGACAAAATTAGAAATAGATTATCAAAATAGTTGGCAATACATTTTCTTTCAGTCAACCTATCAATTAATCGGCTGATCGTTGCGGTTCATGTCGAACAGTGGTCAAATGTGTCTGCACGCTTTGAGTATCAGTAGTCAGTATCAGTTAAGTATGGAAAGTTGGCATTTAATGCTTACATTGTTAGTCTTGTTTGCTTATTCTTTACTCAAATATCTCCTTATCTTAGTCATCATTTAGAAGTTTATTTCAGCAAAGTTCAGCTGCCTACTGTATGTAGTAAGGTAAGTAAGTAAGGTATCTAAACTCTCATATGTATGGGCACTGGTTTTAAAACATGTAATACCTGCTGCAGCCTGAGCATTAGCCCTAGTCATCTCACACCTGTCGCCTCAGAGGCCGAGGTTTAGCTGTAATGTACCTGGACAGAAGACAGCATTGACATCCGTGCAGCAGGTGTGGGAAAGCAGCTCATGAGAGGGATAAGGTGATTTAATGTATGTTGAAGTTCACACACTTGTGGAATGCAGGTATTGTACAACACCTGCAGGCACACAACATATTACAGTGTACGACCATGATACCTGCTGCTGCCTGAGGTTAGGAGACTGAACATCATGATCTTTTTTAAAGTGCCACAGAGCTCTACAGTATATTTAGTTTTTATACCCCAAATTCAGCAGCTCTGTCTGTCTCTGTCTGGCAGTCACTTCTCAGCGAATGCAACCCACATGATTTAAAGGCCTCCTGATGCCAAAGTCCAAAACAAAAAGTGTCTCCATACTCTTCATTCATTAAGCCTTTCAGCCCGTCCATACCCCGTGATCTTTTGTGCCCATTGTCGTTGCACCCAGCAGTGCGGATGCTGTGTACTTAGTTTCAGGTTCCCCTGTTATAAAGGAAGTGTGTACTTTGAGTTATTGTGTGTATTTTTCTGTGTGTGTAGTCTGTGTATGTGTGTGCGCATACGTCACCGTCGATGGGCGCATCCAACTGGTCCCTTTGTCTGTGTTCTCAGGAGGTCTAGTGTTACAGTGTGTGTGTGTGTGTGTGTGTGTGTGTGTGTGTGTGTGTGTGTGTGTGTGTGTGTGTGTGTGTGTGTGTGTGTGTGTGTGTGTGTGTGTGTGTGTGTGTGTGTGTGTGTGTGTGTGTGTGTGTGTGTGTGTGTGTGTGTGTGTGTGTGTGTGTGTGTGTGTGTGTGTGTGTGTGTGTGTGTGTGTGTGTGTGTGTGTGTGTGTGTGTGTGTGTGTGTGAAAGGGGAAAAATATGCAGAGAAACTAGTGTGTAAATAGTCAGTGGTAGAGCTAGGATTAGCAAGTCTGTTTGGTCGTCCATGAAGAGCCAGACAAGTTTCTTGTTAACAACACTCTCACTGTTCCCCCCTTTTCTATCTCTCCTCTCTTTTCCCTCCTCTAATCACTGTGCCTAAAAGAGCTTTCGGGTGTCTGTAATCTGAGAGGAAAGCATGGTGAACCATAGGGGAATTTTTGGCTTTCATTTCCCTGAGTTTTGTTTGTCGTAGTTGGACCCCTCACCCACTGACTATTGGGCTACTTCTCCTGCCTTTTGTATTGTTCCTGATGCCAGTTTACTTGCGTTTTAGTTACATCTGACCCTCACTGCTTCTCTCCATTACTGTTTTCCTGAACAGAAAACCAGCTACTCATATAGGCCTTCTGTTGTCTCTACAACACATTGCCTTTTCTTTAATTCTTTCTTTCATCACAGCATCGCACAACAAAACCCAGTTTATTTCCCCTGTCTGGCTCACATCAAGACCAGCGCCATCAGAAATGGTTTCAATGCAGAGGGAGAGATACAGCACTCTTACAGTAAACTGTGAAAACAATTGAGTTTAAAATAGGGCTGCAACTAACAATTATGTTCATTATTGATTTATTGTTTGGTCCATGAAATTTCAGGAAAGAATAGTAATAAAAAACTAAATTTTATATTCAATTTATTATCATATAAGTAAAAGAAAAGCAGCATATCCTCACAACTGGAATATAGAAATGTTTGGCATTGTTTTGCTTGAAAAATGACTAAAAGAGTTAATCAATTATTAAAGTATTGTTTCAGCTGTAGTTCAAATTAGAACCCGACCGAATTTTAAGGCCAATACGATACACATATTTAGTTATTTAAAAATCCATTATTCCAATATATCGCACACACACACACACACACACACACACATATTAAAAAAATAAATCCAGAAACGCATAACAAAACATAAACAGATTTCCATAAATAATATGATAATAATTAGTTTTATTGTCACACCAGAACAGAGGAACATCACAATATATTAATGTTCTGATAAATAAAACTCAAGATATAAAGCTTAAAGTCCTTTTTGAACAAAAACACAATAACAAAAAAAAGAAATCAGTGTTGCCAACAGGGACCTTGTAGAGTGTCCTCTGGTTGACAAACTATGCAATGCCAACACTCAACATGGTTGACCATCCGTTTTTTTATTTTATTTTTTAAATATTCATTCATCAGAATCATTCATTTGTCATCATAAACGTTTTATTTTTAATTTATTTTTTTTAGCGGCCATTATAAATACCGATAGTTCGGGAAATGCTTAATATCTAGCTCTAGTTCAAATGTCTCTGACCTTCTCCCTCACATCTGCATACTGGTATTTATACTTGCACACACACTCCCTGGGTATCCCTTTATAAGGGGGTTCCCTATGCTGGAGGACACACACCCAGTCACATCCTGGTCGAGACTTTTCCTGTTAAAGCGACTTCTCTACTGCGACTAAAAGAGAGAAATAACTCGGAAGGTTTGTGTGTAAAGCGTTCTGAGCATTGTTTTCTTTCTGACTTACTCCTCCCTCTGATATTCCTAGTGCGCCAGATAGTTTATGGCTATTGTGAGGATTGTGTTGTCATGGAAATGTTCTGTCTTGCTTGAAATTACATTTTCTGCCCACTTTCCCAGAAATCCAACCACTGCTTTCAATTGGCTGTGTGCGCCTGGAGAGTTTCCGCCTAACCGTCCCTCTGACGTCCACACTTTAAATCAAACAATCTGTCTCTGTGCAGCTGTGAAAAAACTTTAGCATTCTCTCTGACGTGTGTACCCTCTCTCTCTCTCTCTCTCTCTCTCTCTCTTACTTACTTACTGATTACTCTCTCCCTCTTGTTTGTTTCAGTGAGTATGACTCAGTCTCTCCTCCTCTTTTCTTCCCCTATCCTCCTCAAAATAGTCCGCAATCAGTTTCTCCATCACATAACGGTCTCTTTGTGGATTCATCCCAACGTCTCATTTCTTCTTTGCCTTTTTCAGGAGGGGTGCAGGCGTATGCGGCTCACACTACACGACCAGAGCCAGGCATCTCGGAGCACGGAGCAGCACAGGGACAAGGTAAGAAGAACTTCCTGCACATTATTATAACTAAGGTAACCTTGACTGTAACACCAGTGCGGTGGAATAACATGTATCACTGCTCAAAATTACATGGTTTGGATACATGAGGGTTTAAGATATGCTTTTACTGGGAATTTTATCTAGAATGGATGCAATGTGAGATTTGTTATACGTCATGAGGGAGAATAGCCTTTCTCTTTTCTCTCTGATAGTATGCAATTTCTTTGAATGAGGAAAAAAAGGTGAAGTTGCAATCATGCAGGCCATATCTGGATTAAAAAGTTCCTTGTAATCATGCCACAGCTTTGATCAGCTTTTTATTACGTGGTTCCCACACAAGCCCATTCAAAACAGCTCAAGACAACCATCGTTCTCCAGAAACCAGGGCCAAAGTTAGATTTAAAAAAAACGAGACCACCAGAGATCCTTCTATGTGTCTCTGCTTATAGTGTTGTCCAAGTCTGAATACTACTTCCAAAGAAGCACCAGATGTTTATGGGTTAGTCTCCATAGTGATGATGGCTAAACATGTTCTGCCTCCTAATTATAGAGTCACCGTCAGACACACACACACACACACACACACAGCACAGAAATAATTTTCCCAGGGCGAGACTGAGAATGTACAGTTTTCTGTAGTTCTATTCAATAGTTTAATAACATAATTTATAACAATTATTAAAAAAAAGTACTCCTTGCTGTTCTTCAAAGTGTTATGTTGCAATATGCATGCTTCAACTCCTCATCCAGCTTCAACAAAACACAGTGGCAATGTTTGGAAATGGATCACACCCATCCACGCATCCTCAGCCAAACGCAGTGCATGCCACATTGTTAACTCCTCTGCTCTCTAATCTTCAGCCGATTGGACGAGCGTTTGCACTGGTGCAGCCGCCCACTGACAGGACATCATTGAGTCCTGAACCGATCAAATCAACAGAAGAGCAGGTGGAGGTTATCAAGGTGGGTTTGGCCCACTGGCTGTTGTTTATGTATAAATAAATGGTGTATGTTTTTTTGTAGTCGCGCTGGTGTTTAACATCCCTGTCTTTCCCTGTTCCAGGTTTATCTAGAGGCCCGCAGACAAGAGCAGCAGAAACACCAACAGAGCCTGAAGATGTTGTCAGACGAAGTTTCCCAGATACAGGAGGTCAGTCTCTGGACAGTATTTGTTCTAGCTCTGACACATTTTAAACACTGTGTGCTGGATTATGTAACAATTTGCATGTTTGCATCATGTAAATTCCTTCCCGCTTTCAGACTTCTTGTCAATAAAATATTGTGTTTATCACTTCATAGAACCTGGAACACACACATGTTAAAACATTATAAATGATAGTATCTCAGTATCTCACGATAGGTCTGTATTTCACATAGGTGAGGTATTGCCTGAAGACGCTGAGGGAGCAGATGGCAGCCAAAAACAAGGTAGATCTTTTATGAGCTGCTTTGCTTTGTTGTTGTTGTTCACCCTACATCCTGTGTACTTAATGCAATTTCCTCCACCTCTCTCATCTCTGTCTTTCACTCTTTCCTTGCTGACGTCCTTCTTTTCTCTCTCCAGCCGGTGACAAACGGGTGGAAAGTTGGTCTGCCCTTCAGAAAGAGTGCAGCGCCTGCCCCCAGCAGAGGAGGGAAAGCTGATGCACAGGTGAACATTCATAGTTGTAAATATATAGTTTGTGTGTGAGCAATGCACATATAAAATTTTGCATGTAAATCATGGCCGCAGTCCACTGTCTGTGTTTTTGTCTGGACAATGTTAGCCAGTATGTTTCGTGTGATGCCTGTAAAGCAATCCAAGTGGCACACAGGTAGGAGGAGGTATAAAGTTTAAGAGAGAGACAAACAGTCATGGGATATAGGAGAAAAAGGGAGGATTTAAATGGCAGCGAGCATGTATGCTCATAGCACCCAGGGGTTTGTGAAAATGTGTGAGAGTGCCGTTCCAGAACACATTGTTCCCCTCCCTACGTGTTATTGTGTTCAGGCCCTCCTCATTGTTCTCAGCATTCCACAGATGCCTCTCCTTTAATAGTTTTGTTGCTGTCTTTGAGCCACACTCTTTTAGCAACCACTACTGACTGTGTGTGTGTCAGTGATGTTTTGTACTAATACACAGAGCTGACAACACTGATTGGTTGAATAGTTATTGTGCCAATTATAGCATTTATCTGTGACTCATGCTACAGTTCACTCACAGAAGTGTTGCAGAATTGGGAGGGAAACACTGGTCGTCATGCAACTGCTGACAAGCCTTTTTACATTATGTCACCATGAAAGTATCTGTCGTTCGTAACAACACTTTGCATTAAATCACAGTTGGTGCGGGTTTTTTGACACTGATTAACAGAAAATGGCCCTTTTAATGTCCAAGTGAATACAGATCTCTACAACATAATTTAAATTAATTACAGTCAGTATTTACAGTAACTGACCATCTATTGGATTAAGATCTGGACTCTGACTTGGCCACTCTAGGACATCACGTTATCTATCTGCTAATCTAAAACTTGATTCTTTCTCTACTAGGAGGCAGATGAAGAAGCGGAAAGAGTCAAGCTGAGGGAGGTCAGTAAGCGCTTGTATGCACAGCTACAGGAAGCAGAAAAGAAACACCAAGAGGAAAAAGAGAGGCTGCAGGTAACGCACATATACAGAGCTTCTTTTTACATTCATTAAGCATCTTTACAAATAATGTAAACTGCATTTTGGTAGCACTAAAACCACTAAAGTAGTAAAGCATCCCCTCTTTTTTTCTGTCTCTTTCAGGCTGAAGGCAGCAGGCTGAGGCAGCATCTGAGTGATGAGGAGGAGAAGTTGAAGATCACAGAAGAAGCAAGCGAGAGGAAAGACAAGCGCATCGACGAGCTCCAGAGGTTGCTGGGAGGGATGGAGCAGGAGAGTGCCAGCCTGCGGGAGGCAATCCGCAACCGCGAGGAGGAACTGTGTGAACTGCGCAAGATCAGAGAGGAGGGCCAGAAAGGGGATCAGAGGTCAGCTAACATAAACACATTGAAAATCGGTGACAATCAAATCATGTGTTGCATGTGTTCTAACTCTCTCTGTGTATTTTTAGGAGTGAGCAATTGGAAAAGGAGGTGGCTATTCTCAAAGAAAAGATCCACCATCTGGATGACATGCTAAAAAGCCAGCAAAGGAAAGTCAGACACATGATTGAACAGGTGAGGCGCACATGTGTGAGACTCTGTAAAGCAAACACATGGTCTCCATGTTCATATTTGTGCAGGATTTACTGACTGTTTGACTGCGTGTTTGCTCGTCTTTAGCTCCAGAACTCCCGCATGGTGATCCAAGAGAGGGATCGTGTGATCAAAGAGTTGGAGGAGAAAGTGGCTTTCTTGGAGGCTGAGGTAAGTGCTGCTTATTGTCTTCTCCTATTAAAAAAAAATTATTTATGGCTTTTCAATGGAATTGAGAATAAAGGGTCCGGGTTAAGTGGAAATGAGTAACAGGAGAAATGACTACTCAGACTGATCTCTGCAGAGAGAGGAGATACAAAAGGGAAGGAGATGCAACCACTGTCTGCCTTGTGGTCACTTACTTTATTGTTACTATGTGGACTGACCCTAACGTCCTATGTGTGCAGAACCGAGAGATGCATGACCAGATGGACTACTTCCTGGGAGGACAAAGATCAAATTCCTACCTTTCATCAGAGCGCAACCCCCAGATTGTCTATAGGTAACTTATTTTCCCCTTCCTCTTAATATTTTTTCACCTGAAAACTTGGAAAGTCCTACAGGGCCTTTTCTTTCCCATGCATTAGTTAATAATTAATAATGCTAATTTGGTGAAAATGCAGTACATGCAAAGAAAAATGTTCACCTATTCTAATCATACATTTGTATAAGACTCATACTGATTACTTTAATGCTTATTTTATACTGTTTCAATTTACAAATAACTACTTTCTCTTCCTCTTGTCCCCCAAGTAAACCACTCAAGCCGTCTAACTCATCCAGCAAACCATTGCCTTTCATCAAAGTCATTGAGATCAGGTCATAAAGACACTGTGCAGAAGAAAGACAGCAGTTGTCGAGGAGGGCTCAGAACCACCACATCTTTTCAATTTAGACTGAAAACAAACAGCAGCTCTACGACCACATCTGATAGCATTAATAGGTGGGATGTCAGAGTTGAACTTCCTGGACTACCTAACTACATCAACACTTCCACATAGACCACAAACACGCTTGACGGACACTGTGTGGTGTTTGGCAGCACACACACGCATCAGGGCATGCAGTGTCTGTGCTTAATGAATGAATGTATGTCAGCTTTAATGTACAGTAGATACATGAATGTAGATACAGTAGGCATACTGATTTAGCTGATGTGCATTTGAAGTTTTACATGTAATGCTGCGTACTGTATGCAAGTGTTTCCTTGTGCTGCCCTGTTTTGATTGCTATTTTAACCTTTTGAGTTAGACAGTTCAGCGTTGTCGGTCAAAACAGAATTGTTGAGCAAAATGCAGGATGGCAGTCTACATACAGTAATGTAGCGTACATACTGTAGCTAACTAAGCTAAAGGTTTCATGTAAAAATCATTAACCAGATGATTTTCATCCGTTGTCTGTGTACTCATCCATGACTCTGTTCACTTTTCTGAGTGAATGGTATGCTTTAAATCTGTAAATATTGATATATAAGGTCAACACCCTGTGATTTTATTTTAAATAAAAATGTTTAAGCCCCAAACAATATGGCACTTCATGAACTGAGACAGCAGAAGGAAAAATGTTGATGTTGAAGACATTTGACATTACTTTCACAGAAGTGTCATTATTCTACATATTTCCTGTAAACCATTTCAGTTTCCTTTCAGTATAAACAGTCACCTTGTTTTGTACATATTAATGTGATTTGATTTGTGATTTGTCTAAATTTCTACCTAACAACTTTGTTCTTTGTATTTATTTATATTATGATAAGACCTCAAGACAAATTGTGTATGGTAATAGTTTTTTTATGAAGTACATTCTAATCTATATGTATTTGTGGTTCGCAAAATAAATAACAAAATTTGTACAATGCTTGTTTTGACTTCTTACTCGATTTTTACTATGAGGGAGTGCCCTCTACTGGACCCTTCGCACACTAGAAATTAGAACATTGTAAAACATTTTGACAGTAGGTCACAGTTTTATTTTGATGGCAACTTGTTCAATAAGCACCATAGAAAATAAAATGATTCAAGCATGGACATCACATGCTTCAGTGGTAATTCTCAAGTCCCTGTCTAAAAAAAGACCAAAAAAAAGCCAGGAAAAGACTTGCCCTGATGCAACATTCAGAATGCATTAATGCACTGGAATACTGTTACACTGCACTGAAAGAACGATTAAATCAAAAGAGCACTTAATCAATTCATTATATCAAGTATGGCTTCTGTAAGACAAACATTTAAGGCTTGAAAAAAGACATACATAGATGTAAACATAAGTGACAGTGTGTGTGTTTTTCCACCATTAATACTGGTTTTCTCTACAAACTTTGTTTACTATTAGCGTGTTTAAACACAGTCGGTTAATTCTAACAAGTCTGCATAGGCATTTACACTAAGTAATATATATATATATATATATGATTGTCTTATGTCATTGCATAGCCCCATGGCTCTGGTTTTGTTTTGGTCAAATCAACCCTACTTACTATAGTCATTTTTCTGCCTAATTCTAGCACTCAAACATGCATTAATACAGGATATACGCATAAGCTACACTTAGGTAAAGAGCATTGAGTCTGATATGCATTATACTGTAAACCAGGCAATATGCATATACATGAAGGCAGTGTTTTTCATTTCACTCTCAACTATCTGGCGATAGTAACCCGTTGTTCGTAGGCACTTTAATACTGGCAGCACTACCTTGTCTTTGAACTTTCTTTAAGATTGGTGTCACAAGTTTTCAGAAGGAGCTGTCCAGAGTGTTGTAGTTGTCTTTGAAGTTCTTCAGCTCCAGGAAGTGTCCGGGCCGCTTGCTACGCTGCTGCATTGAAGATGTGAGGTAGGTGGTTTGGGTGGGGGAGGAGGAGGAGCTTGCAGGCTCCGTGGTGCTGGTCAGGTCTTTGGCTGCAGACTGGTGGTACTGGCTCGGAGTGTTGCTGCTGCTGCTGTGAGACTTCACGCTGAAACAGCAAAAGGGAGAAACACATTGTTCCCGGTGCATTATTAACATTCCACGATGGGATTAGCAACAAAGTAAGGGAGCACTGTGAGAAAGTGTTTACTCACACAGACGCCAGTTCAGTTAGAGCTTCCTGGTATTTAAAAAATTCTGCTTCCCCAAAAGCCTACATACAAAAGCAGGAGCCAAAGACAGGACATGAGTACATTTACACAGTATATAGTACACACCAAGATGGGCTATACGGTATAAAGGAAAACCATGCAAATCATAAGGATACTATATAAATAAGTAACAATTTACAATAGTGTGATGTACAGTCAACCACACAACATGCATTATAATGTAAACCATTACATATGCGCAATCATGTGTGCCATATGTAAATGGATGTTCATGGTACTGAATTACAAGGCACGGTTATGATGTTATCCACGTTTTAAAACTCAATGTTCTTGCTAGGCCTGCATAAAAAAACGTTATAAAATCCAATCTCGATTCACCGCTGTTAACAATTTAGTTTTTAAATAACTTCGAATTAAAAAAAATTATATATATATAATTTTTTTATGACTGATCCTCATTTAAAATTACAAGCCGACTACATCACAAACGCTACTACTTTCTTCTGTGAGTTTTAAACATAGACTGTAAAAAAAATCGGTTTTAAAGTGCTCCAAGCGCTGCAATGCTCTCCCTTCTCTTCATTGAAGCCTCTATGTTTACAGGCTTGTGGTGATGCGCAAGGTGCTATAGGTGCCAAAGAAAATCTATGTTTGGTACTGCCAATTTGTTTTGTCATGTGTGCAATAAACATTACACTATTGTGAGAAAAAAAAAAATCATGTCAGAGAATCGTGATATCAATTTTAAACAAAAAAAATCGTGTATCATATTTTTCCCTGAATCGAGCAGGCCTAGTTTTTGCTATTCATTTAGACAAGAACTGTGTGACACAATACCACAATATTATCAAGCCAAGTCAACATCATTTGAGTTTAACTTTGTGTTTAACTTTATTCTTTAAACACATCATGACGATGTGTTTAAAGAGATGTTACAACTCTGGCACACAAATGCACACAGAGGCGCTGACCTCAGCCCCGTGACGTGCTTTGTTGTACCCATCCAGCACTTTGTCGATGAGCGAGCTCAGACTGTCTCGGGAACACGCAGTGAGAGTTTCGTAGATTTAGAAGCCAGGTCCGAAGTCTTTTACCCGTCACAGCAGTGGATGTGCCACCCAGTTCACGGAAAGGAAGATCTGTTGACAGAAAGTGCAGGTGGTATTGCAACAGTCTGTCAAGACAACAAAACCAAACTGTGACTAACATCAGTGACTGCAAAGCTTACCAGTGTCTCTGATGGCATCCAGTGCTCTCATCCTGTACAGGTAGTCATGGGAACCTGCAAGAGACACACAGATTCCTCTGTACAACTGCATAAAACTACTCACATAGATAGTTTCAGGACTGGTGTGTATTAGTGTGTGTGTCTCTCTCTAACCAGACCGTCCTTTGTGTTTTAGCCGGTCATCATCTGGGGAGAGCAGACGAGGCTCAAAGTGGATTTTCTGGACCTGGCACAGTTTGGCTTCAATTTCTTGTCTCAGCTCCTACAAAAAACAAACAAACGTATGCACACAAGAAACTGCTATAGTTACCAAGCAAAACACTGCACAGCATCACCCTTCGTCACGTGTGTTACCTTAGGAGCATTGTGGCCAATGGGAACATGTGGTCCTCTCCGAGACTTCACGGCAAAGCGCATAATTTGTCTTTTGACAAAGATAAACAACAAAACAAACACCTACCATAGAGGAAAGTCAAGAGTTAGTAGATTCTTTTATAACCCTTTTTATGCGTATTGAACATGCCAGTGGATCATAAACAGAACCAAAGAAACAAATACACAATACAGGTGAGAATATGTAAATAAATTAAATGTATTAATTAAAATATAAAACATCATATTAAACTTAATGCACACTGTTGTAGCGAAGTCATACTTGTCCTGCGTGTGTGTGGTAGGTTTACGTAAATGTTGTTGACTCTACGTCACCTGCGCGTATGTGTGCTAATTAGAAAGAGGAAATCACAGGTGTGTGGCGCTACGGAATTAACTAGGATCTGGGAAGGCACACAGTTTATCAACCGTAGTGTGAGTGTGATCGTCTGCGTGTTTTTGGTGTAGTATGATTGTTTTCGTTTGTGTTTCAAATGCATTCATCAATAAATAGTTAAACTCAGGTTTCATGGTGTACAGCATGTTGTGTGTATTGGTCTTTTTGAGATAATGTTTGAATAGGCTCCATAAACTGTTGTGAACATTAAGCTAGTAAAATACGACATTTAGATTGTTGTCATCTTGAGATTAGACTTCAACACTTACAACATGCCGTTACAAAGTGAAACAGACTCACCAGACTACCGAAGGCCATTACAAGCACCACGTTAACGCTCGAGAGAAGAGAATCACTCCGCATTTTGAAATGGTTAAACTTAACCAAACGTTAGCTAAACAAAGCTAAATCACAGAAAGTAGGTCCAACACTTGGCTTTTGAAAGGCATACTGTTTCATTTAATTGCTCGTTTTTAAAACACATGAAGCTAACACTGAACAACAGACAGACTACAGGGAAGTAAAAGAAGGTGAAGTTACATTTCGCTAAGAGCCCGGTATGTTGATTTCCGAGGTGGTCACGTGACTGGTACAGGCAGGGTGACGTTTATGTCTGACGTAGCTCTGGTCTCTTCTGCCATCTGCTGTTGAAAATGACTTCACAACAAACACCCCAATGACAGAAAATAAAGGCCAGTGAATTCTGTAGTTTCCTGCTCCAACCGTCACACGAACACAAAGATGTAGACCATTAAATCACTTAGTTCTCAAATGTTCACATTCTTGTCGTTTATTTTTGTTTTCTTGACATTGGATTGGGTGCTGTTGACTATTTATAGGCCCATTTCCACTGTGACCTACTGATTATTGCCCTCTGAGTTATACACCCTAAAGAGTGAATTTATTTAACAGTGTGTCTGAGTGAGCAGGACAGTGATTTGCATCGGTCCTGCAGAGAGGCTGGGTGCCATTCTTCTGTCAGGAACAATTGGGTTGGTGTCTGTGGAGTCACACTGGAGCTATTTACCCCTACACACAGACTTATCTCTGTCCTAAGACGACCATGTGACCTACCAGCCCTCTGTCTGTATTGCTGTATGATCATTGAGGTCCTAAGACTTGGCCTATACGATCAACGTGTCTGACTCAGTTTGTTTTCACTTTTGACAGGAACACAGAGATGTTAACAAGTTCATTATGTAGTGTTGCAGCATGCTGATGAAGTAACCACAGTTTCCTCTGTCTCAAACGGAAGACAGGAGCAGGTGCATGCAAAAAAGCAGCAGTAAGAACGTGAGCCTCTAAATGACAACCAAAACTGTAAGTAGGCTATTGGTGTTTAGTTTTTAAATGTTATGTATCTATGTCTGCTTGCTCCTTATGCATCTGTGGCTCAAGGGCTGTTTATTCACCTTCCCACTCTGCATAATCCAGTTTTTGCTTCAACAATGCTTCTCTTTCTTCTTTTGTGTGGAAAAAGCTTATCAGCAATATCAGGTTTTGTTTCTCCTTCAGACATTACAGTCCCACAGATTCTCAACAAATGTGTCTGCAATTTAATTCTGTTTTTTTGAACATATGTCATATGAGTGTACTTTTAACAATATTACATAATTCCTGCTGGTACTTCTGGGTCAACATAAGCTCCTTATGGTCCCTGGTCCCAATTAAAGGTGCTCTGTTATTATGTATTTTGATACCTGCTCATTCCAGATGATTAAACTTAAGTTTGCCTTGAGGTGGTGTGATAATATAAGCTTGTGTTGGGAAATGTCATTCGTGTTCCGTTACACACAATTATCTGAACTGAATCTCCTCTCCCTTGAGCTATGAAATGTTGTGAGAGAGTTTCAAGTGTGTGTGTGTGTGTGTGTGTGTGTGTGTGTGTCATTTGTGTGCATGGGTTTGAGTGTGCACTCCCTGTTGAGCCATTTAGTGTGTGACACATTGAGTTGCAGTCAGGAATGCTACCCTATGAGAAGACGAAAAGAGGGAGAAACAACAATGGGAGGGGGAGGAGAGAGAGAAACAGACAGAGAAAGAAAGAGAGACAGGAAGAAGAGAGGATAAACCAGTGTGGTAGGTTTGCGTCACTGTACACACTCCATCATGCAAAGCTGATGAAAAGAGAAGGCAGGGAGAGAGAGTAGTTAGTAGCTGATGTCATTACATAGTGCTGCCTTCATCATAAACCTGTGTCAACACGGTGGTTCTTCACTCCTAGATAAGGTAAGGCACATGTGTTTGTGAATGTTTCATTTATAAGCTAATTTTTAGTTATATGAATGAGTAAACTTGTGTTTTTTTTGTCTGAGGTCTGGGTGCATTTGAGTCTTACTTGCTTTTCAATCCGAGTTTAAAGTAAACAGTGCAGTGTTGCCTAGGTTACCCAGATGGGAGGCTTTGTGACCCAGCAGAACAGGTGTTTCTGTAAATCGACACTCAGGCTCACTTGCATTGGAAAGAACCACAGAGAATGTTCCCTAAAGTTACTTGCTGTTCAGGCAGTGCTTATCTGATTCTTTTGTCCTATTGTATTTGTACAGTAGATCAATGACTCTTTCATGTCAATAGAGATGATTGGATCCAAAATCTGACTTGATTAATGATCAGAGATGCTTCCACTGGCTTACTGACAATGCCTGTTGTGTATGGCTGTGAACTCGGCTATCCCTAATGAGCAATTTGTCCATCAGTAATTCCATCTATCTCTCAACAGGCTCTATGTAAATCAAAACATTTTTTTCCCTGATCTTTGTCCATCTTATCTGATCAATCCACTGTTACATAGTTTCAGTCAGTCTCCTTTTGGTTCTGGGACCGATACGTGCTGCGCAGGGACTCATTGTGGCACTTTAATACATTGTTTTTGCTGGGTAGATTGCAGTTAGGTGAGTTTTTCCAGTTTTTGGTTCAGGTTTTGCTGACGCTGACTGGTAGTCATGACTGTGTTGCTTGTGTAAACAGTTGTTATGATATGTGTGTACAACAAAGTGCACTGTTCTGTGAATGGGCTCATTGAGTCAATGTAAGGGGAATGTCAAAAGGTAAGGGGTGTGTTGCAAAATGGCATAACTGACAGGAGTGAGGATTCTGTACTGTGTTTGGTTCTCTAGCCCTCATGTTCTCATGCATCTTTTGTTCTATTCTTTTCTTCTAATCATTTTCATTTCTTCTTAATTCTGTCCACTTTAAACTTCTCTGTAATGTGTTTTATTCACTGTCCTCAACCTCTCTGTGATTCTGTTTGACCATTTCGAGGAGCCAGAGAGTCCACAATTCACATATCACAACATTCCAGCCCAATCCATTCTTAGGATGGAAATTATTACTATATTATTATTATATTATTATAATAACATTATTATGCTTGGCAGGCAATGGGAGTAGCTCCCTGAAGTCGTGCTGGGGGAACCGAAGGCTCCAAGGGACAGAACGACAAGAAATCAAGGAGAGGATCCCAGAGGACTCCTCTCATCCAGACCACAAAACAGAGAATCATCAGGAGCATCGCTGAAACGCTTTCCAATGCAGGATTCGTTTCTGTGCAAGAAACTACTGAGAGGGTTGTAATTTTTTCCACTGTGTCACTGCTTTTTACACACAGCTGCAGACATACTTTCTTCCAGATTGCAGTCTAAAAGACAGTTGCTTGGATTTGCTTAAATATCAAGTTCCCTCTTCTGCTCTCTTTTTGAATTTGGCACTTGACATCAGGTCATTAACTTTGTTTATTCTCAGACAATGGACTTGTCCATGCTCCCTACTCCAGTGAGTGAGTACGAAAAGCAGAGGACAGGAGCACGCTTCACTGTCCGCTCAGCAAACTCTCCCTCTTACAGTCTCACTTGCGGGCCAGGTGTTAGGAAACACAGATGTTTTTTGAAGGAGAGGGAGACCACTGAGGAACTTGGTGAGAAAGAGAGATATGGTACACACACAGGCACAAATGGTACAAACAAGGAGGAGGATCGCCCAGTCACTGGTTATCACAGCAGGACAGGGAGTCAAAGCAGTGACAAAGGTCAGTATGAGGAGAAGGAAACGTCAGGCAATAAAATGTCTACCAAGTTGAACCAGAATGGCACAGCAGACAAAACTATTACAGAGTTTGGCACTGACAGAAGTAGAAACTGTAACCCTGCATCTGAAAAACAAGACAGGACAGACTGGAGGAGATACAACCTGTTCAGTGGAAGTAAGAGTTTAGATTGGAGGACAGGGGTATCAAGCCCTGGTCGGGGCAAAATTTCGGACACGTTCATGTTGTCAACCAAACGAGGCTTGGATGAAAGAAAGATTGGAGTTGAAGGCGTGAGGGCCAGCGTGATGTCTTCAATACAGGCCTATAACTCTGAGGGAACAAGTAATGTTCGAGAGAGGAGCCCAGTGAAGGACATGAGTAAGACTTTGGATATGGCCAGTAAGGGTCATTCTCTCCCCACTAGGTTGAGGTCCCTGTCTGGACCTGGCTCTGGTGTCAGAGGGACATCTACTTTGTTTGGGCCTAAAGGAGGTCAGAGTATAATGGAACGGATTGAGAGACTCTACTTTTCGGCTGGTTATGGTAAAATGGAGGATTGCAGCAAAATTAGCAACTTATCTACCCCTGTGGTGTCCCATTACCAAGAAACAACCACAGATAACCTCATCTCGTCACAGCAGAGCTCATATGACAGGGCATCTGGGGAAACCCTCCCCAGGCATTTCTTATCAGGGGAGAAAAGTAGCCTCATGCCAGTGCAAAGCAAGAAGTCCTTTACCTGCACACAAAAAGTCACTTCTAAAACCTTGCTCTCTCCAGAGACAAGCAGGACCAGGGACAGATTTTCAGGGTGTCAGCGGCAGGGAAAGATCCAAGGCAGGTATTCAGAAGAAGGGGGGGTTAACTGGTTTAAAGGGTCAGAGGAAATGGGCACTAGATCTCTGGATAGAGCATGGAGCAGGTCCTCTGTAGCAGCTAAGCTACGATCTGCAAGGGCTGCAAAAGGAATTAATGCACCTCCACTGTCAAACACTTTCTTAGAAGAAGAGAGATCAGTTTCTTTGAGCAATTTGTCTGGTTTGAGAGAGAGAAGGGCAAGTGGCACCCTGGGTGGGATGAAGGGCAAGACAAATGGAATAACAGGGACATTGAGAGAAATAACTGGGTGGCTTGAAGAAGAAGAGATAGATGTTGGAACTAAAGAAAATAACAAATTAAACAATAGCAGCAATGTTGAAGATGTGTTTGAGTCAAACCCACAGAAAATCACAATGAAACCAGTAGAGAAGAAGGGTTTGCCGGCCGCCTCTGCAGCCAGTGTGAGAAATAAGATCAACCAGTTTGAGTCTCTCACACAGAGAGTCCATGGTTTGGCTACAGGACAGGTCCTGATGCCAAGACGGGCCTTTTCTGTGCCAACACAACTCAGTTGTGCTCATGATGGAGTGAAAAAGAGTGGGTCGGCAAAAGCGATAGGTGGATTGAGATACAAGTGGGAGGGATTAAAAGAGGGAGAGGAGGCAGGGAATGAAACCAAGGAGACGGGTACAGGAGCAAGAAAGGAGATGGTGTCACATAGGTCTTTGTCGGTGGACGAGGTTGGACTAAGATTAGGGAGGAAGGAGATAGAAGGAAATGTTTTGGTTGAGAATAAAGAGAAAGAAACGTATAGCGGTAACAACTGTGCTGAAGATTTTGGTAAATATTCCAGACTCAAAAGTACACTACAAATCCCGTTTTATGGAGGAGCTCAAAAACAACGCAGAAACTTTTACATAGACGAGACAGATTTCTACAAAATCTCCAGCCCTGAGGAGGCAAACGAGAAACAGCAACCCTCACTACTGTTCTACTCCTGTGACACTTCCGCTGGTGTGGAGAAAACAACATCCACTAGAGTTACTTCACCTGTTAGTGATGAAGACAAGACTCCAACAAACTCTTCAAACCACTCACCCTTTCTTTCACCAACCGCAGTGATCACCATTCCCTTTGCAGAAAGTGGAAATGAAAGTACTTCTGTCCTCACACAAGCAGCCAAAGCTTCCGGACGAGATTCCCTTTGTCCCCTCGCTACCTCGTCCTACAGCAACCTCTTTGACCTCATCTCTCCAGATGTCAATACAGCTGCTCCACATGGGAAGAAACAGGTGTTGGATGCTTGGGTAGCTGGCTGGAACCCAGATATTAAGGGTCGGAATGATGATGAAGATGACTATGAGGAGGACGATGATGAAAGTACACAGAGGGATGAGGATTCAAACTATGATTCAGATTCTGGAGAGTCCTCGGTGACCATCACTAGTAACACGAGCCAGTCAGATCACAAGAGCTTTTGCGTCAGGTGGGTACTGTTTATATATTATCACATTTCTGATATGTTGAAGGTATTCACATTCAACAAGTTATCAGATTTGTTCTTGTCCTTCTTCCCTATAGTCTTTCAGATCTGTGTAACTTTGCTGGAGTTGAGAATGAATCTGAGAATGACAGCAATGAGTGGCAATATACAAGCCAACGGACAGCCTCGCTGAGCTCAGACATGTCTGCTCTGTCCTGTGTGTCAGTGATGCCCAGCGAGGAGCTGGACAGGCTGTTGGAGGATGTCAGGAGTGTTGGGGACAGCACCCTGCAGGTACAAACAGCAGCATCAGTAACTTTTTGTGATTTTGAGCCAACAATCTTATCATTACCATGAATGATGTCACTTTTTGTACAAACCACAATCTCAGGCATACACAGTCCAAAAAGTGTGCAATTCCAACTTCTTTCTCATTTTCTCTGCCTTCTGGTTTTGAAGGACTATGACGATGTGCAGGTGGTGGTTCTTCATAAGGACGTAGGAGTGGGACTGGGCTTCAGTGTGGCAGGAGGTGTTGATCAGAACAAGCCAGTCACTGTGAGGAAACATCCCTTTCTGCTTTCTCTTGAAAATATTTAAATGCGTTGTCCTCAGTCTCTTCATTTGTCTTACGATGTGTTCTTCTCAGGTTCACAAGGTGTTTCCCTCCGGTGTTGCAGCCCAGGAAGGCTCCATAAGGGAAGGGGACCAGGTCCTGTCAATCAACGGCACGTCACTGGGCAGCTACGCCCACTGGGAGGCCCTGAGGGTCCTGAGGAGAACAAAGACTCGGGAGATGGGGGTGGTGGTCTTGAGGAGGGGGGAGAATAGCAGTGTCTGTAAGAGGGGAGTGCAGAGAAATAATCAGGGACCAACACAGACCCAGTTCACTGAGACCGGTGAGAAGTCTTACTTTACCAGAGTTCTGAAATACATGTGTTCTAAATCTGCAGCAGTTCAAAGTGAGATACTTTATCTGTGTCTTTTCTGCTTTTGCTGCTCTCTCAGGTCGGCTTCTGTGTGTGCGTCTGGAGAAGAACAGCAGGGATCTGGGCTTCAGCCTGGAGGGAGGTGTAGACTCCAATCTGGGGAACAGACCACTTACTGTACAGAAGATCTTCCAGGGTGAGAACTGAAGCTCAGTATTACTGATCTCCTAAGAGAAATGCAGAGATTTAAATACCATGTTGCCTCCCCTCATACAGTAGGACATAAAATACATTCAATGACCAAAGGTCCAGCCACAAGAGCATTAGTAATGTCAGGTACAGGCATTGAATGATAAGACTTAGATTGCCAATTCATCCCAAAGGACGGGGTTAAGATCAGTGCTCTTTGCAGGCCATACAACATCTTCTACTCCTAACTCAGAAAACCATGTTTATAGACCTCATTTGTACAGAGGATCACAGTCATGTTGAAACAGAAAACCACACAATTGTCTAAAAATATCCGTTTGCTGCTGCATTAAGTTTTTCTTAATCAGAGCCCAAACCATGGAACAACCCTAGACCAAAAGTATGAGGACATATGTCGCTCTATCTTCTCAAACAAAGCAAAATGTATTAAATGTTTGATTTATTAAATTATTCATTATACTTATTTATTATACTCTACTGTCTTATAAAATAGGGAATGGAATTCATTGTATAGTCAAGAGACATAATGTAACTATTGTCTTTAAGTGTTTGTTTTTTTAAACTTGTCTGTGGTGTGCAAGGTCTTTGTAAGCAGGCAGAAAAAAGGAACACCCATTTTGTTCATACATATTTAAACGTCATATTTCTTGCCCCAGTCGGAATTAATATCCAATATTCAAATATCATACACATGCACATACCTTTTCATTTATTTACCGCTTGGAGTTGACCTCTCTTTGTGAACAGACATGTTTATTTAATCCACTTTCCCCTTTAGGAGGTCCTGTGGACAAGGTGTGTCCTGGAGATGAGGTCGAAGAGATTGACAGTATGAGTGTGGTGGGGATGAGACGCCTGGAGGTCTGGTCTCTGATCAGAAAACTGCCCTCTGGACCTGTGGACCTGGTGCTTCGTCGCCATCGTAAACATCTGGAAACATGAGGATTGTTGAGGTGCTTTGCGCACAGTAAAGTTCAGTGACTGATGAAGAACAAGAAACTAAAAGCCATCAATTGCCTGCAGTGGCTTAGAACTTGACATGGATTAAATGAGCTATCTGGGCATATGATGCCATTAAACAATTCAACAAATTGTAGTCATTATAACAGTTCTCTAAAGGAAATATAATCTTGGAGAACAGGTCAAAGGTGTGTATTTTTCTCACTTTAGCTACAGGATTCCTTCTGCCTCAAGGCCCGGGAAGGTTTTGTACTGGCCATATTAATGTTTAATGTGCGCTGATAGCTCATTCATTTATCAAGTCGACCAACCTTTAAAACAAATACTTTGGTCAGCTAGAAGCTAGTAATGTGGCGCCTGTGAATAAAACACATGTTGTAATATATTGTAAATAGAAGCTAACTGCATTTAGCATTTATATTGCTTTTTAATAAATCCGCACTTAAAGTGATGCTTTTTAGTCTTATGTCTCGCAGAGTGTGTAAGGATGTGGGACTGACTTGTGCCAATCTTCATATCATATCTGATGTCAACATATTTCATGCAACAGTAATATGCCTCTGAAAGTTATCAGCAATAACACGGTTCTGTACTCCTACACAGCAATTATTTGGGTTATATAATCCATTAGTAGTCCAGAGTTCAGTGAAGAGGGCTTACGTTGACATCTTGCTCTCTAATGATGAGAGGGACTTCCTACCCAGTAATAATATATTTTTTTGAATTCCATGGAGATCATTTACGAATTTAGATATTTTATTTTCTATTTCCATTAATAGAATTATGTTTTAATTTTGCCATTCTTGTGGTTTACACACAATAGATGTATTCTTATTAATTCAGTATGTACTGTAAGTGTTACCTATGGCTGTCTTGCAGAGATTGATGCCTTTATGAAGAAACAAAGGGATGAATAATCACAGATAATTAACATCTGTAACGGGTGTCTGGTGGAAAGTAGTGCTGTAGATAAGTTTCTGCTGTATATATATTCTGTGACTTATTGGTCTCTGTTAGTGTGTTGTCAACACATAATCTGACTGTTTATGGCCTCCGTTCATATAACATCTAACTGCTGAGGCACATGCACTCTCTGCACCAGCCAATCATCAGGTATCACAACCCAATAAATGGGTAATACTGTTTAACCAGCTGTGGAAAAAGAGAAGGCAGAAAAGTGGAAGGGATACAGTTCACAGGTCTTCAGATGCTAAGGTGGAAGTTGTGGCAAAACACTTTTTAAGCACAGCTGGTGTGTCTGACAACAGAGACAGAGCTCAGTGTGAGATGAGAAGAAGGATTTAACTCAAGCAATGTTGAACCGACGTGTCTGGAGAGTGAGGAACGCCCTGGTGCGAGAGTGCATGGCTGAGTTCTTGGGAACTTTTGTCTTGCTGGTAAGTGACACCTAGTCTTTTGGATTATTATTATTTTTAACCAGTTGTCTAATTTTAGTTATCAATAAGGTCCACATCGTTTCAGCATCTTGTGAGCATCTTTAAATCCCTGAATAAACATTTTAAACGCAAAAACAGACATAATGAATGAATACATAAACTTGAGCAATTCCATGTTTTTAGACGTGTCCTTATTTTAAACAATTTTCTCTCAATCAAATAGCTTCAATTTCAATTGCAATGTGATTTTTTTGAAAATAAATCTTATTTAATTGTATGATCCTTTAATTTTACTGACCAATGGCAATATTAGCATCATATGAAAACTCCTATTGTCATTATATTTGTAAATCTGCTCCAATGCTTGAACCAAAGTGCATATTAATTTCCATAAATCAAAACAAAACTCTTTTTATTTATTTGAAGTTTTAGAATCTAGTCACATGTGCAGGTAGCTTTCAATAAATAGCAAATGTAAATGATTTAAATTCTTCTTAGAATCAATGTGATATTTAGGTGAGATTTACACAATGTTCCCAGTATTATTATTAGTATGTAGAGTAGTGAGCATATTATTTCACACTATTTATTATTCTAATTTAGTCTAAAAGAGAAAGTAATGTATTCAAAAACATTACTGAACTAATAAGCAAAATGTGTAAAATGATGTACATAAATTGAAATAATTCATTCAATTAATTAATTGTCAGTGTTCATGTTGAATTTACATGATTATCCAAACAGGCGTGTCATTTCACCAGCACTTTTTTTCACCAAACTACTGTTTTTTGCACGGTCAGGCTCCTGCAAACAATTCACCCATATTTGTCAGCTCGCTCACTTGGATCTAAAATGCTAAATTGTCTCATGCACCCAGCTTAAGACCCAAGGTGATCAATCTTTTGAGTTCTTGGCACCAGGGGCATAGCACAAAATTCTGGTCACTGTAGAAAGGCGTTTTCTATGGGCCCCGCCCCGCATCCACAGCCATTCATTCTAGCATCGTTTTGGGCCCTCGTCACATAAGGGCCCTGGGGTCCCCTTTTTACCCCCAGTCCAACACCCCTGCTTGGCACCTTAACTATGAAATGCTCTGCCTCCACCTTGTTGTTTCTGTGGATTATTTTAAAAATCAGATAAAGACACACCAGTTTAGACAGGTGTTTGTTTGGCTAGTCTGCACCTGATCTGCACTTTAAACATTATTGTCTAATACTGATTGTGTATTGTGTTACTCTGCATTGTTTTTCTTGTGTTTGCCCCTGTAAAGCACTTTATAAATACCTTTTACTTACTTACTGTTGCCACAAACCTTAATGGCCTTGGCATTTACATGAATTAGTATGACACAATTAAAGTGAAGTTGAATAACCTGTAATAAATACATAATTAAAAGTTGATCAGTAATTTGTAGACCATCTGTGGGGGTCAGAGTCAGATTGTCAGACTGCTTATGTGGCAATTTAGATAAGGAGTGGATGGTTTATTTCATGAGAGGATATCAATCACATTTAAACAAATGTTTTTTTTCTGGGATAACTAATATTTTATAACTGAGGTTTGTTTGACCTATAAATAATGAATCACTAAGAAAGCAATAAGAAATTACAAAATGTGCACATGCATTTTTTCTTGTTCCCCAGAAGTTAGGTTTCTCTCTACTTGTCATGCCTTCTAAGGGTTTTCTCCCACTCACTCTGTCCCCTTTTATCTGCTGTAAAGCTCTTTGGCTGCGCTGCTGCAGCGCAAGTAAAGACAAGCAGAGAGACTAAAGGTCAGTTCCTGTCAGTCAACATGGCCTTCTCTGTGGGTGTGATGTCAGCTATGTACCTCACCAAGAACATCTCAGGTAAATGAAATGGACTCTTACCATTTTTCCCATGATATGATCTTTTTTAAATTTACCTTTTTGGGCATTTCAGGCCTTTAATTTAACAGGACAGATGATGACATGAAAGGGGAGAGAGAGGGGGAATGACATGCAGCAAAGGTCAACAGGTCGGAGTCAAACCCACGGCCACTGTGTTGAGGAGTCAACCTCTATAATGTGCACCTGCTCTACCAACTGAGCTGACCCAGCCACATGATACGACTCTTTAACTCTTGATATAGTCTTTGAAAGATAAACATATAGTAATATACAGCAGCAATATTCGGTTTTCTGCCTCACACTCAGAGTTTAGACTTTTCCATTGCTGCAGTGATTCACTGACCTAAGCATTCCAGATTTATCACACTAATAACTCTTGAAAAAGAGGCTCCTCCATTTTTTCAAGGTCTTCATTCTGACAGATCTCCACCAGCTGACACACTGCATGGCTACAAATAATCTGAGATTTAATTATCTTTAAATCTCTCTTGGTGTAATTCACTTCTGTCTTCCTCTTTCCTGTCTTCCACCCCTTCATCTTCTATTTGTCTCTGTAGGTGCTCATTTCAATCCAGCGGTAACTCTGAGTTTCTGTGTGTTGGGCCAGCTTCCCTGGGGAAAGCTGGTGCCCTACTGCCTCTCCCAGGTGCTGGGGGCTTATCTGGCATCAGGGCTTGTCTACTTGGTCTACTATGGTTTGTCTTTCACTTCATCATTGACATATAGACAGCGTGATAAATTAAAGAAAACTTCTGACTTTGAGTGGAGAAAATATAATAAAAACAGAAGCTTTGTACACATTTGCTATATTCCTTCTGTTTCTGTCTCAGATGCCATAATGGAGTTTAGTGGAGGAGTATTGACTGTCTATGGCCCAAATGAGACAGCATCTATATTTGCAACATATCCCTCAGAGTACATCACTTTGGGTAGGAGTTTCCTTGACCAGGTTAGTGGGGGATTTTGTGTAAACTTTAATTCTTACTTTAACAGATGTACCTTTTTTGAAGTCATTTATTTACACATTTCATTAGGTAGTGGGCACTGGCATGCTGATGTTGTGCATACTGAGTTTGGATGAAAAAGAGAAACACCCCGGCTCCCTCAGAGCTGATTCCTGCTATAGTGGCAGTGATTGTCCTGGGGATCTCTATGTCAATGTCAGCCAACTGTGGTGCTGCAATAAACCCTGCTCGGGACCTGGGGCCACGCCTCTTCACACTGACTGCAGGCTGGGGCACTGAAGTCTTTACGTAAGTATCTTATCTCACATAAAGAACGCATAGGACAGCACTTAACACATACAACTTTCAAAGCTGATAACTCAAGAATGCACATTTATTATCAATACTTTAGCGGCTTGCTGATAAAGCTACACAAATCATTCAAACAAAGTTATAATGGCATTTTGATTGTTTGGCTTTGCACACCTTTCACGTTGTTTCCTAGAAAATATGTCAGTTTATCAGCTATTTTCTGCAGGATCAAAGGAACATAAAGTGTCAGCTTGTTTCACAACATCTGATTAGTGTTTATTCCATACAGCAAGTTGTTATTCTTTATTAATCTATGGTTTATCTGTGGCTCCACAGCTGTTTAATACACTTAGTGCTTGATCTAATCTATTTAAATCTATAGTGCATAGTTTTGTCATTTCCCATGAGGGAGACAAAACATGGACTCTTCAGAAGAGGTAATTACCTTTACTCGAGCTTCTGAGCGGTAAAGTCACCGGACAAGACAATCTTATGAAATAGCCATACAGAGAAATACAGAGAGAGTTGTTGGCAATGGCTTGAATGTAGGGATGTTGATTAATATCAAAAGTTAAGCACCAAAGCTTTAAAGCTACATTAAGGCAAGACACTGCAGGCAAAAACATTGTTTTTAGTAGAAACCTTTTACATGCACTGGTCAACATTGAGATTCGGGGCTATTTGCTTCCATAAGATGAAGTTTGAGTGTGGCTTTATCCAATGTTCAGATTTCTGCTGGAAATGTATGCAAATTACCACATACATACTTGAAAAACACATCTCTGACATGGCCTTATAAAGCTGTTACACACACATCAGACAGAGAGCAACAATATCATCCCATCAGTGTTTTGTTTCTGGCCACCTGACAGGTGCAAGTCCAATATTCACTGGTCTTTTAGATAACTGCCAAAAATATCAACTTATATTCAACTTTCATTAAAAGCAAGTCAGTAATTTGTTCTGTAACTTTGTTTGGTGCCAGAAAGGTATTGCAAAATATCTGAGTTTGCTGAAAATAGCTGTGTCTGCCTCTGGAAATGACACTGAAACCATTAACTGTGCTATAATGACACCATTAACTGTGCTCTAATAAAGCCATTAACTGTGCCATAATGAAATCATTAACTATGCAATAAAACCAAACCATTGAGCTTAAAGAGGCAAAGATCAAGATCAGTAGACCTGCAGAGTTGGGCAATAACTTTCTGTGGGTTTGTCAGCAAACCTTTTCATATTACACACTTAGTGTTGATATAAAAAATATTGAATAAAGCTACTTTAAGTAAACTTTCATCTGAACTCCTTTCTTTCTGCTCTCCAGGTGTTACAACTACTGGTTCTGGGTACCCGTGGTGGCCCCACTTCTTGGAGGTGTTATAGGTTCTTTCATATATTTGTTCTTCATCCACTGGCACCTGCCTGACCCAGACCCTCCTGAGAGCCTCTCCCCTCTCTCCACTATCAGTGACAAAATCAAGCAGCCCAGCACAATGTGGGACAATAGTGTAGAGTTAAATGCTACACATCTCTGTTACTCTAATCAAAATATGTTGTCATGAGCCAGTTAAAGACAGTAATCTGTGAATTATGTTTGAGAAAGCAGAGTTTGAATACCTGAGTTTAGGCACACTGTAAATAATTTCCCTGTAAAATAACAGTAAAGAGCTGGCGGCAGGGACGCCAGCAGGTTACCGTTATTTTTACGGTAATCATACGTAAAATGACTTTACGGTAGTTGTCTGTAAACCAGAAAAACGGTATGTTTCTGTATTTCTATAATTTATAGTAAAGAGCTGGCAGCAAAGACGCCAGCAATATACCGTAATTTTACGTTTCCTTCATTGCAATTAATATTAATTGCAATGTACTTCATTATTCTTAGGGCTTTGTACAATTGGTTAAGATGTGCATTATTGTGACTATTATGTAAAATAATCAATAAAAACTTAAAAATCAAATATATTTATTTCAAAGAGCAATGTCAACATGAATACTGCTGCTTTCAAAAAAAGAAAAGAAAATAAACCCTGTTGGACAATGCTGAAAAGAGATTTCTAGTGGCAAACAAACAGCCTAGTAGTGTCTGCTTTAGACTATGATAATGAATGTAGAGTTAGAATTTCCTCAAAAGTCAACTAAAAATTTACATACAGTATGTAACACATATGTAATGTAATACACTTTCATAATAACATTCTGAACATAAGCAGAATTGGCAACATTTGGAAAACAAACATTTGAAAAATGTGCATTAAGGCCATTTTGAAACTTGTACAGTACATTTGGACAATATACATCAATAATCTGTGAGTACAAAGACATAGGTAGCATGCCTTTGACAGGTTGGTCAGACCTCTGACCGCTGGATGGCCTTCTATAATGTTGCATGTATGAGCAAAGAGAGCGAGACAAAGAGCTCACCCGATCTAATGAAGTTCCATTCAAAGTATAATGGCACCAGAAGTGGGGTTGCTTAATTAAATCAAAATTAAATGCAGCAACATACTGTTTTGTATTATTAAATTAAATGCAATGAATTGCTTTTTGTCTTTCTTCATAAATATATCCGCATGATCCATTATTATTAACCAATAACGTCACATGAAGTCCAAGGGGTCTTTGGGCTGCATGTTTGAATGTTTAAAAAATAATAACTAGAAAGCACAGTAAAAATGGATTCCCTTTACACGTAGGGCCTATATCCTTTTATGAAAAATATATTATAATAGAAATATTATTATAACATATTTAATTGTTGAATAGATGCAGCGTAGATTACATTTGCGAGCCTGAGCAGATGTTAGAGCTGATAATGCTGACAGAGCAGTAGAGGGCGGTATGACACAAAAGGAGAGAAAAGCACATAGCTATTGGCAAAGGGTGTGTTTAGGGTGTTAAAGCAGCAAATATAGTATGTGTGGATACATTGTTGTGTAGCCTATAGGGTTTAAATAGCCCTAACTGTTAAACTGTTAAAAAGTTGGCTTATAAGTCCTTATACTAAGAAAACACCTCCACTTACGGAGAACAAAATGTCACATCCTGAGTGAATGTGCTTTGAGGTCCTGAGTGCAGTTGGTTCAGATGGAGGTGGAGAAGGTGAACAAGGTGCGGCCCCTCCCTCCCGCCTCCCGCCTCCCTCCTCTCTCCTCTCCCCTGGCCGGAGCCCTCACCTCGACACGTTGTCTCCAGCGCATCCTGGGTCCCTGCTTCACCCTCCCACCTCACTCACTGGCCGTATACGTCCAGTTCAAGCCCGGAACCTCACCATGACCTCAGCGAGAAGAGCAACGGGGATGTGTCCACCAGAAACCTACTTATAACACCAACTTAAAAAAGGTAGGTTTGGGTTTTCTGAACGGTTGTAGCGCTGGTTAGCCGGCTCTATCATGTACAAATTGCCAGACGGTTTCAGTCCTACTTTCTCAGCGGAAAATATTGATGTCTCTCGGTTTTTTGTTGTGAAGTGTTCAGCATGTATTACTGCGACAAGGTGATTTACATTAAACCTGCTCAGTTCATACTGTAGGTAGCCTACTGTACTGTACAGTTCTAAGTTTCAGGGGATTATAAACCTGATTTTAAAGCCTGACATTAGTCAGAACATTTTCCCTAAGTCAAAGTGAAAGTCATTCATGTCAGTGTATGACCCCAGACATCACCGCATTTCCTCTAATCGATGTCTAACGGCCCATTTAGACGTAATTCCATTTCTTCTTTAGAAATGTCCAAATTGCCAATTACATGGTGGTTTCATATTCTAGTCTACCATTTGTTGTTTGTTGTTCTGTGCTTTCCAATGAAAATTTGTAGTTAATTCCAATGATACATCAGAAGAGAGTAACAACTTAACTATTGTTTAAAGACAGATGTGTTGAGTGTGTAGAGCTGAGCACAGAACACACTGAAGACTATTAAAAAAACAAAAATAACAATGAGCAATAGGCAAAAAGACTATGAGTCCATTACTGTACAACACACACCATCACAAGAAATATACAACCTGCCTTTAGAGCAGGCCAATAACATGATGACTTAACTAAGCTATCCTAGTCTTTCGTTGTTCTCTTGCTTCCTTATGAAAGTAACTTTAGTGACCTACAGTAAAACTTGTAGTTAATTTTCACAGGATGTCATGCAGATACAAGAAAAAAAACTACATGTGTATCTGTTGTGGTAGTAAATCACAAGAGATTAAAAATCCTGTAATTGAATTACTCCTCAAGAACGGCACTATTTTCCCCTTAGAGCAGGCTAAGAGCATAATAGTTTCACTTTGTAAGAGTTATTCTAGTCTTTTGTTGTTTCAGTTTGTTGGTTGGTTTGATAGTAACAATAGTAGTCTTCTAAAATTTGCGTTCATGTTAATAAGATGCCATGCCAATATTATGCAAAGTATTAGTTTTAAAATCAATAGATGAGAAAATTATTAAACCTGTAAAATGCCCTGAGCTATCTACATAATGGCCTACTGTCACCAACTGCCTCCACAGGAATATAACTGTACATGTATGCTTGTTTTTTGTGATGTTTATGATGTGAGGATGTTGCAGGATGTTTGCTGCTCCAAATCCCCTAAAAAGTCAGCCAGACTCCAGTGAAACAGATGAAAGGAGTTCTGCCCAGAAGCTAAGAAATGTGCTCAGATATCCAGTGTGTCCCCAGTGTTTCTCACTCCCGGGGTTGCCAGCTTAATTTCATAAGGGCACTGCAGGTCTATAGTGTTATACAAGACAGCAGCCACAAATGGAGAGTGAGAGAGAGGGAGGAATGTGACAACTGAAATACCGGAGGGAGGAGAGAGAACATGGCAAACAACTCTCATTGCAAAGTCTCCATTAGCAGTGTAGAAATTGAGTAGAAAGCATGCAATAGAAGAGAAGAGTGTATGACAAGCGATTCTGGAAACTGTAGCTGAAAGCTGATCGGCCCAAATCACATGGAGAGAGGTACAGACGCTCTATCTCAGAAGTATTGATTGGCGGCTTGCTGCCTCGAGCCCCTGTCTCCCATACTGTGTGTACCTTCTAGTATGCACTACAAACCCCAGACTGGGATGTTTAACTCACCTTGCAACCTCATCTCTCATCTTTTTGCTGTTAACCGAGATAAAACACAGTGAGTGAAAGCAGCGAGGTGTGTGATATTAACAGGTCAGCATAAATGTGGAGAGGGGAAAGTGAGAAGATAAGAGTGCTGGGAAAAATGCCGCTCCATTGCTGTTTCTTTTCTAATGTAGGAGGAGACTGACAGTGGATCTGGCCTGAGCCACCAGTCCCCAGACACTATGCCACAGAGACAGATGCAGCTCCCTGCTGAATGTCATTTCCTTATTATGGCACTAACAGACCAAATGGTGTGTGTGTGTGTGTGTGTGTGTGTGTGTGTGTGTGTGTGTGTGTGTGTGCGCGCCCGTGTGCCTGGTTGTAATGCCTGATTGATTTTGTACTTTCTCTCTTCTGCAAGGCAAATGTTTTTCACATCCTGAAAATGACAATTAATGAATGCATCACTTGAATACAAGCATTTGTTGTTGTTGCTTTTAAAGTGAACACTTTCTCTGTCACTCTTTGTTTCAGAAGAAAATATTGGTTTATATTTTATTCTCACTTCACCTCCTTTTTTATAACCACTTCAACCGTCCTCATTCCTCAGTGCTTCTCTTTAAAATAAACGCTACTTCTCCACCTACTCTTCTTTCCCTGTGCAGACAATCTCATGGGCTATAGCAGAAGGACGCTGGTAGAGTGGAAATGTTCAGAAAGAGGCCCCTCCAGGTCAGTACCTGACACTCAACACACTCATTACTTGTGCATTCATTTGCATTCAAATGTCAGTGGTCCTGGTGGCTTGATGATGGTGAAACAAGGGATTATCTGTTGGCGGGAAAGCTCACAAGGCCCCTCGGAGTCCTGACTTTTAGCTGGTGTTAATAAGTGCTCTTAGTGACTGGATTGCTGTCAGATAGCTTTTAAATACATTAACATGCACGCAGGATGTATGGAGGATAGATTCTAATCTAATTTTTCAAACTAAGTCTGGATTTGTTCAGGGATGCATTAAGAGCATGCTGAGCATGTGTTATAGTAAATGACTCACTCTACTGTACCTAATATATAGGCTAATGGCATACTGTATGTTGGTGGATGTCTAGAGACAGCTGAAAGGACTTAAAGAACACATTCTTCCCTAACCACGTTTTCCTTGGTTTTAAAAAGTCAAGTCAAGCCAGATCTCAGTGAGGACAGCAATATGATAAGGCCAGTTGTAAATTTAATCTGACTTTTAATATCCACAGTCAGTCTGAATAAAATATACATATTATTGCCAAGTGCAAAGGGGACCACAGTGGGGCAGTAATAGTCCTACATGCATGGTTGGAGGGCAGAGCCTCAGAGATCTTAGCATCAAGGATGCATTACAGGACAATATGAGCCCCATGAGTTACATTTTGTCATGGAAATACATTTTACATTTGATTATAAAGTTTGTCTTTTATCATATGCTGTCATTATTTGCATGTTGAAAACCTGCAAACGCTGATACACAGCTGCAGTGTGCAGTGGCATTGATTTTTGTTGGGGTTTTCCCCTGTGGATGCATTTTTTTAGTCATGTATGCCATCCTCTTACTCTTTTAGCTTTCCTGTTCTGTCAAAATAAATAGCCTACAGTTTCCTCATCATGGCTCTAACAGTTTGGTCTGTTAGAGCCATGATGGGAAACTGTAGGTCTCTGTCTGTCTGTTTGTGTGTGTGTGTTTGTTTGTGTGTGTGTGTGTGTGTGTGTGAGAGAGAGAGAGAGAGAGAGAGAAAGAGAGAAAAAGAGAAAGAGTGAGAGAGAGAGAGAGAAAGAAAGTGTGTGATAGGCATCTTTAATGTATCGACACGAGGCTTGCACACGTGCACTGGCACCTGCCTGGCCCTGCCCACTGCAGTGCACCTTCTCCCTTAAAAAAACGGGCAGGAAACTGGACTGCTGCACGAGCCACTTTGGCTCTAAACGTCACAGCCATGATTCAGTACGCTGATGCTCTTTAGATCCAAAATGGCGCCCAGTTTCCTCATCCTGCGTCTCACTCAGTCGTGGCGTCCCTGCAGAGGTGATTGCCATGGTAACGTCAGTCAAACCCAGAGCCTATGTGGTTACGTAATGCTTACAGCGGACAGTGTTTACGTTGTGGATGAGACTTGAGCTGACGGTGCAGACTTTGCACATGGTGAGTCAGTGGATTGATGAGGCTGCTGTGGTGCAGAATTGATCACACTTGTGATTTGCGTATGTGCGTCATCGAGACAAAAACTTTAAAAACTTTACATCCTTTAGGATAGGCCTAAGCTAGCCTACTGTAGGCTATAAACTCAAAGTCTACAACCTACATATTTAATATGTCTTATTATATATAACTCTGCCTAGCGACAGATTAACTGTGGCGCTGCTGTTTGGCCTTATTATAAAAATGACCTCAGTGTTTCTGCGGCAGGATAGGAAGAAAACAGAGCAAGGGATGGACCAAGTGTTTGTTAGTGCGTGCGTGTTGAAAAGAAGTGCGTTTGGAGAGGCTATCGAGAGAGGAAGCAACAGAGAGGCAGGGATGGGACGGTGCGCGATTAATCCAACTTGATTGAAGTTGGGACCGAAGCTTCATCCCCGCGTCCTTGCGGAGATGCGGCGGTCATTGAAACAGCGCACAACAAGAATTTAGACAGTGACTGTTAGAAAAGTCAAGATGACAGTGCCGAAAGACATCCCGGACAAATGGTTTCCACTAGTTCTCCCCCTGAAAAGAAAGAAACAGAAGGCAGTAAATGGAGCCAAATCGACAAAGAAGCGGACAGGTATGAGTTTGTGTGACAATTTAAAGGCTGCGTAATTGAGCATAATATTGTCCCGCAGTCTTCATCATCATCATCATCATCAAAAACGAATTTCTCTGTCAATCAAGTTGTTGATTGTAGTAGTCTATATCTCACTGTTCTTCAAATAAACATAATTTCTCATCCTGATTTTAACAGAGTCAGAGTTTCATTCCTTCTTCTTCATCTCCCTCACCTCATGTTAAAATTAAACATGTTTGTGTATGTGTGTGTACACTGTACACTTTATCATTTTACATGTCTGCGGTTTACATCAGCATCTGACAACAACTACTGAACAGTTGATTTAATAACCGCAAAATAAAAATAATTGTCATTCTACATACTCAATAATCATGTCTAGCCTTTTTCACTGCCAACCACTGTGTTGGGATCATTGTCACCTTTGTTATTTTTGTGTTTTCAGTTCTATGTCCCAGGAGATAACCTGTCTGATGCGTTCTTATAATACATCCATGGTCTAATGTGACTCAGAACTCATTGCTGATTAGTGCTGATTATGAATTTGTGCAAAACAATATTCAGTTATCTGAATCTGAATTCTGCAGAAGGATGATGTCCTTGTTGTCTCTGCTGCCCGAGACACTGATCAATCTTCCAGGCGCCAGCTTCCGCTGTCACTGCAAAGCCTTGTCTGTATCCTTATTCCTTAGCTTAACTATCACAAATGACACTGTGCACCTTCATTTGACCTCCAGCTCAATAGTAGTCTGTCGCTGTGTCACCCGCATCGTTTTTCAACAAATTAGATTACTGTGTGTGTGTCTGTGTGTGTGTGTGTGTGTGTGTGTGTGTGTGTCTGTGTGTGTGTATTCAATCAGCCACAGTGAGCGATGATCACGTCTGCACAGAGCCTGGTCCTGATTTAGGTTTAGACATGGCAATAACAATAGCATTTCCCATAGCTCACTCTCTACTCTTTGGTTATTATTGTTATGACTTCAGTTTGCGTTCAGTGTGTTGTGAGAGTGTGTATCGCTCATGGAGGCATATTCTGAGCTGTGGCACGTGTCCTCACATGGCCAGCCAAGGAGGGGAAGAGTGTTAAAGAGACAGGGATGAAAGAAAACGACTGTTTTTGGATTAAACTACAGTTAGGCTATTCATTCTGTGTGTTAATCAATGTTTATGTGCTTCTTTATGTCTCAGTTGTTTATAGAAACCTTTCGCTTGCAGCAGAGTAAGCCTGAAACTGAAAGTTTGTCAGTAATGGAGCTTTATAGATTTATACAGACTTGCAGCATTGAGTCTGCGTCAGGGCTTCAAATGCCCTTGAAGCTGTCAGAGACATCAAACACTTAGCCTAACGGGCAGTTTGCTAAAGATGCTCTTGCATTCAGCTTGGGTTGGTCCGCTTGCACAGCTGGGACAGGCACTGCCTGGTCCTGACATCAGTGTCTCTGTGCTTACCTGGCACAAGCATCTTGCCCTCTTTGTGGGGGGTTAATGCAACTTTGGCACTGCCTGTCTGACACACCTCTCTGGTGAGCACTTCCTCCAGAAAGCAACGTAACCACCTTCAGGTAGATGGGAGACGTGCCAGAGGGAAAAGGAAAGATGAGGGACAGGTTTGGAAGAGTTTCAGCAAAATAGATGTTAAAAAATGTGCAGCTACACAAACAGACAAATCTGATATTGTTATACTAACCCAAGTTTAGAAGAGAGTCAAAAACCACCAGCACAGCTGGATTCTTATATGGTGCAATTAAAAATCTAACAGCTGTGACATTCCCCCACTCAAATTCACTTTGTACAGAGTAGATAGGAGTCGGGTGATGCACTAAAACACTTTATCTTATACTACAGGTGTACTTATTTTCTCCTGCTGCCACTCAGCTACAGTCTGTAAAGTTCTAAAAGGAATTATTTAACAAAAAACAAGAATAGTTTAGCTTATTTTTCAAATAGGCCTATCATTTATTGTTAGTTACAATTGGGTCTATATGTTGAGATGATTTTAATTTAATTTTGTTATATTTATACTGTGCAAGCTGTTGCTTTTATATTTTGGGCTGCATTTGTGGGGAATATAGCCAATCAATGACCAGGACTACTGGATAGGAAATATTTAATGATTTTTTACCTTGATTTGTAAGGTCTTGAACATGCAAGCACGTTGTTAACATAACAGATGTTCCTGTATGATTATTTTATCAATAAACATTTTCTCAGCAGAAAATGTACTATATATAGTATATATCAACATGATCATGATAAATCAATAAAGGCCTAATATGAAATACTGTATATTTCAATATTGCAGTGTAAAATACAAAGTATTAAAAATTCAACACATTGTAATAGAGGATATTGTCCACTTGTTCTGTTACATGACATTACCACCTGATAGCTACTTAAAATGTGAAACAAAGGGAGAGAAATATATAATAATTTTCTAACTTGACTAAATCCAATGTGACAACAGCCCAGCTGGTCTGTATTTGACTGGAGCTCATCTGCTGCATCAAATCTGTCTTATAACCTGTAAAGACAAAGGTTACCTCATGGGATCTCTTTCAGTGGCCTGTGTTTGTTTGGTACGGCAGAGACTAAGATAAAACATGGCTTCACAGTGCTGCAGAAACACAGGAAACCACAGGGTCTCTGTTTATGTGTGTGCATGTGCTTATGAGGCAGGCCTCTGTTGTGTGATGTCCTTTCCTGTGGCGTCTCATTACTTGTTAGTCATCAGTAAAACGTTTGTGGAGGACTTTGTAGTTTTGGTATAGTACCATACCTCGGTGCAAAACATATGCTTTTGGCCCTGAGTGTTATATCTGCGCATGTGCGTGCATGTGAATTCAGTACAGCCCTGTGCAAAACAGGCCAGTCATTTCATTTAAAAAGCGGCCTCATCAATACTAGAGGAGACAGGCCTGGTGGAGGAGGATGGAAACTCCCAAACTACCGTGCTTCAGCATAAACAGAAACCTAAAAACAGCAAGAGGATAAAGAGCAGGGTCAAGAGAGGTGAAAAATAAATTTCACTGTTTTACTACTATTCTCTATAGATTTAAGTTGTAAGTATAATGGATTGAATGCTTTATCTGTGACTACCTGTAATGGTTCCCAGTAATCCTGTTGACCATGCAGATGTACACAAACAACCAAGGTTTTGAGTTGCATATTTGTTCCATATTGCACATTTGGCCATTAAAAGACAGAGGCAGCAGATAATTAAAGACCAGAGGTAATTGGTCTGATTATTAGTTGTGGTTTGTCTGTATGTGAGACAGAACGATGGTGTCTGACCCAATACTAATAACAGAACCTCCAGCAGACTACTCCAGCTTCATTGATTTATATATAAATTCACAAACCTAGTGGACTGTCTGTCTCCTTAACTCTCTTTGTTTGTCCATGTCCCCAGAGGATTTTACTAATATTGACATTCTTTAGGAATAACAATTTGTCCTGTTATGCAAAACAGAGATGCAGATGTTTGTGTGCTTTATATATTGTATGTATTTTTGTTGTGATATCATCCTCATTTTGTGTTCTTGCAGAGGAGGAGAGAAGGGTCAGAGCCAATGACAGAGAGTACAACGAAAAGTTTCAGTACGCTGTAAGACAGTTTTCTCCTGTGTATGTTTCAATATATGGTCATATAATATTAGAGAGAGTATTTTAATCTTTGAAGCAATTCAACTGAAATATTGTGAGAGCCCGTATAATTTTTTTCCCTCTTCCTCATCCAGAGTAACTGCATTATGACATCCAAGTACAACATCGTCACCTTTCTGCCAGTCAACTTGTTTGAGCAGTTCCAGGAAGTAGCCAACACCTACTTCCTTTTCCTGCTCATACTGCAGGTGAGAAGAGGAGCTAAAGGGATGAATAATTAATGGCATGAAGGGATACAATAGAGGGATGTAGGCCTACACATGGCACAGGGAGAGAGCGAGAGAGAGAGAGAGAGAGAGAGATAGTTGGCTTGAGAGAATTCAATTAATTGAATTTGGCTGACTGGTCCACACAGCATTTAGAGATGGGAGAAAACGTGCTCTGATTTATTGGCATTTCTTTAAACCAATCACAATCGTCATGGGTGGCGCTAAGCGCCGGACGGAGCAATGGTGCCGCTGCAAAATAGCCTTGGAAGGAACTAGTTAGATATCTGGATTTACCCTGCAGAGATCTGACGAGTAGTTAACCTTGGTCCTCATAAATTGAGCAGAATTTAAAATTGCAACATAAAGAATTTCTGGTGGCAATGCCGGAAGTGGAACGCAGTGGATGAAGTGGATATAGACTAGGGATAATGTAGAGCGAGCCATTCACCCCGACAGGGTCATAGGTGATATTAATGCACGGAGGGGTCTTGTATCAAGCTGAAATGGGCTTCCCTTCAGTGTCCTGCATCACCCCTTCCAGGTTCTAATAGGATATTAAATCATTTTAACAGATAAGGTAAAACATATTAGTAGACAGCAACATGAAACACAGTCAAAATCCAGTTATTTGGGCGCCTGGGTAGCTCACTTGGTAGAGCATGCGCCCATATATAGAGGTTTACCCTCTCTCTCTCTCTCTCTCTCTCTCTCTTTTCATGTCTTCACCTGTTGTATATCAATAAAGGCCTAAAATGCCCCCCTCCTCAAACAGTTGTGCAAGCGTGTGACAAGAAGCTATTTTTAAAAGACAGACCTTAACAGCTTTCTGCAGTTAAAGGACCTGAAAGCACAGCCACTGCAGACTTTTAATATATGGAATAAAACACATTCTACCAAACGGTTCCACATGAATACCTTTCACAGTCAACTGAGTCACAAGTTGCAAAAAGGTTTTAAACCCCAATTTTCACAGTTTTGACGTTCAACCTTTTCAACATTGTGTGAATTTATCGACAGTTTTGTGTTCGTAGCCAGCAGCAGAGTTGTAGTTCTGGCATGTATGGTCCCCAGAGGATAAATCTTAATGACTTTGGTGATCATCGACTTTTTCTCATCCAGCAGGTCAAAATAGAAATTTGTCCAATACTTTAGTTTATGACTAAATTCTTGCAAAGCTAGTGGCATCAACCTCAGCTGTACATTGTGCCTAATGCTAATTTGCAAATGTTAGCATGCTAACCTGCTAAACTAAGATAGTGAACATGGTAAAAGAAAAATTGTACCTACTAAACATCAGCATGTTAGCATGCTGTCATTAAGTACAGCATGGCTGCTGACTCTTAGTCTTGTACCTGAGGTGAGGGATTATATATTCTTTCAATAGACTTTTCAATTGAAAATTGTACAACCTTAGTGCTTCTTAAACCCACTAAATGAATTGGAAACATCGTACCAGCACCTAAATACCCAGTATAGTACAGTTAGGTGCACTCAGGTTTTTAGAAGCTGAGCGGTCTGCTGTGGGGCTAGGTCCGGGTCAGATCTAGCTATCTCTGATTACATTCAGCCTTTGTGTCTGTTTTCAAACTAATCTGCACATCAACCTTCTCTCTGCCTCTGTCTAGTTAATACCTCAGATCTCTTCCCTTTCCTGGTTCACTACCATTGTGCCTCTAGCTCTTGTGCTGAGCATCACCGCAGTTAAGGATGCCACAGATGACTATGTGAGCATGTTTTTTTATGCACCGTACATAAACTTAATTCTAGCAGACACTACTTTGAATGTAGCACACTAACAAGTGGCCTCCTAAATATGGTGGGCTTGACTTAGCTATTGAAAAGCTCACATAGATCTCTGTCTCCTGCAGTTTCGTCATAAGAGCGACAAGCAAGTGAACAACCGTCAGTCTCAGGTCCTCATCCGTGGCTCGTGAGTCTCCTGTCTCGTCATTTGCAACTATGCACTCGCCAGGGCTTTTGTTTCCTAAACTAAATTTGCTGATTGTAAAATGAACTATTCAAGTTTTATCAGCCTTTTGTTGCAAGGTTTTCTTGATAGCAACAATTTTTAAATCTCTTTTTTTTGTTTTTCTCTCTGTCTTGCTGTTTCAGGCTACAGAATGAAAAGTGGATGAACGTTCGAGTAGGTGATATCATTAAACTGGAAAACAACCAGTTTGTGGCAGTAAGTGTCTCTGTCACAGTAATGTACATCACCACACATGCACAAACACATGCACAGTGATCAGTAGTCTTGCATGGCACATTTGAATTAAGACTACTTTATCTACCTACCTAGCAGTGGACTGTTTACTTTTTACAGAGCCTATTTATACTGTGTTGTAGACCAAATGCTTTTGCTAATTGGATTTCAGTACAGTATGTTCCTTATTGTTGTTAATTACTTTGCAAATGCAAATACTCTCATTTATCATCACTGTGCCATCTGAGCCTTGCTAATTTTGTTCCTGTACCGTGCAGTGCAGTGGATGCTCAAATATTGTATCTATTTTCAGGCTGACCTGCTCCTGTTGTCCAGCAGCGAACCTCACGGACTCTGTTACATCGAGACAGCCGAGCTGGACGGGTCAGAAGACACATGTTACCATAGAACTGTACAATCTGCAGAAGCAACAGGACACTACATCTAAATCGCTGTTTGCTGTATTATCTTGCAGAGAGAGCAATATGAAGGTTCGTCAGTCTGTCTCAGTGACATCTGCACTTGGAGACCCAAACAACTTGGCTTCGTTTGATGGTGAGTTATGAGAAAACTCATCCTCTTTTCTCAATTCTGGTTTGGTTCATCTTCCTTTCTCAGTAATAAGTAAGTCAACAGGTTTCAGTGTTATACAAACTTTATCCACTTTCATACCCTCGCACATAAACAGAAAAAGACAAAATGTGCACGCACACACTTTCTTCCCTCCCAGGCCAGCATTGAACAACAGCCTATCATCACACTCCCACTAGTCTCACACAACAAAATACTTTTGTGTTAGCACAGCGCGCCCACACACTCTCCTGCTGCAGAAAATGCATTACTATGGCAAATCAACCCACACAACCCCCTTTGCCTCGTATCAACTTATGAAAGGTGTGTGTTTTGGCCTTTGTCTATGACAACGGCACATGGCTGATTAATTATACACTACATCAAACAGCTAAGAAAACAAACCCAATACTGTAATTGTATTCGGTGAACATGTATGATAGCATAGCATATGATTTAGATATTTATGTGCTTGTGTGTGTGAAGGTGAGGTGGTGTGTGAGCCCCCCAACAACAAACTGGATCGTTTCTGTGGTACTCTGTACTGGAGAGACAAGAAATACACCCTAACCAACCAGAACATGCTGCTACGAGGATGTGTCCTTCGCAACACGGAGGCCTGCTACGGCCTGGTCATCTTTGCAGGTCTGTGTATATTTGTGTGCGAAAGCATGTATGTGATGTGTACAGCAGGTCTAACTTTCCCTCTTTTTGTCTTAGGCCCAGATACCAAGCTGATGCAAAATAGTGGTCGCACAAAGTTTAAGCGTACGAGCATCGATCGCCTGATGAACACTCTGGTCCTCTGGGTAGGACATCCCAAACCTCTCACTTTCATGGCTCATACTGTCACTATTTCAAGACATGATCTCAGTGGCATGAATGTAGTTTCATATATCTCCTCTGTTCTGTCCTAATTTGGTTCAACTGACCAGAGATCCACATGTAAGATATCTAATTGTACTCATTCTTACTCTGTCTGTGTTGTTCCGTCATCGGTGTGTTTCCATCAGATCTTTGGCTTCCTGGTGTGTATGGGTGTGATCCTGGCTGTAGGTAACGCAGTGTGGGAGAGAGAGGTAGGCTCCCTGTTTCAGAGCTATCTGCCCTGGGACCCTCCTGTGGACAACTTCCTGTTCTCGGCTTTCCTCTCCTTCTGGTCCTACGTCATCATTCTCAACACTGTGGTGCCTATCTCGCTCTATGTCAGGTGAGGGGAAGTCCAAGTCCACACGAAAAGTGTGTATATTAGAGTGATGACTCAAAGTTTTTACATTCACTACTCCCTGACTAGCGCATGGGTGTGAATTGCTCTGTGTGCCACTACAGGCTAACCTAAAGTACTAACCAATGAGAATGTTGTTGTTCAGTCACTTTTTTGTGAATGTGTAGTATTGGAGAACCTCAATTTGTTTGATGACTTTTACTCTACTGCCATTGTAACCATGTCCCTTTCTCACCTGTCTGTGTGTCAGCGTGGAGGTGATCAGGCTGGGTCACAGCTACTTCATTAACTGGGACAAGCAGATGTTCTGCTCACAGTGCAACACACCAGCTGAGGCCAGGACCACCACTCTGAACGAGGAGCTGGGCCAGGTGGGCATCAACACTTACAATACAACAGTATCTGTGTGATATTTATATTTTATTTATTGATTTTTTAATGATTGATTTGTCTATTCTGCCCTTCAATCCTACATTTGTCCTAGTGTATATGTAAATAATCGTACATTCTTTTAAAAATGCATTTCTCTTACTTTTTCAATAGATTTTTCAGTAACCAAATGAGGGAGCAACTTGTTTTTTTATTTACTTCACAAATGAAATGCACCTGCAGACTAAATGGAGTCTAAATTCAGAGTCAAGGAGGCTTCACATATTTGTTTTGGGCTTATATTGTTCAGTGTAAGCAGTCAAAAGATCCTCCATCATAAAACCATTTCATGCATATCAATTAGAAAAACTCTGGTCTGATTTCCCTTATCACAAGTAGAAGACAGTTTTGGTCCAGTTAAAGTTCCTTATTTTTATTTCAGAATATGACAATGTTTTTAAAACACGGCTTTAATCTTGGTTTTAATTTACAAAAAAATTACAACAATTACTTTGTCTGAGTAATTTTAAATTTAGTGTTACAATTAAATTATTTTCCTAGGTTGAATACATCTTCAGTGACAAGACTGGAACTCTCACTCAGAACATCATGAGCTTCAATAAGTGCTCCATCAATGGACAGACTTATGGTAACACACACACACACACACTAATACACTAAATGGCCACTTTATTAAAACACCTATATAGTCTTTTGCAATTAAGTGCAACTGTTATGGCATAAATTCAATCTTCACGAAGTTTCTAATGTGTAGTTTTTGTTGACATTGTTGGAAATTAGAAATTTTGATGTTCGTTTATTGTGGAGGACACAGTTAAAGTTGGTGTTGTACTGGACTATATTATGTTTTTTGTCCTCCTTACTTACATACATGAGGGAGAAAAATATTAGAAACACCAATGAATATGATGCAGTCCAGTGCACTAACGCTGACCTGAATAAAACACGTAATTGAATTACTGTAACACCTCTGTGACAAAAATACCTGAACATTATAGGTATCATAAAAGCAAACTTTATAGTAGAACAGCTACATCGTATTGCATTAAATTGTACAGGTGTCCCTAATAAAGTGGCCACTGAGTGTATTCACCATGCACACATTTATATTAAATACACAACAAAGTCTTATGCATGTGTGTGCGTGTGTGTGTGTGTGTGTGTGTGTGTGTGTGTGTGTGTGTGTGTGTGGTGAAGGAACAGACCCGTTGGGACCTCAGCCGAAAGTAAGTAAGCCTTTTTTTTTTTACTGAAACACACATTCACATGCATCCATATGTATGTACTCCTAGTTTATGGTGTATTATTAAAGTCCCTGATTCACAATTTATTTTCAGAGGTTGGACTTCACTCCCTTCAACCCCCTGGCGGACCCCAACTTCTGTTTCTATGACGACACCCTGCTGGAATCAGTGAAAGTGGGAGACACACACACTCACAAGTTTTTCCGCCTGCTCTCCCTTTGTCACACTGTCATGAGTGAGGAGAAGAGCGAGGGTGAGTGAGGGTAGGGGTGAGAGGAATCTGGGGGGTTAAATGGTAGCAATGACACCAACACACCATCTGTCCGTTATTTATCATCCAAGATTTAGCATAATTTTTCTGTCTTCCCAGGAGAGCTGTTTTATAAGGCTCAGTCTCCAGATGAGAGCGCTCTAGTGACAGCAGCTCGAAACTTTGGCTTTGTGTTTCGCTCCCGAACACCTGGGACAATAACCACCACAGAGATGGGACGACCTGTCACCTACACTCTGCTTGCCATACTGGACTTCAACAACATACGCAAGAGGATGTCTGTTATAGGTGTGCAGTGATCACCATTTTCAGTTGACAAAAAAAAATTGGATTAAAACTAAATCTGGGTGAAATGATTACCCCATCCTCAAAGTGACAACTCTGTAAACCATTTTATTCATATTTAAAGGGACTTTGTTGTATAATGTGTGTATTCTCCCTCATTTTCTATTGCCTGAAGACTTTTCATTTATATATATTATATACATATTAGTACTTATAAGTTACTATAGGCTACAACGATGAGCACTTTGTTGCAACAGAAAACACCATTACCACCAATACCATTAATACGAATTGGCCTTCAGAGCAGTGGACTCATCTGATGAGTTGAGCTTTATATATTTAAATCAAAAATATGTATTTAAGTCATGATCCACACTCTTACAAACTGACAGGAGATATGCTATTAGTGATGTTTACATTTTTCCCTTAGTGAGATTTCACTGTGTGTTCCTGTGATCGGTGCTGGAAAAATGCCCAGAAACCACTGGTCATAAATCACCCTACTTTGGTCTAGCAACAGAGCAGCGAGACCACGAGCACGTTTATACATCAGTGCAGCAGACAGCCTATGTCACCCACTGTATGCAGGAACGACATTTGTTGAAGTTGAGAAAGAGTCTGGTTATTTGAAGGTGATGGAAGAGTATAGATTTCTTGAAGTATTTTATCTTCATTACACTCTGTTATTCATTTTCAGTGCGTAACCCAGAGGGCAGGATCTGTCTGTACTGTAAAGGAGCTGACACTGTGCTGCTGGAGAGACTTCACCCCTCTAACCAGGAACTGATGAATATCACCTCAGACCACCTCAATGTGAGTTAACACACAACAAGCACATTAACTCACGGATGGTTGGATGGAGCTATACTGCCATCTAGTGTCCTTTAATCTGAAAAAGGCTGTAAGTACGTAATCCTTTATTCAGCATCTAGTTTTTCCTGATCAGATACTGTATAACAACTTGACCCCTTGACAGACACTGACAGTTTTGGCCTTAATTTGGACCTAATGATTGTGGAGCACAATCAACCTAATAAGACTTTATTGTTTCTTCTCATGTGTACCCTCATGTCAGAATGGGCGTATATGTTTGTGTTTGTACATGTATGTATATATTTTTGGCTCTAGGAGTATGCAGCAGATGGTTTGCGGACACTAGCACTGGCATACAGGGACCTGTCAGAGGACGAGTGGGAGGCATGGTCAGAGAGCCACCGCTGCGCTGACAAAGCTGCCAGCTGTAGAGAGGACCGACTGGCAGCGGCGTATGAGCAGATAGAACAAGATATGATGGTTAGTGACTTGCTCCGAGACTGTGCATACATGTGTGATGCGTGTGTGTCTGACTTTCATTTTCTTTGTGTGGAACATTACAGTAAGCCATTTGTTTTTTATGCAGACTTCCTTCTGCAAACAGATTACAAAAATGGCACTGTAAAAAAAAAAACTTGGTTTTGTTAGTTTCGTCCAGACCCTAATTGGTGAGGGGAATTCCTTTTTTTTACTGTAGCTAAACCACACTGTCAGAGCTTCTCAGTGCAGGATGTTGTTTCATTGATGGTTATTTAAAGAGATGAATTGAATTGAACTGGTAAGCCAGTTTAAGTCATAAGTTAAGTAATTGTTTTTATTCCCTTCTTGAATTCCCTAATGGTACGATAACTGAAATTTGTGTGTGTGTGTGTGTGTGTGTGTGTGTGTGTGTGTATGTGTCTAGCTCCTGGGTGCCACAGCTATAGAGGACAAGCTGCAGGAAGGTGTCCAAGAGACCATCGCTGTCCTCTCGCTGGCTAACATTAAGATCTGGGTTCTCACTGGAGACAAGCAGGGTGAGACACACACTCTTTTACACACGCTTTCAGTTTCACTTTGTTCGCACGCAGTTGTTGACAAAGCCCGATAATTTGTACACACAAAAAACAAACAAAGAGAAATTAAAAGGTAACACCGGGCATACTGTCCGCAACATTGATGTGTACAACATTGTTCACATCCAGTTTACATTACGCTCTTTACGACACTTTGCCCTATGAACAAGTCTAGTGCAAACACACTGAAAATTCTCCAGAATGGTCAACATAAAACCAGGCAAACTTGCAGATTTCTAGAGATGGACCAATGACATTCTACTTAGATTTAACCAGCATGCATCTTGACTGTCACCCTTTGAGAAGTAGAAAGGCAATATCAATATTGTGTCCCTTAGACGAAAGAATAGATGTTGTGTGTGAGCAGGGGCCAATCATCAATAAGGCAATGTCCATATGCCAGCCACAATTATGTAATTGATAGTTGTTTTACCTCATCCTAGGTACTGCCCTTATTTTTATGTACTTATTTTTTGTATCCCTCTCTTTTCTTTTCTTATTCTTTATTAATTTGCATTCTATCTTTCTTGTATTCTTTTTATTAATGATGATGTGTTGACCTGCCAAAGGACTACAGATGAAAATGTGCTTTTTTGATAACTCTTTTCTCACATATGAATAAAGATTTAAAGATATTCAACTTGTCAATCTGGCACCTGTTCTCTTTATCATCAACATGTTGAGCTGAAATGATTCTCCTGTAACCCTCTCTCTTTCTCTCACATAGAGACGGCTGTCAATATAGGTTACTCCTGCAAGATGCTGACAGATGATATGACCGACGTGTTCATCATCAGTGGACACACTGTCCAGAGCGTACGGCAGGAGCTTGGGTCAGTCTGTCTGTCTTTCAGTCTATTTGGTGTCTCTGTTTCTCTATACTGTAGGATCCACACTGATCAACAATGACAAACGGCAGGCATTGATCAGAAAATAAGAGAATACAGAGTAACATTGTATGTTTGGAGTGAGTAGGTGTGGAAGCAAAGTGTTTCAACTACTGTTAAAAAGAAAAGTGGGTGAACAATATCCAATGCTTAACCAAAGCTTTGATTTAGCCGCTGCATTTAAATTAACACATGAAAACAACCAAGCTACATGTATTTAAAAGCACAACCCTACAAATATACTGTACTGCCTGCTCCAAAAAGTGTGTTTTATAAAGTCAGTAATTAAGAGCTACAATAATTAATAGTTACATACTACATACATAGTAGTTTCTTTCAAAAATAAATAATCTACCATTTCTAGTGTAAAACCAGTTTGTCAAAGATTGTGTCCTGTCAATGACACAATGATGTTATTATTGGTACTAGTGCAACAATCCAGTCTTTCTTTTGATTTTGACTTGTTTTTGACTCCATAATGAACTCAATGACTTATGCATAGATATTTCTCACTGTGTGATTGATGTTTGTGTGACTACTTCTGTACTGCATGTTGTATGAGTACACACTGCATTTCCCCTTAATCATGTCACTTAAAACTTTGATGATTGCATACTACAGTTACCGTAGCTTATGTGAATTGCAAAAAGTTGAGAGTGAGATGTATTGCCATTACAATTAAAGTTGTAAGGAACTTACCAGGGTGAGCTCATAGTGCTATGGGAAAAACAGAACAACACACAACTATGCATTCTGATGAAACCTTTAATGTTAAAATATTTTAAAATACCATATATAAAGAAGACATTAAGCTAAACAACATTTTTCTTAAAGTGCTAAAGGTTTACCATTCAAGAGTCAAATAGTCAAAACATATGTAGCAAAGCAACACCATGACGCCATTTAAATGTTTTTCTTGTGGAGCACCACACAGAGCACAGTGATTTGGATGATGCATAGAGGTAGGCCAGGGGCCGAAGCATCAGCAATAACTTCAGGGTCCTATATTTGTCTTTTCTTTGATTTGTTTTCTCAGCTGTCTGTTTTCCTTCTCTGCCATTCCTCTTTCACTAATCATATTTATTCCTTACATACTCATGTTGTGTTTGCTTCTGGTTTTGTGGCATAGAGCCCTGTTGATGTTGGGTTTGTTTGTCTTCCTTTCCAGGAGGGCGAGGCAAAGGATGATATCACAAACCAGAGATGGAGAAAAGAGGAGGAGATGGAGGGAGGTTTCATGGAAAACGGGTTCAAAGAAGTACAAGAAGGAGATGGAGGAGGAGGGAAACAGCTGCAGTGTCCTCCTCCTTCTGCTTCTGCTCCCCCCTCCAACCTTATGGACAACATTTCTGGAGAGTTTGCCCTCGTAATCAACGGTCACAGCCTGGTATGAATAACACACCCCCATACTCGAGATACACAAAGTAAACACAAACCATGGGAAATCAAACTGTCAACTTTCAGGAAATAATGAGTTGCCAAAACTGTGCATTAACCACACATATTCTTCTTAAAATATTTTTCTTCCATGGCTGCAACTCAGACCCCTTAACATTTGCCCGCAAACTTCTTATCCCTTCCTCCTGTTCTTTTATAGGCCCATGCACTAGAAGCAGACATGGAGACAGAGTTTGTGTCGACGGCGTGTGCGTGCAAAGCCGTGATCTGTTGCAGAGTCACCCCGCTGCAAAAAGCGCAGGTGGTGGAGCTTATCAAGAAACACAAGAAGGCCGTCACTCTGGCTATAGGAGATGGAGCAAACGACGTTAGCATGATCAAGAGTGAGTTGTGCAGACATGGATGATTGCTTTTCGGAGAGGGGAAGTGTAAAAGGACAGGTTTTAAGACAGAGAGTAAAGAGAGAAGTTGGGTTTAGCCACATGGGGGTTAGTATCTAGCTGTTTGTCTACCTGTTGTTACTAGTGGTGATGAAGGCTGTGTGGAAATGTGTGTTGCAGTAGGTGTGATGTCCTCATCAAGTAAAGAACTGATTTCAAAGTGTTTTCAATGTGGTGAGTGAGTGCCCCCTAAACCCTAAAACCTCATTACGCTGTGTAGACAAACATTCAAACCCACAGAAATGTATTTTTAATTCTAGTGGAAATCCCAAACATGCAAAATATGTCAGTCTGTACTTTTTGGAAATGTGTATAGAATGATAAAGAGGACAATATTGAATATTTCTATTCAATGAAATGGTGCAGCCATAAAAAACATGCAGTCTAAGATGTTATTGAAACTTTAAAGATGCTTATAAGGGGAACAAATGGTTTGGTTAAGACAATAACCCAATGTTCTGTTTCTCTAAATGTGTAATATTCTGTGTTTTGTAAGTGTTGCTTCACTTTGTGTGTTTGTCTGTGGATGTACGTCATGTTGGCATGTATAGGCCCATGTGTTTCTTCAAATTAATTTATGCAAGTACAAAGCAGAAATACAGCAAATACAGCAGTAATGGGTGGGGTTGGTTCACATCCTGTTTTTATGGTCTATCTTTTTTTTAATCTGAAACTCTTTTGAATAAGGCATAATAAAAGTTAATTTACTTTATATATACTTTATACTTTATAAATGGAATTTAATATATATACAGTATATATATATATATATATATATATATATATATATATATATATATATATATATATATATATATATATACTGTATATATATTGTATATATAGATATATATTATAGCAATTACAAAGAGCAAATTGTGGGTTGCTAGCTTGTTACTTTGTTTTTCTAGCTAGCTCTTTAGGTCTTCAGGAACCTCCAATTGACTGTTTTAAATCCTATCATTTGAGCCAAAGATTTTTTTTTCTGTAACCTGGAAACACAAAAGTTGTAATCAATCAATCTACTTTCACATTTGTTTTTACAGAGAATTAGATGAAAATATTGATACCCCTTTCCTTTTTATCAGTAAATATGAAGCTTAGCTTCACATAAAGACTGGAAACCTGAAATTGTTGATGGATTTATGACCTTTTAATAAAGACATTAGTTGCAACTTATAAACATGTTATCAAGGATGCCTTATTAGAACATGGTACTTTTTTATCTACATGAGTTAAAATGCATTTCTTATAGTATGGAGACAATTCACCTTAAAACTCCTACAAAAAAGCCAAGAACAAAAGCCCAGTTTTTCCAACTACTACTTTTGTTTTTATCTCTCTCCACTCCTTCAGGTGCTCATATTGGAGTGGGTATCTCAGGTCAGGAGGGAATCCAGGCCGTGCTGGCCAGTGACTACTCCTTCTCCCAGTTCCGCTTCCTACAGCGCCTCCTGCTGGTGCACGGCCGCTGGTCCTACCTGCGCATGTGCCGTTTCCTCTGCTACTTCTTCTACAAGAACTTTGCCTTCACCATGGTGCACTTCTGGTTCGGCTTCTTCTGTGGCTTCTCGGCACAGGTCAGAGAGTAGAGCTTATGAGAAAGTCTTTATGTCAACAATCATTGGTTAGGAAATTGTAGTGATATTCACTTTGTCTGCATTTTTAATGTCCATCTCCTCTATCTTGTAGACGGTGTATGATCAGTACTTCATCACTCTCTACAACATTGTCTACACCTCCCTCCCTGTGCTGGCCATGGGGATATTTGACCAGGTCTGTTCAAGGACACTGTGCATGCTGTATTCTTTCCATTAAATTGAAGAACCACATAAATGTTGGTGAATTCTCTGTTGCGGTTCAAATCTTCATCAGCCACAACAACAGAACATTAAAGAAAAGATTTAGCCATATGTTTTGCTACACTAGCAAGCGATGGCAATATTGGGCTTTTGGTCATTCCACCACTTTGGACCAGACTGAAATTGCTCAATTATTGGTTGAATTGCCATACCATTTGGTACACGCATTCATGGTCACTAGCATAATCATCAGGTCAAATTTTTCATTTGTCCATTACTTTGATTTTTGAACAAAACAACAAGCCTGCAAACTAATCACAATCCAATTGTGTATCTATGTTCCAAGGGTCTTACAGTATGTTCCCCTGCTGAATATCCTCTTCATGTGACGTTAAGGAGGCCTTTCAAATGGTTTTATGTTCTCAGCATTGTTTTTGCCCTAAGTTAGATGTTCAATGTATGTTCCTCTGGGTCAATATGGTAAAATCACCAACCTACAGCTTATAGCCTATTAATATTACACTCTTTGGAACCAACCTATGTACATTGATCCACATTGGCTGAACCAATGTGTATTCAAACTGCATTTGAAATGTCCATCTAACTTTTTTTTTTTTTAAACTGTAAACATAGCCTTTAACAATCTTTTGCAAAACTCAACACAGCAATGCTAGACTAAGCTTGAATAGGTACTTGAGAACAGAAATTACCCGCATTCTGACAATTTTCAGCTGCACTTTCTGTTTAGTGCTGAGTGCTAACACTCCAAACTAAGATGGTGAACATGGTCAACATTATACCTGCTAAACATGTCAGCATTGTCATTGTAAGTACTGTATGTTAATGGATATATGGTATGGTATGGATGTAGACTCTAGATATTGGTCATTATTTTATGAAATATAACAATTTCAGGAAATATCTGTAGTTACGACCACAGCAAAGCAAGGTAGCCTTAGTTTAGTAAATGCAGCTCCTCACTTCCTCTCTTATTGTAGGATGTTCCTGACAAGAGGAGTCTGGAGTATCCTAAACTGTATGAGCCTGGGCAGCTCAACCTCCTCTTCAACAAGAGAGAATTCTTCATCTGCATCGCGCAGGGCATCTACACATCAGTAGTGCTGTTTTTTGTCCCCTGTGCCATCCTGTCCAACGCCACTCAGAGCACCGGAGTGCCCCTCGCTGACTACCAGACCTTTGCAGTCACCACGGCAACCGCCCTGGTCATTGTGGTCAGCGTACAGGTGAGAGAAGCCATAGTGGTGTTAGCTTTCCTCACAGCTTGCTATCTCTATTTTGACTGTTGTTGGTTCCATCAATTTGTATTAATTGTGTGTTTTTTGCATGTTTGTCTGTGTGAATATGTAGATTGCTCTTGACACAGGCTTCTGGACTGTTATCAATCATGTGTTTGTGTGGGGCTCACTGGGCTTATACTTCACCATCATGTTCGCGCTGCACAGTCAGACCCTCTTCAAGATCTTTCCAAATCAGTTCCACTTTGTAGGTCAGTCCCCTCTTCTTTTTATTTGTTTGTCACACACACAAACACACATAGGAAGGTCTGACCAATACTGAATTATTCATTTGTGATAAGCCAATATCAGACGATAATATTGGCTCTTTGATAGTGAACATCTTTATTATATTTACTGTAGTCAAGTGCTGAAATAATTTCCTCCTGAAACATATTTCTTCATGTTTATATATGTATGTTTGTATGTGTGTGTTTGTGCATGCAGGTAGTGCCCAGAGCACATTATTGCAACCAGTCGTGTGGTTAACTATTGCACTGGCGACTGCAATATGCATAGTTCCAGTTTTGGCATTCCGCTTCCTTAAGGTGGATCTCAAACCTCAGCTCTCAGACACGGTGAGAAAACACACACACTGATGTGTCCATCTTCTTCATTGTCAATGTCACGTCTTCCCAACAGGTCAGTTTCAAACTGGTCTCAGCCAATGATTAACTGCACATGTAAAAAACAGTTCACCTGAGTGTGTGTGTGATGATGAGTTAATGCTTATCTTCACCGTTCTGCAAATATTGACTTGACTTAATCAGTTTACCCTAGTTTACACAATTTACTTTAGTATATGAGTATAAGCTCAGTGTGTCGCCTTTTCAGTCATTGTGTCTCAAGCCAGCTAGGCATTTACCTGGAGCCCCTGTCAAGTTGAAAAGTGGCAAAAAATTGAAAAGTCGCAAAGAAAACTTTGTTTTTGTTTTTGTGTGTGTGTGTGTGTTTGTGTGCGCGTGTGTGCCTGACCTACAATAAAAATGAAAAAGTAGCTCAGAAAAAAATACAGTACATATAATAATAAATAATAATAACAGGAGATACAAGGCACACAGGTGGAAAAAGAGTAAAAACAATGTTGTCAATGGAAAAAATGAAAGAATTTTGCAACCTTAAATGAAGAATTCCCTGTTTTGAGAAGCATATTCCATTAACTTAGCACAAAGACTGAAAACAGGTCTCTGTTCCTTTCTTAGGTGCGCTACACTCAGTTGGTGCGACAGAAGAAGCGAAAGCCGGTAGGTCGTAGCGTGGGAGGAGCCTGGTGTGGGGTGGGTAGTGTGTCAGAGGGCCGTCTGGGCGCTCGCGGCTCTAGGAGGTCAGGCTACGCCTTTGCCCACCAGGAAGGATTTGGAGAGCTGATCACCTCAGGGAAGAACATGAGGCTCTCATCCTTGGCCCTGGCCAACTTTGCCTCCAGACACAGCTCCACCTGGATCGACACACTACGCAGGAAGAAACATAGTTACGCTCACACTCCTCCCAGCGCCTCTGGGGAGTCCAGCCCAGCACCCAGTTGTGTCTCTGTGTCGGTTCCGCCCCTCTCAAACTCCTCGTCTGTTCTAGGCGGCACACAAGATATACCCATTGAGGAGGAGAGAGGCGCAGCACCAGTCCAAAATACACAGACTGTTGCTGCTTCACCCACACACACCCCTCCAGCTTCAGCATCAGCTTCAGAAGAAGCTGCACCTCAAGCCCTCAATGCTGGTGTCCTCACCCCCGCAGCAGTGAAGGCCCATGGGGGAGACTCACCTGGAGGCTGGACCGTCACTCTGGGCACTGTGCAGGTGAGCTGCTGTTACTTCCCATTCAAGTCTTAACAACAACAATGAAACAGTTACAACACATCTAAAATCATACATACATATCGACACAACTCTTCCTCTCTCCAACAGGAAGCTCTGTTTGGTTGGAAGACTCGGACCACTGCATCCAACAGCCCACCCTCTGTTGCCAAGGAAACCAGCCAGATTGAGTGAAACATTCAGAATAAATGGAGGAATCGCTTGTCCCCTACTGTCCATCACATGTTTGCACACACATACATGATGTGTTGTGTGTTTTTCTGGAAAGAAACTGTGACACTGAGAGCACACAGACTGTTATAAACAGCTTCTCAGTCTTCTCTCTGACTCCCAATTGAAGCTTCTATAATAAATCACATGAATCCCAATCATAGGAAGAAGTGGCACATCCTTATGACATGGACCTTGCCAACCATGAATTAGGATTGAAAGGAAATAGACATGTTCAGCATACGATAACTGTGTTCACTGTGTATGACCAGAACGTCATGAGATTTACAGTATTTAACTGAAGGAAAGCAGCGGGTGAAGAAACAGTTAACTTACTATTAATGATCTAAAAGATTGTTACCACTTGTTATTTCAAGTTTAGCCTCACTCACAACCAAGTTTAGCCTCACTCACGACCAAGTCACGCAGCATCTCTCAAAATCAACAATGGGTTGAATAAAGGAGCAGAATAACAAGACTTTCACTCAGTGAAGTGCCGGCATTATTATCTGTAATTGTTTTTCTCCTCCAGCCTTTGTGTTCACTATAGTTCTCAGTGAGAACGGTGCTTTATGTTTCAGGACACTCCAAGACTGTTGCAGGACTTGTGTCCCTTATCTCCCACTGATCTGTTTTCCTACTTGTTATACCTCTACTTCATGTGTTTTCCTTTCTTATTTTGCATCATATTGATGTGTTTTATAATGGCCTAGTTGAATTGCTACTCGAAGCAAGCTCTCAGTGCTTTTCCTCCTCTTTGCAAGTTTTTTGTTATATTTTTGGTCTGACAAAGGACCAGATCATGTAAATATCTCCTACCACCACAGTCTGAAAAACACAATGAAAAGACAAACTGCCACTGGCTAACTTTATGTAAGACCTGGAAAAAGTGCAAAGAAACTCTGTGAAAACCAAAACGGCACTAACGGACATTTAAAGGTGATTTGTCAAACAGTGTTACACTTCAGTAAAGTGCTTTAAATGTATATCTGTCCACGGATAAAAGGAATGTGTTTAGGAATAATCATGCCTTAACAATGCCAACATTGTAGTCCTCTAAGCTGTTTCTGGTTTCTGATCTATCAAAGTACAACATCTCATCTGTGTTTGCTCCTAACTATTACTGACCTCTGACCCGGATTAGGGTGAGATAATAAACTAAGTTGCGTAACCAGAGGAACGATATAAACCTGGATCTGTTTCTACAGTCTTCAACAAAGCAGCTCTCAGATTGAAGATACAACAGTAAGCTAACATGATCTGCAAAGACAATGCTGGAAATGAATGTACTGTACAGTATTTGGTCCCATGAATTGTTTAAACTTGATGATCTATTAGGGTGGAATACTGCGCTGTTGAAACGGTGGTCAATAAACATGTCTCTCTTTCAAATGAGAGGAACAAACTGTGTCCATGCAAATGTTATTTCAAGCATAGCAACCAAAGTGTAAAGTACAAATGACTATGCCACGGTGGGGCATGAAATGAGGTAAAGTGAAAAATGACTGGAAACTTTAGTTTAACCACAAAAACACAAATGTTGTCATTTATGTGGCAAAAACACTCAGAGAAGGAGCTATTTTGAGTTGTGTTTAAATCAGAAAAGGAATATGATTTTTTTTTACATTGTATTGACATACATTTTGTTTTTACATGTTTTACATTAGACATTCACTTATGGTATGTAATTAGAATAAAGTGCACAATACAAAATCGGAATAGTACAGTTACAGACAGTAACTACAGTAGACTATGACGGATTTCCTGCCTGACAGTTTTTAAATATAAATATAATTGCAGGCCTATTTACAGCTCTCATGGGGTTTTTATTTTGATGCCGAGGAGGATTTCCTCTGTAACGGGCTGAACAAGGGGAAGACGAGAGCTGGGATTTCACAATAACGGGTCTTACTGACAGCATACTGCTGCAACCAGAGGAAGCCGGTCTGTACTATAACAACCTTGTCTGTAGTGGAGGTCTGTCAGTTGTTTTTTGTTCGTGTGAGAAAGTTAAAAGGAATCACAGACTATCTCTCAACTGATGTTGTTTGCGTGATGTGAGGATTCGGTGAAGGGAGACTCATGCGCAAAAATGCGAATTATTCTCCCTTTGCTGTGTGTACTGTGCGCCACACCGGTCCACTGCATGTCTGACGGAATCTGTCCCAGAAAAGGTAAGACACCAGAATCAATGCAATTTATCCTGACATGAAGATTGCACAGGTATTGTCAAAATAAGGACAAGTCAAAAAACTCAATTCATTTTAAAAGTAATTGTAAGGTCTTTTTGTTTGCTACGATGACCTTAATGTCGCCCCGGGAGCTATTCGGATTTATATTTGACGAGATAAGATCAATCACAGTAGCAGCCTGCTTTGATAGCAGTTTAGCACAGGCAACTATAGTTTCGAATTTCACATCATGTTTACAGAACTTAAAATAGGATTGTTTCTAAATATACATTTAAATATTAGTTTAAATTATCTGTATTGTCATTCTGTGTCGTTCCACATCGAAATCACTGTTTTGTAAAAACTTTTGTGGAAGTTCAGGAAAATGTTCTTCATACTAGCCTATAACCTGTAGGCTAATAACAGTTTTTAAGCCCAGACCCTGAATTATTATTTTTTTTTTAAATCTAAATTTTCTAAATATATCAATTAACTGCAAACAACAAGAAAATTGTTAACAGTTATTTATTTAAGATTTAATGAACAGGAACATGACATAACACACTATGATGACACGCTAAACACGTTCTAAAGAACAATGAATAACACAATGGCAATATTGAAATAAAATAAAACATTGAACAATAAAAAATAAAATATTGAACGTTTGCATGAACATTTAAAACAGAAATGAAAAGAAACTTCTTAGAAATCTCATCTCTATGGCCTCTTGCATGCCCTGACCTTGGAGACCCAGAATCCCGGGTTGGAGCCCTGAAATTAAAACACATTAACAATTACATTGATTACAATTACTTTGTATTGCACCACATGTGATGAGGGTCCAAGATTGTGATCCGACATCACCATCTTATAAGATGATCACCATCGAGTTGTTTCAAGGTATAAATAAATAATTTTTATTTTTATTATTATTATTGTTAATATTATCAAATTATGATTAATTATGTTATACCTAGCCTGATGTCAAGATTAAGACTTTTGTAAACTTACCATAGATGATTTGGCAAAGTAATGACTGATAATATGGTGGCTTTCCATGTTTCCCCGTTGAATATTTTGGTCATCATGGCAATTGAGAGATCTGAAAAATACTAACATATAAAACATTTTAAATAAGATCCTTAATTAGTCCCACAGTGAGGACATTTTCAGTGATACTGCACCAAAGGGAAAGTGCAATGACAAACGCATCAGTAAAAATGCAAGAATAAAGCAGTTAAAACAGTTGAGTATACAGACAGAAAGTTTACAATTTAGAGTTATTGATATTACATAATGAGGTGTACATTGATTTTGCACATTAGTAAATTGTCACATACGGTGCATGTGGTCTACTCGGAGCAGTGTTGATTATAAAGTCTGACAGCAGCAGGAAGGATGTGTTGTATCTCTCCTTCACTGCACGTTAGGGTTACATTTTGAATACAAAACATAACCTAAGTACAACTTCCAAAGAGTTAAAATATTTACTGTTGATAGATATATATGATTTAATAACAGTTTATTACCTACCCATTTCAAAATGTGTAAATGTAAAATGTGAAATGTGAAATGTAAAAATCATATACAGTAATGTTACTGTGAAATCTAAAGTAAACAATTGTAGATTTCACGGCCGTTATTTACAGCAATACAAGCTCTTGAATCTTGAACCAGTCCCACAGTAATAGATTACTATATCTGATTTCTAGGCAAAAAGAGAAGAAACTGGGAATGTGGGAGCAATAGAGAAAAAGTGTGTTTGCACTACAGGAGCAATGGGCTTCTGACATCAAGCCAGTCATGTACAAACAAGAGGCGATAAACTACATTTGTGTGAGTTTTGAATGCAATCAGAAAATCTGCTAACTTAGGTTCTTCCCCTAAGTATGCATAATTTGTGGCCAGGTTGGCTCAGGGGCAGAGCAAACGCTCATGTCCTGAGAGGCTTATGCCTCGACTTAGAAGTCAAGGGTTTGAATCCGACCTGTGATGATTTCCTGCATGTCTTCCCCCTCTCTCTCCCCTTTATCACTTAACTGTCCTGTCAAGAATTAAAGGCAGAAAACCCCAAAAAATAATCTTTAAAAAAAAGTATGCAGAATTTCTGATATAAATATGGGAGAGACTGCACAAAAGGGCATGATTTAGAACTGAAAAAGAAACAGTAAAGAAGGGAGACTTATTTAAAGAGGAAGTTTAAAAAGAGTTGGTGATTTTGGTTATTGCATCATATCTGTGCTGAGCCTAGTGAACTGCAACCATTACTTATTCTGTACAATATACTGTCTGAATGTGCAATAAGTCTTGAATTTTCAAGACAGACTGCAAACATATTGGTTTAAATTCTATAAAACTTGTTTTTTTGTTGTTTGTTTTTCTCTGCAGACCCTCCCCCTGGTGTGTTGGTTTTATCCCCCGGGCAGTTCGTTGGTTTTGACCTGCAGCGGTCATGTGGAGGTGGATGGAGTAAAGGTCAGTGTGTCCAGACAAGGCTCAAACACCAACAGAAGAAAGAGTTCTGATGCAACTCCAACATCCACTGTAAACATTAGAAGTAACACTGATGTTTTGATGAAAGGTTTCAAACATACTGTGAAGAATACTGTAAGTGAGGGATACCACCCTGACCTGACTTATGCAGGAGAAAACAGAAGCCTTGGGCGTACAGCTACAGGATACACAGCTTCTCCCACCACTCACACGAACAGACTGCTAAAGGATGAATCCGACTGGGAGGCTAATGGGATGGATGGCGACAGCGATTACGAGGAGGAGGGGGAGGAAGGGAGCAGAGTAACAAGGGGCATAAAGCCAAGACTACAGTGGAAGTGGAACAGTAGGACAGTGGGAAAAGGAGACAGAGACTGGGGACAAATCACTTTTGAGAGGAGAATGGCGTCACTGTCTCTGCCCTCAGTAAGACTGACAGACTCCGGGAGGTACAGTTGTTATCACAGAGGCAGAGAGAGGTTCTCCTTAAAAGTAACCATTGCAGGTGAGTCACAATGACAATGAAGTTGTAATGGATGATTGAAGTTATGATGTTAAGATGTGTCAATTTGATTTGATCCATAGGATATTTGTCGTTTCATTGTCCTAACATATCTTAATTATATAAGAAAGAAACAAAAACATTAAGGATTGTTTTCTATAAACAATACAGCGTGAGTAATACATTGCAAAGTGAATTATGCCACAAATTCTGAATGTAAGGACTTTTAGTATAAGTTAAAGATGTTGTGCATCAGTGTGACAATAAAAAAGTGAGTAATGATGTATGGGTAGAGCATTGAGATAGTTCAGTTTTTCATCAAGTCCTTAACATAACATATTCATTATTTAATACAAAATATTATATATAGACTCTTAAAAAACTTTGAAAATACATGCTTTTTGGTCAAAATGTCATACCCAAAATAAAAGTGATACAGCATATACTTTGGCCCTCTGGGATGTGCCTGAGATCAATGAGAAGCTAACATTCTCAATTTTCTAGTGTGATTGAAGGCCTTACTGACACAGAGCTACAGAGGTCAGAATGGAGGTTTTCTATTTCCGTCCACGTCAAGCATCTGTAAAATTATTTGAAAATACTACTGTAAACACATCAGATGAGATACAGACAATACCAATACCATAGCCACATGTCTCAGCTTACTACAAAAAAAAAACAGAAGCCAAAAGACTCAAAATGGAGATTATATGAATTTATTTCTACAGATGTGTCTGTGCGTTTTTCTTATTTATTTCCTTTTGAAAAAGCAAATGTCAATCTCCCACACGTGGTTCTACCATCGACTCTGCAACTTGATTGGCTTTGACCAGGACTATCTCTGGCTTTTTGTAGATGGATTGGGTAAAACCACCTGCCAGCAGGTGTCAGTCAAAGAATCTGCTGATGTCAAAGTGCTCTGTAACACTGTAGCAGCCTCAGGGGAGAAGAGAGACGGGATGAAAGCCTATAAATGATAAACTGTTTAGCTTTTTTCCGTTGAAACTCGGCCAGAAACCACAAGATTGTGAGGCGAACAGCTCGTTTTGGATAAAATGGCTTGGATATTCTAATTCCTTGGATTGTTGGAGATGTATGAAAAAACGTTTTTCGCGATCTTTCACCACTGTGAATAAAAGACACGAAGAAAAGGTATGAATGCACGCTTGACTTTAGACAGTAGCAAAGGAGTATATTTCTGTATTTCATTATTTTCTTTAACTTCATAACAGGATTTTAACTGCTATAAATCATCGTATCTTTGTGTGTAGGCCTAATTGAATCATGAGACTCTAAGCTTTCAAATGGTGTGCTCCATCAGTGTGTTTATGAAGATTTAATGTTTGCAATTCATGAAAACGTATATGAGTGGAGTAAACAGCGACAGAAAAGTCCCGTCCGCGGGACCATGCCAGTAAAGATGCTGGTGGGATGGTGTATTGCTTTTCTCTGTTTTACATCATTGTTGATCGAATAGCTTTGTGTTTTGGTTGTTGGTTGGATAAAACAAATATGTAAAAATGTCTTGTTGTTTTATTATTTTTTAAAACAGATAATCTAAAAAAAACTATTGACAGTTTAATCTATAACAAAACTAATCGTTTGTTGTAGCCTTCCTTTGAATGAGAGTGTGATAGTAATAGTGTAGATATGTATATATGAAATATGTAGATATATTTAGGAAAGTGCAACGACTGACTGATAAATGTACAGTGTTACTGCATGTCTTCTATATGTGTCAGATCCTCCAGAGACTCCCAGCCTGTCTTGCTACAAAAGGTCACCGAGCAGTAAGATCCGCTGTGAGTGGGCACCCCAGAAACCCGTCACTATAAGGCCTAACTGTTACCTCTTACTCAGTAAAAGGTAAGGACATACATTAACACTATAACTCCCCAATGAATAACTTATATATGTGCCATATATGTCTTATACATATGAGAAATGGTAAATACTATTTTACAAACAAACCTTTAACAGCATTGCAAATTCTGTGTTAGCAGGTCCCAATAGTGAAACAACAGAAACAGTTTTTCTCTCTCTTTGTCATTCCTTCTCTCAGCATGGCAGATGCTTTACGTCGTTCACAGTGCTCATACTCATCTCGACGCTCTCGCTGTTGGTGTGCTCTGGAACACAATTGGGACGAGCTGAGAACCTTTCACAAGGTCTACCTGTGTGTTACGAGCATTGCTGGCAACGCCACCAGCACCCTGCAGTACTTTACGCCTATGGACATTTGTAAGTTTGTGCGTCGACAGTTGTGTCCATGTCACATGTGTGTCCACACCACATGAGTGTTTGGTCTGATCTATAGTTAATTAAAGAACTCACTCTTTGTATTCCTTCCTGCTCCCTCAGTAAAGCCAGACCCTCCGTCAAATGTGTCAGTTCGACAGGAGGAAGGACAGGAGAGGATGAGGATGGTGGTCAGCTGGAATTTGCCAATCTCCTGGATGCCTCAAGATAACTATTATAAACTATTGTACGAAATTAAATACCAAGCTGTCAACTCCTCGCTTTGGCAGGTGTGTGCTGGTAGACAAATATAGTTTTTGAGCAAGCACTGTGGTGTGTGTGTATGTGTTCACTTTTCACATTTCAGTAGGCCTGAAAGAATTAAATACCTAGGTGACGTCAGTGTGATGTGTGTTTAGTTGGTTGTCTTTCTGTATGTGTCTATGTAGATAAATGATGTTAAGGAGGAGGAGCAGCGCTCCTACACTATCACTGATGCAATATCTGGTGTTGAGTACCTAATACAGCTCAGAACTAGAGACGAGTATGATGGTCAGTGGAGTGACTGGAGTACACCTGTCAGCAGTTGGACAGGTAAACACACACACATACACACAGAAAAAGTATAAAATCAAGCTGTTTGAGCTGTTGCACTTAGCTTAGGGATTAATTACATGGACCTGTAAATCATTGAACTTTATCGCCTCGGTATTACGTGATCCACCTTGGATGCAGACAAAAGTAGTCATGACAGCCTGAAGAGGAAAGCCTCCTGTTTCCTATCCACACAATTAGGGTTTTCATAAGTAGCTAAATAAGCACTCTCCCATACTTACATACTGGTATCCCTTCCTGTTGTGTTTTTTGTCCTTTCTGAATAAGTTTACTCATTATGAACAGCATGCATGCAGTATTCTGGATCCTGGGTACATCTTCATAGAGTTGAAAATATTTAGAAAACTTTTATGAATGCAGCCTCATATCCTGTTTTTTGCAAACTGAAATATATCACATAAAAAATAAAAGTGACATGTTCTTGTCTTGTTGTTTTTAGATAGAAGTTTTTTCCGCAAATTTTTCAAACTAGATTTATGGAGGTAATTAGTGAGCAGCTGGTAGGCCGGTATCTTTGGACAGAGTCAGGCTAGCTGTGTCTCCCTAGAATAGAATGGAATAGAATAGAATAGAATGTCTTTATTGTCATTATACACAAGTGCAGTACCTGTGCAATGAGATTGAAGCAACCCATTTATAGTGTCAACACGAAATATAAGAATATAACATATAAAAATATAAAGTATAGGTAGTGCAGAGAAAAAAGAGAGGGAGGGTAGCTTTGTATACACATTATGCAAAACGTAGTTAAGTATTAATAACAAATAAATAAATATTGCACTGTACTAAATAATACATAAATAAATATTGCACAGTAATTTCAGGTATTATATAACAGTATTGCACAGTAGGAGGGAAGAGGAAAGCCCGGGGGCCGGGGGTAGGCTGTGGAGTGAAGTCAGTGCATGTGTGAGTTCAGGGTTGTTATGGCTTTTGGAAAGAAACTGTTCTTGAGTCTGTTAGTCCGTGCTCTGATGCACCTGTAGCGCCTACCTGAGGGCAACAGGTCAAACAGATCAGAGCCGGGGTGGGAGCTGTCCTTGAGGATGTTCTCTGCTCTGCTGAGGCAGCGGGAGGCATAGATGTGCATCAGGGAGGGGAGATGGCAGCCAATGATCTTTGGTGCTAACCTTACAACCCTCTGCAGCCTCTCCCTGCCTGCCGCAGTGCAGATGCCGTACCAGGCTGTGATACAGTAGGTCAGAAGGCTCTCGATGGACAAGCAGTAGAAGGTCAGCAGCAGGTTGGAGTCCAGGTTGTAGTTCCTGAAGACCCTCAGGAAGTTTAGTCACTGCTTGGAAGTCAACGATGATCTCCTTGGTTTTCTTGGTGGCCAGAGCTAGGCTGTTCTCCGAACACCAAGCTGCCAAGTTCAGGACCTCATCCCTGTAGGCTGTCACAGTGGTGGACTCATCTCAAAGGTAGACGTCCTTTGAGATGAGTCCGACCACTGTGGTGTCGTCAGCAAACTTGACAATGAGGTTGTTGTTGTGGGCTGGACTGCAGTCGTGGGTGTAGAGACAGTACAGGAGGGGGCTCAGAACACAGCCCTGTGGGGAGCTGGTACTCAACATGCGGGTGGAGGAGAGGTGGGGGCCCAGTCTCACTGTCTGGGGCCGATTGGTGAGAAAGTCCTTTATCCAGGCACATGTGAGAGGGGGGAGGCCGAGAGTGACCAGTTTGGAGATGAGAATGTCCCGGATGATTGTATTGAAAGCTAAACTGTAATCCACAAAGAGCATCCGGACGTAGCTCTGCTGCTGCTCCAGGTGGCTCAGCGCAGAGTGGAGAGCTACGGCGATGGCATCCTATGTGGATCTGTTCGCCCCAGGTCTGGGGGGAGGAAGTCCTTGATATGTTGGAGAACAAGTCTCTTGAAGCACGATTACCAGGGTGAGGGCCACAGGACGATAATCACTTAAGCTTGTGATGGGAGACTTCTTTGGCACTGGGATAATTGTGGCGGATTTTAGGCAGGGCGGGATGACTGCCTGGGCCAGGGAGAGGTTGAAGATCCTGGTAAAGATGAGGGTGAGCTGGTGAGCGCACGCCAGGTGCAGTTTCCAGTCTGTTTCCGTGTTTCCAGTCTTTAGCTAGACTATTAGCTAGTCTAAACTACGATAATAGTATTCTGCTGAAGGTCCATGTTTATTGTACAGACATATTTGACATATTGTACAGAGTGGTATTGATCGTCTCTCAGAAAAAAAACATATAAGCATATTTCCAAAATGTCAAACTATTTCTTTCAATAGTTTACTGGTGACGTTGGGATGTAAGAAGCTGACCATGTAATCCATGTTAATAACTTGTGCAGTCTGGGACCAGAATGCGGCCTTTGTTTAATTTTAGATCAGGGAATTTGGCTTTACATAATAACACTGTATCATGAATAGGAAAAGACAAGCTAAGATCAATCAGATAAATAGACCTCAAACCATCTTAGTGTGGTTCATATAATCCCAATTTAATCTTCCAGTCTCTGTAAAAGGATGTGATGGTCAATGGTGTTGAATGCAGCACTAACATCTAACAAGAAGAGTACAGATACAAGTGCTTTGTCTCATGCAAGTAGAAGGTCATTTGTAACTTTCACCCATGCTGTATTTGTATTTATTTTTTATTAGGTTTTAATGTATAACTTTTGATTTAATTAGTGGATGGAGGACAGACACCATCACCATGGAGTTTTGGGACTGATGCCACAACCGTAAGAGTAATCCTAGGGAATCCTAATGGTCCCCTAACATTTGCTGCATACAGTATTTAATGTTGTCCTGCGTTGAGTATCTCACAATGTCTCTTGTGTCCTTCTCTAACTTGCAGTTCCCAGTATACATAGAAGGCTCTGGTACAGATGAAGATGTATCTGATGGTAAGATGGCTAGCAGAATGTAAAATACTTTGGTGTGTGTGTGTGTGTGTGTGTGTGTGTGTGTGTGTGTGTGTGTGTGTGTGTGTGTGTGTCTGTATGTGTGTGTGTCTGTGTGCATTAGAGATGGGAGGGAAGAATGAAGAATGAGAGAAGGGACTCTTAAATGTTGCTAGTTCTGAAAGCCCCCTCTGCTCCACTGGGTTTCAACAGGAAGCCATGTCATCATATTAACTGAGGCTTATCAACGAAACACCCCACAGGAAACATGGCTCAACACACCTATCTCACACACACAAACACACACATTCAGTCACACTCCAACATGTTGTTGCATTGATGTTATTCAGCACCATTAGGATTTCTCACAGTCTGCCCCTGTCTTTATTGCAGTTCCTCAACCTTCTCCAACTGGAGTGGCGGTGTCATATTACATCCTGTGGATCTCCTGTGGTTCATTTGTTCTCTTGTTGGCCATTTTGGCTGCCTACATATTCAGGTAGTGTATATATATGGAATATAGAATATTTATAACATAAGTTAAATAATAGCTACTGGATGAGCGTTCTAGATTTGCAACCAAAGCAAATTATTTCAGTCAACACTGACTGAATGGAATGTATTTTCCATTTCAGACACAAGGACAGAGTTATGTATAAACTCCAGAGTCTGAGTGTCATCACCCAGTGTGTTGACTCTACTTGGTCTCCACCCTCCGCCTCAACACTTCCAGAAGGGCAGACTCTGGTGACCTTTGCCCCCGCTCATTGCCAAGAACCCCCACTGAGCAAAGTGGAAAAAGAGGAAGAAGAAAATGAAGAAGAACAGTGGGTGAAGGAGAGGATAGAAGCCATGCACTTCAACAACACAAGTTATTTTGTTCTCCTTAGGGAGTGATGTGCAGGCAGAAAATGGAATAAAACTATCCAAACCCAGTGTCACAGATGACAAAAGGATAATGGACTTAAGATTGTTATGGTTCTTCAATGAGCTTCTGTTGAAAGCAAACTGAGGAAGAGCTTGTATAGTCTGACTCTTTTTTATCTCTAAATAATGCCTAAAATACTTTTATGTTGTTATATTTGTGTTTAGTCGTCTCTCCCGTGTCTATGCCATTATAGTGTGTTGATAAAGTGTAGGCAAGCTGTACACATTATAAGCCTAAGTAGCACCGCCTCGTGTTTGTATAGAATTGTATTGAGGTTTATCAAATATATCATTTGCATCCCTTTCAGTTTTCACATATTCTTTACATGGTTTGAAAAAGAATTGCCAAAAGCTGATGTCAAAACCATCGGAAGATCATCTGTTTTCTCTGCTCTGTCTTGAAGGGGAACCTCTCTGCTAAAATATAGTTTCTAGACCTCCATTATCTCAGAGAGTGGAAGGAACAGGGAGTTACAGGGCCACCAGCATGTTGGTATACTAATAAACAAACATCAAAAGGATCTTTTAAATAGTTTTAATGACAATGTAGCTAAATCTAAACAGTTTCTCAGTCACCCATCCTCTAGAAAGAGATTCAGAGAACACCTTTTAATATGATAAAAAGAGTTGATGATCTTCAGTGATGAACTGCACTATGGTGATTCACTGTTCTTGCAAAAATACAGAAGACAGAAAGTAGTAGCTTATAGTTTTTTTTATGAGGCTCTACACTGACATAACACTACTATTTTCCTATTGTTTATTTTATGCTTAAATAATTCCCACTTTAAAAAGTGGATTCATTTTATTTAGCTTACAAAACAACAAAAAATGAGAACTAGTTATTCTGCTGCGGTCTATATCCTATAATATGCTGCCACCTCGCGGACACAGCCCTTAATTGCTGGAGGTCGTTTCCATAGCAACAGTTGTTACCAGACCGCAGCTGTGTCAGTAACGGGCGACAGTTCTTTCTGCGTGATATGGCTTCAAACGTTTAGCGCTAGCTAGCTAAATACCAATTTTAGACTGCCAGTAAGTAGTAAGGTAAGTCATTAGACGAACATCTGTAGAGAAAAGATGGCTGGAAAGGGCAGTTCGGCGAAACTAGACGTTGGTGTATTAAGTGCTGAACAGCAAGAGAAACTGCAACAGTTCAAGGTAACGGTAACACCCGGGTGAATTTTACTGCCCTATAGCTACAAAGCAAACTAACTAAATTAACGGTAGCTAACGCTAGCCACGAACCGCAGCTTGATTTGGATACCGTTGTTTAGCAAGCCTGACGTGCAGTTTCTTTTGATTCTCAGATTAAGACGAGAATCGACAACGAGAATTATTTGAGGTCGCATCCAGAAGTAGAGGTATTGATTGGCGACTTTCTGAGGTCAGTTAACATTAACGCTAGCTAGCTCATCCTTTGTTGTTTTTGTTCACGGTGTATGCTGTGACACTTTACTATTGCTAGTTAATTGTGTTAGAGACTGAGGCGAAAAGAAATCCAACATGCTCAAGGTCTTTCAAGGATAAAATAAGTCCAAACTTATTAATGCCAGCCTTTTTAAATATCTGTAAGAAATCTCATCTTGTTTCTCCTTCTAATCCTAGTGTAGTGTCCTCGGTTTTCATTGCTAACTATTTAATAGAAGGTATGATAATAGAAACCAGCAACTAAACAATATACTATAAATAGTAACAGGTCTTACTGTATTTAGGCTACATGTGTGACAGAAGGATTTCCCCGTGGCATATTGGTATTTCAATATATCAACATCTTAAATTCTAAATAAAATAATAAAATAATATTAGCTATGTGCTTTAAAAAAAATATTAAAGCTTTATCAAGTAAAGGTTAATGCAAAAATGTTTTAAATATGTATGTGACCAATTTTGCTATACAACATAATGTTATTTACCAGAATATGTTTTATTTGCTCACATCTGACAATATGTATTCATTCACAAACAAATTAACTCAAAGTCTGGGTTGAATCTATCTGAGGAATATCCGCATCTCTTATCATTTTTTATTGTAAACTTTTAGTTTTAAAACACTCACACAGTCTCCGTAACAGGTGTCATAGTGTGGTTGTGCAGTTACTATTCACTATTCATTAATTTCCTGTCCTCTCACAGAGATGTGCTTCTTAAAATGCCCGCTGACATCCGTGAGTTTGCTGCAGGTAAATTGTATACACACACACACACACACACACACAAACACACACACACACACACAGTTGATTGTTTTTTATTCTTATATATATACAGTATGTACAGTATATACTGTATATATATATATATATATATATATATATATATGTTGTTTATGATGTAATTTTATTGAGTTGTCCCTTCAAAAGACAACAGCAAATTGATCCTACTAACAATTTATGTCTGTGTAGCCAAAGCCCGATCTGATTTCCAAAGTGGGGACCAAGGACCCCTAGGGGTTCCAGGGTGTCCACAGCAAAAAGGGGAATACTTTATTTTCAGTCTAATCCCATTCATAAGTAACATAATGACTGGTTTGGGTTTAATACACCTTTTCTCTAAAAGCTAAAATCCTATCAGATGGGATGAAATCCTATTAGCCGGGGGTCTATGGTCTAATTTGTGTCAGTTTATGTGTCCCTCGCGTGAAAAATTAGGGAGCCACTGCCTTAGACCTCTGTTGTTGTTTTTTCAAAAAACAATGTAATCATTAAAGGTGTAGAAAATAGGCCAACACAAATGCACTTTTGACTCTTTGTAGTTTAAATAACAATAGCTAAAAACGTATGTACCCAACTGCTTTAGGAATTTCTTTCTAAACCTTTAAAAAAAATGATACTTTGAAGGAATTTTTAAAGATCAACTTATATCTAGTAGAAATGAATGGGACTGTGGCCACTGACAGGGTAGGGACAAAATATGAGAGATGACGCATAATTGGTTTTTGTTTTGCTGGAATTTGTTGACGATAAATATCTAAAAGAAAACTCTGAAATAACTCTAGCCTTATCCTTTAAACGTACCCAAGGAAGTGTAGTTGTTGCCAAGGTAATAACTAACTAATTAAAAAATACTGTTAACGCACACACACTTAATTTTACCCACTGACAAATGTCAATTTTCTTTTTCAGATCACTTCACCAACCCAAACCTTCATGCAGTTATTGGCTCCAAACTGGAAGGAAACATCAAGTGAAACACACCCAGTCACGGTCCTTTTCCTTTGTGTCTTTCTTGTATGGACTCCATTTTAGTAACAACAAAGACACATTTCCATTTGCGTTAGTCCATTAATTGTTCAATTGAGGAAGAGGAAGTTAGCTAATAGGGAAGAAGATTGAGATTCCTGTGATTAAAGGTTAATGAGAAGAGGATGTCCTATGTGTATTACACACACAGTGCACTGTGCCATTTGTCACATCATGTTGTCACGTTACCAATATGATTGTGAAGGGATATACTGAAAGCTGTAGTTTATGTTAACTGCTTGCAACTACCTTTTACACCAGAACCATCAGTCTTTGTGGTCTGTATTGTGGTCCAAGTTGTTGAGTGGACATACTATAGTCAGTGGACAGTTTTTCTCTTTTCTATCTGTCTTCTCTCAAATTCTTTTTCCCATTGCCCAGTGCCATTAAACAATTGGATTCATATTTGTGCGGGAAAGAAAAATTATACACTATTAAAAAAAGTACACATTTTATAGAGAAAGTTTACTCACTTTGAATGTCTGAGGTTAATGTGGGGTTTTCCCATTGAACTGGATTTAGCATCTAGCCGACATCACACCTGCACCGGCAGTGGCCTTAACACTGAAGTGTGTTCAGTATCACCGCTACATTTTCAAAAGCTACTGCTTATGGAGCTTTTACGATGTAGTTATCTTCCTTTGTTTGATTTTGGCTAGGTCATTTTATTTGGCGTAACAGCCATTGCTGTGAATTGAAATGATGTATGGTTTAATAAATAATGATCACATCCTGTTATTTAACTTAAAAAATAAATCATTCTTTTATCTCTCAGCTTTGTGTGTCATTGTGTCAGATTTGTTTGAAAGCTGTAGTTTTACAGCTTTTAACCTTTAAAGGATTATCTCACCTTTGTCTAACAAAGGTTTGTTCATTTCCTGTTGATATAAAAATACTTCATAACCCCTGTCTGTCTGCCTGTCTCTCTCTCTCTCTCACAAACTCACATTCACACACACACACACATACTGTACAGCATCAGTACCATGCACCTGCTTTGACTGAGGACCCAGCCAACTCACATCAGATGTGAGAGAGAGGCAGAGGAACAACACGCACATCTTAATTTTGTCAATATCCTGTTTTTTAAATTGCGTTGTTTCTAGAATCTACCAGGGAGCAGACGCAGATTCTGTAAGTAATAACTAATGATTACACAAATCAACTTCTCAATTCCTTTATTTTCTTTTTCAGTCTTTGTGATGGGTTGATGGTTTCAGGTATCTAAGTACGTTGAAGCAGTACCATTACTGAAATGAATTCTGATATTACATGTCTTTTGTTTCAATGGTGATTTTATGATGAATGATAAATATCTATGATTATATAACCAGCAGAAAAATAATTAGACATTCTTGTCTGACTTTACAATAGTTTAGATAAGGTCCATGTGTTATTTATGAGGTAATCATTGTTATATTTTTCTTATTTTTACTCCACAGTTTATGCCATAAACATGATGACCATGAACTTTATAGTCATCATTGGGCATGTTTAAATGAGAAATCAAATCAATGGGAACTGCAAACACAAATTAAATAAAGGTTAAGTTTGCAAATATGCAAATGCTTTAGATGAAACAAAGTTTTTGTTTTTGCAGAAGTGATGGAGAAAGAAGGGAAAAGCAGAAGTACTTCATGTACGTTCTGAACATGTTTTTCACAGCATGTTATTTTCCAAAGTCAGTGGAGTCTCCCATAGGATGAGAAACAAAGGTGGTAACTAGATCACGAATCCTCAGAGGAGGAAGTATGTCAGAAAACTATGGGCGGCTCACATAGATTCAGGTTCCATAGCAACCAACCATAAAACAACTAATAAAACGTGATAACTTTTATAATAACTTTTTATGGAAAGAAACCAAATGAAAATAATGCAAATCACTTGTACTATGTGTTGATACTAATACCCACTTTAAAAGATGTCCTCATGTTCAACAGGCAGGCAGTTTTTTTTTATCATGGCCACAAAAGGAAGACCATTTTTCTTTCTACTCATCGTGGCCTGTGAAGCCTTGGGTAACCTGCAACACCATCACATGCATCTTCTCTTCTTGTAACTGGCCAAATACATGCATATTGTTAATGTGTCAATAAATGTACGTCTTTTCATATTTATTCATTACTTCCTGTTCAGCCACGCCACCAAAAGAGTTGCCTGCAAATAAATGTGACTTCACAGACATGGCCCAAAAACTGGTATGTGCCTAATTTTCTTTGCCAGTTTTCTCAGGCAAAGATAGCTGTCTTTTGCAATAATAGTATTTGACCATCATCGCATTTTGTCATCATGAATGTTACTTTATGCTATATAAACCACTTTTTAATCATTATCTAAATATTATAAGCATTACTTGAAACTTTATAATAGCATCCAAATAATGTCTATAGATGATTTACAAAACAATTATTAACCATTGACAAAGTATTAACTTTCTAAATGTATAAACATCTTTTATTAGTAAAATAATCAAGTCAACAAAAAACGCTGAATTCCATTCAGTCACAGTGAGTAAAATAATTGTGTGCTATGACTTTCTTCGGCACATCGGTACCTTCATCTTGTTTCAACTCCATGAACACTCACTGTTTCTTACACGTTTACAGAACATCACAGCTAATGTCAGTAGCTGTTTCCATCAGTCTGTTCTACACCATGACTGTCACCTTTGAGCCTTATGTAATGTTTTACATTGTTAGCACAGTTTTAGTAATTTTCCAACCTGTTTTTAAACAGTTAAATATCTTACTTCAAACATCTGATGATGTTTTGTCTGTCTTTTCCCATCAGATGAGGAAGTGCCTAATGAAGGGTGAGGGAACTCTCAATGCACTTTTTTATCAAATGAATTTGTGTGATTAGGCAAACAGTCTTTTCCTTAGTGTATAGATGTGAGAGTATGTTTGCGCTCATCATGAGTGCCCTATGTAACATAAGTCACAATTAATACATGGCAAAGACCAGTACAGATGTGTTTGACCTGTTCAACATGTTAATATGGAAGGTTGCTATGTTACAGGATACCCGCCCCCTATGTTGATGCAGCTGAAAACTATCTTCAATAACAGGTAATTTTGTAAGTGTGTCTCTGTGAGAGTCCCTGTTGTGTGTTTGGTTAATTTTCTTAAAGAGACAAAAAAAAAAAGCTTATTCAAATGTATAGCTACATTTTTTATAAAGATATGTATTGTATTGTAAGTGTTGCTGAAAAAGGCTAAAATGGAATTTTACTGGATGAATAAAGGATGAAATGAATCAACATCTCATTTTTAAAACTATTTCTACCCACCTAAATCTCTCGTTTCTCTCTCAGTAACTTGCCTATGGCATACAGAAACTCCAAGCAACCCGACACCCTCCTATCTACCTTTGGCAATGTCATGCAGTCAGTCTTTTCTGATAGAGCAAACAAAAACCCACAAGTCAATAAAATGGTATGAATACACACACAAACACACACACCAACACGCAAACACTCAATCACTAAAACCAAATTAGATTTCTTCACATAAAAATAATGTAAATAATTGTTGGCTATTGATTATTTGAAGCATTCAAATAATGATGTTTACGGCTGATGGGTCATTTTATTCATCAGTTGTCTTAGCTGTACCTGTGTTAACCAGCATGTATTAGTTGTCTCTTTTCTCTCTATATATTTTTTAGACAAATGAGATGTGGAATTTCAGCAGTCTTCCAGCCATGATCAAGCTGATAAGGAACTCCTCTGTCAGTACTCCCCACTAATGCCAAGATCTTAAAAAAAAATTCATGATCAATAACCAATGCAGCTCTCTCTCATGATTCCTGCCATCTCTCTCATTTTCACAGGTGGCATCTGCATGTTACATGCAAGCATTTGTGGCCCCTCTGTCCTGGGCAACTTTGACCTCACAGAGTGGAAACAACATGACCTTAGACGACTATGACACACTGCTGTGGGCTGCCAAACCTACGCTGCAGGATATGCCTTTAAGAGAAATGAACCTTCCTACTTATGTAGGAATGCGCGAACACCTGAAAAAGATGTGAGTGTGCTTTTATTTAATTACTTGGTCCACTGTCTCTCAGGAACTTTTCTTAAAATTGTGAAATCAATGGTCATTCCCAGGATGGAGATGCTGAGGGAGGTGTATGGTGCAATGTCTATAGACCAAATGACAGAAGTGGTAAAATGGGGAAAAGAGCAGATCACCCAGAATTACTTCAACTGTACAATGACCCCACCTGACTCCAAATCAAGTAAGAAATAAGTTAAGCCCATCATGTCAAAAAAATACTTTCTACAATAAAATCTAGTCAGACATACATACTATAACTATTCATGCCAAAAGCAGAAACATTAATATTCTTATGTGAAATGGAAAGATGAAAGAAAGAGGGCCCAGAAGATAGAAAAGATCGGGAGCACAAAGTGGTAAAGATAAAAAGGAGGACCTTCTTAACCCTTTCTAAGGTGACAACGCAAAGGATAACACAAGCACTTGAGAGATGAAGAGGGTGAAGTTAAAAAGAAAGAGATAGAAAGAGAAAAAGGTGACTGAAGCAGCTGAAATAAAGTAAACAAGATGAAAATAACAGAGACAGAGAGGAAGAGTGGGAGGTTAACAAGCTTTTTACATGCCAATAATACAAAGCCAGTGGGAAATCGTGCCATTAAACATAACAGGCAGGAAAGAAATGTGATGAGAGCAAGGAAAGTACAGTGGTGAATTGTTTGTGTTGGAGAAACGCCGCATCTGCTATGTGTATTTGTAGCATTCAGTTTGTATGTTTGCAAATGTGTTTGTTTAGATGGGACTTAGCACTGGCTACAATTATTGGTACAGCAAACACCCAAATTTTACCCATAAATCCTTCATGGGTTGTTGTGAAGTCTTGTTTCCTGCCTTTTCCTGACTTCACTTTTCTGTTAAGCATGAATGTGACTCATAACAGACTTGTTTACTTTGTAGTGCTGATGCAGTGCTACAAAACTGGAAAACTGGAATGGCTGAACTTGGATGCGTTGAACATGATGGGACCTTACGTCTCCCGTTTAGCACCAAGCGATCTTGATTCTTCTCCCAAAGAACAGGTAAGGGGGTCTGCAAAGAAGGATGCAGAGCAAATGAAACTGGGAATAGCAAATAACAAGATTTTAATTTGTAGTTCTATTGGTTTGTTTCCTTCACTTTCTCTTCTAGCTGTGTGAATACTTCCGCTCAGCCAAGTTCAAATCCGCCACGACTAGGACCACTGACATGAAACCCAGCCTGGGCGAGAAGTTTCTCCAAAAATTTCAAGAATGCTTCAGTGGAAAGATGTTTTCTGAGAATGTGGACAAGTGTGTATTAGTGCATGAATGTGTACATTATCAGTGCATAATAATAAAAACTTTATTTACATAGCACCTTTCAAAACATAGTTTAAAATTGATTTACAGTAAAAAGCAATGATAACATATTAAATGAAAATATAAATAATACACTGTTTACCCTGAATGTTTAATCTTCGGGGTAGCTTTGGGGTTTTATAAGGAGAAAACGTCTTAGTAATATATAAGGGAGAGAGTATTATTACAGACATTCATTATAAGAGAAAGAAAAATACACTCTTTATAATAATAATTTTGCATATAAATGATGGTACTTGACATTATGGAGAGCTTATTAAATTTCAAGGTCGGAATTACATTTTTGTCTTTGAACCTCGTCAGGCTTGGCATACTGGCCTGTCATTATTCTGCTGCTCTAGACTTGACTCCTGACCTCAGCCGAAAACTCCTCTCTGAGCTTAACAACTGCGATGATGGCAGCAACCCCAAACTCACACAGGTATTACTTACCCAAACTTTCACCCAAGTCCCCCTCAGCCAGGACAGAAGTAACAATGTCATGATTCGCAGTAATCACTTGGTCTTTTTTTCTCTCTTGACTCAAGCTAAAGAAAGCCCTTGTCAAGTCTGTGATGTCAAATGCCAGCAGCGCTGAAGAATTTAAAAGGCTGGGTAGCAGCGTTAACTTGCTGTCTTCCAAACAACTGTCCGAGATCCCTGCCAAAGTTCTCAAGGAATTTGTCCAAAACAACACCGTCCCATGGAAACGAGACCAGCAGCGCACCCTGGTCCACAAACTGCTGGGCGAGGAGGTGAGCCTGCAGGGCTGCTGGGAACTTATCTCTCACATGCTCTCACTTGCTCAATACTTATCTCATTCTGCTTTCCCTTAGTGTAAAAATGTGTCTGGTAAGGACCTGATAGCCCTTCAGTCAGTTGCACAAGGTTTGCCAAGATGTGTGCTCAAGCATGTCAAGGATATCCTGAATGATACAGAAGGCCTGAAGAACATCTCTAAGCTGATGAGGAAGGGGCAGCTGATGGCAATGCTGCAGGGGGTGAGCAAGGAGAGAGAGAAGCTAACTTTATTGATTAAGATATCAATATCAAATAAAGGATTATTTGTTTTCATATGTTATACCATGTATAAACACTGTGAACATAATTTTAGAAATAATCAAAGGTTTCCCTGTAGTTGCTCCGAGACGTGGTTCCCTCAGAGCTGGTGCAGAAAATGTCAGGCCCTTTGCTTCGCAGCCTTCCTCTAAACAAGTTGGAAAAAGCAAACATCACCTCTTTGGACCAAGTGGTGGATAAAGTGTGGAATCAGGCACAGGTAATGTCCCTGAATACCTCCTATCTCCCACCACACAAAAATTGGTGCGATGTTTCTGACTTTTTTTTTTCCTTAGGCAGCTTTCCTGGCAAAAAAGATGCATGATGAAAATAAACTTCAATGGTAAGTTATATAGCAGTTAACAAAATAACACTAACCCTATTTAATTAATTTTCTATTGTGTCTAGCAGAGGTGTTAATTCAAATTGGTGTGGCATTTTTAAAGTCATTAAAACATTTCAAAACTTGGTTTCAAATCTTTAGTGTGTCTCTATAACATTACATATTGGTTACCAAATGTCAACATATCATATATGAAATTATTATATGTAAAAACTTAAATAAATGCTCTAACATTGGCAGAAAACTGTCTTCATGTTAGGAAAGTTACACTTGATTTAAATCATCACTTCTGAGTCTCCACAAAAACAAAATACTGTGTGTAGCCTACATGTCTGCCCTTGCTTTACATGCTTACATTCAAAACATTATTGGCCGAGACAGGAGGCTGCGTTCAGTTCTTCAGGGAGTAACCTGTAAGATGATTGACCAAGTAGCAGACAATGACACGCAAGACATGGTTCAGGCCATCTCAGAGACTCCAGAGTGGCTCTCTAAAGTGCAGGTATGTGTTAAGTCACGCATACAATATGTACACAAACATATGTATATAACACACATGTAGATGTAACCAATTTATTACAAACGTGCTTTCAGGCAGGATGTGCTGCCCGAAAGCTTTTTTCGACTTTGGAGAAAGAGAGAGCTGACTACTTCAAAACCATCACTGAGGAGGAGATGAAAAACATTCCCATTTACTTACTTTCTCACCTGCCGTAAACAAAGTCTTTTCTATATATCACTTGATTTAAAAAAAAAAACTTTTTTTAAAATGTAACAGCTCTCATCTATCTATCTTATTTACACTATCCCAGGCCTTCGAAGGTGAAGGATTTGCCCGACTCTGTGTGTCCTGTCTTCCTCAACAAGATGAAGGAGGCCAACCTGAGCTCATTACCTCAACGTTCCCCGTCTCGCCACGCACTTACCCAGAGAGCTCTGCTTTGCCTGGCCAATGTATACATAAGGACACAAACGGTTGACAAAGTAAAGGAAAAGCCAACATAAACTGTCTCAGTAAGGCGTTCAACCACCAGGAGCTGTAGAGATGCTCCTTAGCATCGATGGTCCAAGTCTTTGGAACTCTACCAAAAGATATTCCTTCATTTGGTGGTTGATGTCTAACACATTGGTTGAAAATGTTTTATAGGGTTTCATTTGGGTTAAGATCTGGTAACTGTAAAGGCCATATAATATACTTATCAAACCATTCAGTGAGCCCTGTATGAACATAATTCATTATGTTTCTCTACATTTTTATTCAGCTCTTTCCTTTAAATTGTCACCTGCCCATACCTACTGCTCCACACCTATTATTTTCATGTTGTAAGTCTGTGTGTGCAACCAAATCATTTTCTGTGCATTTGCAGGGGAATAACATATCTGAGCTGACCAATGAGGATGTGTCCAGGCTTGGACCGCTTTTGTGTGAGCTTCAGCCATCCCAACTGCTGCTCATGGCCCCTAATGTCTTCAATTCCAGCCTACAGGCCATGGCTTCCTGCCAGTACATTCCTCAACGCCACAGGGCAGATATAATTCAGCTGGTCACGCAGACTTTTGGGTAGGACAGGCTCCCTGTGGATGCTTAAGTTACGGCAGAGAAAGCAAGAGTCTGACGCTTCTTTGTAATCTTCTGCAGGGATCCATCTCATTGGTCAGCTGAGACTATGGAAGCACTGGGTCCTCTCCTCCTTTTGGATGACAATGTCACATCTGCTCTGCCCAATAAGGTGCAATAAGGACATTTTCATCAATAAATCACTCAAAATGGAGAAGTTCAGCACTGTGCTATTCTGGTTGCCATGAATCGTGTATGTATTTCTCATTTTCTGTCTTTGTCAGCCTTGGATGAAGGACGTTCTCTATTTCCTGAAGCTGAGCCTGAAACAGACCTCAGATGCCCTGAGAAAGAAAGTCTTCGATCTCATCACCACCACCACCAAATCAAATTCAGCGCGTAAAAAGAGAGCAGGTGAGGAAGATGCATCTTGTGTGATGTTGGTTGTTTTTCTTTTAGTTAGTGATATATTGGACGGGACGTTTTCTCCACTGAAGCAGGCTGTTTTCTCCACTTACACATACACGTTTTCATAAATTGCAAGCATTAAATCTTCATGAACACGCTCTTGCAGCACACCATTTGAAAGCTTAGTCTCGTGATTTGATTAAGCCCACACATCAACACATATGATGATTTATAGCAGTTAAACAACTGCTATAAAGTTAAATAAAATAAAGATAAACAGAAAAATTCTGCACCGCTAGTGTCTAAAGTGGAGTGTGAATCTATACCTTTTTACCTGCGTGATTCACAGTGGTAAAAGATCGCCAAAAACCTTTTTTTCCTACATTGCCAACAATCCAAGGAATTACAATATCCAAGCCATTTTATCCAAAACGAGCTGGTCCCCTCACAATCTTGTAGTTTCTGGCCGAGTTTCCACAGAAAGAAAGCTAAACAGTTCATCATTTCTAGGTTTTGATCACATCTCTCTTCTCGCCTGGGTCTGCCACACTGTTACTGTGCACATCGGCAGATTCTCTGACGTCTAAGGATTCAATTGACAGGTCGTGTCCGTCAATCCGTCTAGTGTAACCCGAGATGGCCTTAATAGAAGCCAATCATGTTGCAGAGTTCAGGGAGGACCAAAGTCGGAAAGATTGATGTCTATTCCTTCCAGTTAAAACTAGATGTTATGAAACCGGCCTACCTGTTTAGCCAGTAACAAGATGAATTGATTGATACCAAACTTGACCAGAAAACGTTAACCCTGTGATGGCTGCAGCTGTATCAAAGCAAAAACAGGGCCTTATTATTGCATTTCATTATTTCATCAATTTATAATTACTTATTTCTATAAATTTATGAATATAGTTATTTCAAGTATGTGTGTGATTGATGTGGATGTGTTTTTGTATTTGAGAAGTTTTATACTTTGCATTTATTTGGCTTTTTCTGTAGAAATAACTTCCTAAAATATCAATTTTCTGAGTGTTTTTCTTGTGTATTTTTTTCTGTTTTAAGTTGAGACATTTGGCTAGGGTACTAGTTTTGTGTGTAGCCCTTCTAATATGCTTACAGTAGTGTTTTTTAATCCTTTTACAGATGCTTTACTTGGACGGAAATAGAAATTTTCTATTCTAACCTCTTTAGCTCTGTGTCAGTAAGTCCTAGAATCACACTGACACTTGGAACACAAAATTGAGAGTGTTAACTTCCCCATGACCTCAGGCACATCCCAGAGGGCCAAAGTATATAGGAACTTTTTTTGGTAAAACATTTAGGCAAGGAAAGCATGTAATTTCAAGTGTCTCTAAAGAGTTAAGCAAAATAAATGTTCTACTCTACTTTTCTATTCCTCACTTCTCTCTCAGTCAACAGTACCAGTAATGATGGTAAAGCACTCACTGTGAAGGTGATTGAAGAATTGGGTGTGGACAACGTCTACTGGACAGCCGCACAGCTGGATCAGATGTCAGCCGAAACCTTCCTCGCTACTTTAGAAACACTTGGCACCATCCCTGGGTATATTGCAGATCAACTGGCCATGCTCATTAAAAAAGCAACTGAGGTATAGTGGAGGCACTGATCCTGATTCTGATCATGTAGGGAGCAGAGGACTCTAACATTTCTGTTATTTTTTATTCATTGGGTTTCATTGTGGGGTTGACAGTGAGGTGACTGCAATAAAGGACTGTTGTGAAGTGCGGCTGAACCTTTACTTGTTAACAAAGCAAGGTCCTTCCCAGCTTTATTAATGGTGCCCAGCCACACAAAACCATTTTTACTTGCATTTTTTGAAATATGTTAGGTGCATGTGTTTGTGTTATGTTGTGAATGTGAAAATAAACTGCTACCTCCTCTGTCAGCTCTAGCCACTGAAAAGAAATAAGGGAAGAAATCAGGCCGATTACAAAAGCTGGTTAGTCTGATGTCATGTTGCCTGGGCTACTATTTATGAGCTAGTCTAGTTGCGCTGGGTAAAGGATGCTGTTATCCAGGCTCTCATTGGCTAGCTGTTAGCCAATCAGAGTCAAGCAGCTTAGCTCATTATTATTGAATATTAATGAGAACTGGAACAAATCGATCTGAGTCTTCCTGCAAGCTTTCTATACCACACTAGAATGGCTTGAAACAAGGTAACCAAATGTGTGGCAAGGCACCTTTAAAAACTTTCAATGGACCCCCCTCTTGGAAAAAAAACTCTTGCTTGATTATGAAAACTAAAGGGTCAAAATAATTTAAAATAATTTAAAATGATATACAATTTAAAACTGAATGTGTAGATAGAACAATAATTCTCACAATATTCACCACATTTCACACCAGAACTTTTGGAAAACAGAAAAATGTGTCCGGAATATTCAGTCTATTTTTTAACCAAGAGCTACTTGCTGAACAATGTGAACCAGGCACATGACCCAACTGTATGTAGCTCTAGACATGACATTATAGATCTGCTGTTAGAGAAAGTCCTCTACCAAAGCTCTACCAAACATACAGTATTCTGATGACTAAAAGATATTAAACTCATTCAAAATGGGAATGATTAACTTTTTATGCTGTTGTTGCAAGTATTAATCTACACACCAAAATGATATTAACATACAAATAAGAAAATGTTCATCACAATATTTTCTGAGTAAAAGTCTGATTCATTTGAGTATTTCTTTGTGATTGTGCAGGCATTTGGCGCAGTGTCACAGATGAACGAGAGTGTTGTGATGCAGATGGGATGTTTGACTCGGGGCTTCTCCAATGCAGACCTGGAGAAGCTCCCCTTCTCGCTGGACATTCTGGAGGAAATTGCCCAGTGTGGCTGGAATGAGTCACAGGTGAAGTATAAAAGCAGCTTCATATGCTCATGACATACTATAACCAATTATTATGATGTTTACTAATCAAGATTACCTATCTCAATAGATGAAGCCGGTGTGGAAGGGTGTTGCTAAATATAACAACCTGACAGTGCAGTACCTGAAAGCAGAAGACATAGTAGCACTGAACCAGTTCATCTGTGGCCTAAACTCCAGCGAGATCAGACAGCTCAACATGACCGCCTTCAAGTGTGTGCACCATACAGAACTCACTCATTTTAGATCGGTCAAGAGAGGGGGGAAAAAACAACTATACAAACTGTCTTATGCAACTAAACGTGTTTACTTAACCTCAGCTATCATGCAAGTGTTGTGATGCCTTTACCCACTTTTTTAATATATAATTCTACTAACAAATCATTCTGAATGCTTCAATAGTTTTGCAGTGAATCTGATTTCACAGTAAATAGTGACATTTCTTTTACACTTTTTGTCACAGAGTATGCATTCTCTAGGGCAGAATTAAATACTTTGACCATGGTATAACGTGTGTTTGTTTGTGTCACAGGGACGCTGTGGGCTCAGTGGGTCGTGTTCATTGCTCCTTTAATGTTGCACGGCAGTTGACAAATCTTGCTGTGTCTGCATTTGGAAATCCCAACAACTGGAATGAAGCACAAGTGTCTGAGCTGGGCAACATTGTTGGTTAGAAAATCACCTCTACTCTGTGTTCTGTGCAGGAGATCAAATCCCACTGTAAAAACTCAAAACTACTGTGATGTGTTTGCCGACTACAGTGGAGGCCCTTTTGAAACTGAATTATTATTTTGGGCAATGAATTGCCTTTTTGGGAACTTTCCCAATACTCAAAAACTCACAAAACTTTTCACATGCATCAGGCCTGGTGCAAAATTTTATATTTTAAGAGTTTTGTAGATAGGCGTGCAGAAATGGCTTGCAAGTGCCCCCTGCAAAACTTAAAAAATTGAGCCCTTGCTGTATGTTTCACATGGACTAATGAATATTGATATACATAGGTATCATGTTGAGACATACAAAACAGCCTCTTGGATCAACTCTTGGCTCAGGAAGTCCACCATTTTAAATTGACTTTACAAAGTCAGTGCCATTTCCGCCATTTCCACCATTTCCACGTGTTGTACTTTAACGATCCTCCCAAAGATTTGATCCGATCAACTTCAAATTGGGTCTGTCTTAAGGCCTTGAAGATGGTGGGTGTAACTCCAGTGTAAATTTGTCATGATTGACAAGGGTCCAGGCCTGACAACATCTACAGGTCAATATTGACTCATAATTATAGTGCCCCTGCTGGCATCAGGAAAACAGCCTCATACAACAAACATCATCCGATTTACAATAAACTTAGGATGTGCTGTCTGCATGTGATATTGAGTTATCCTCTATACTTAAGCTATGCCCAATACTGAGGCCACGCCCCCTTCTATAACTTTTGAGCTGTTTAAGGTAGAGTCTTGTGTGAGGTACCATTGCACTTAGTAGAGAACCCCCTACACTTAAACCATGCCCTTGTACTTAAGTCATGCCCCCTTCCATGCCTTTTGAACTGTTTGATTTAGACCCTTGTGTGAGGTACCATTGAACTCAGCAGAGAGATCATTTTTCATTGGTCTTTGTTTGGCCTGCCCCCTATGCTTTAGCCACGCCCTGTCTCACAACTTATTAAGCGTTTCTCATAGATTCCTTTGTGAAGTATTATTGAACTCAGCAGAGCGCCACCTATGCTTTAGTCATGCCCCTCTACTTAAAGGGGCGCCATGCAGTTTTGGCCATTTCTTCACTGTTTTCTCACTTTTTGCTTGCAAGTTTCTCTATAGAGCTAGCCCTACAGCTTCGGAATAGATATTTGGCAGCTCCTTCATGCACTTCTGTCTGACTCTTTGCTCAGTCAGTCTGCCACTTCCTCCTTCTGTGTTCCTCCGACAATGCGTCTTAGCTTTATGCTTCTTTTTTTGCCGGCTCATCCATGACGATAGTGTGAAAACATCCATTGCTACCTTGTCAGCCGGTTCTTGAATGGGCGTTAGTGTGCAGTGCTGTGAATCAATTTGTTACATTGTGAGACCTGGTGGTTTTTCCGCTCACAGGCCGTAGGGGGAAGTGAGACGACCACCATTCAACTCGAAAAAAAAGTCATATAACTATTCCAATGACTCAGAAGCTGTTCAGTTAAGGTATAATTAAGATGTTTAAAAAAACTGTACAGTTTCCCTTTAAACCACGCTCCCTTTCTTACCCTTTGGACCATGTGATATATACCCTTGTGTGAGGTATCAGTGAACTCAGCAGAGAGTTACTGTTTTCATCGTTTTGCCTGGCCCCCTATACTTGGTACAACATTTGCAATACACCATTTCAATTGATGCACACTCCACCATGCACACTGTGTCCGAGGGTTGCGCAAGTGCACGACTGCTTGTTGCAGTGTCCGCAAGTAACCCCAACATGCGCAGAGGTGCGAGGGTCCGTCTAACGCTGCTTGCCGCTTTAATTTTAGTTCTGTTCTCTGCTCAGTAGCTTCCTATTAAAACACTGATGAGCTGTTTCTTTCTCCCTCAGCTGGGTTGGATGCAACAGAGTTGGCTTCTTTGAACCCATCTGTCTTCTCATTTCTCAGCAAGTCCTGCATCTCATTCATACCACCACACAACTTAGCTGTGAGTACATTTCTTTAACCTTGTTCTTTCAGCTGGGAGCCAAATACAGTAACTAAGTACATTTACTTAAGTACTGTACTGAAATTTTTTAACTTAACTTAAATATTTCCCATGTTATGCTACTTTATACTTCTACTTCATTATATTTCAAAGGGAAATATTGTACATTTTATTCTAGTACAGTACATGTATCAGATATGGTTGCTGGATTTTTGGCATCTTATTCCTTATTACTGATTCCAGCAGTACATTTGTGCTTGTATTCAACTTTTCTCCTCCATTTATAGTTTTTTAAATAAGCTATTTCTTTTACATTGAAAGTCAATGGAACAATCTTTAAATCGTCTTCAGGCCTCTTCCACTTCTAAATGCATATCCATCCAATCCATACTTTCACCTACAGACTTCATTCAAACTTTACACCATTCACAAACCTTCAGCAATTAGAAAACAATTCAGCTTTTTAATATCTTTTACACTTTGTGTTATCACTGTTTAAGTTTAGTGCTTCTTTTTTTGTCATAACATAATATGACTTTTTAATGGCTTTTTCCGACATATTTTATGAGGACAGTTTTCAGTATGCTCCTTGGTGGCACAGTGGCTCAGTGGTTATCTCTTATTTTGGCATACCATACTATGCATGTTTAATGGATTTTTTCGACATACTATGTTATGTTTCAACCTAAATTCTTTGGTGGCACAGCAGCTTGGTGGTTAGCACTGCTCCAACAGGCAACCAGCAAGTAGGCACTGCAAACTCTGACCCAGGATTGATTCACAGTCTGGGCGGTTGTGTTTTTGACAAACAATGCTATGACTTTTTTCAACATACCCTTTAATGGCTTTTTTCGACATACTATACCATGACTTTTTTTATATACTGTAGTGTGATTTTTTAAATATTCTATCCTATGACTTTTTTGACAAGCTATACTATGACATTTTTATCACTTTTTTTACATAGTATGGTATTACATTTTGACATGCTATACTATAACTTTTTCATAACTTTTTTCGACATACTATACTATGACATTTTTTTGACATGCTATACTATGACTTTTTTATCACTTTTTTTCAACATGCTATGATTTTTGTATCACTCTTTTTGACATCAAATGCTAGGACTTTTTACCACTTTTTTCAACATGCTATAATACTGTCATACTTTGACTTTTTTATACTTTTTTAACATTCTATACTGTGACATTTTTATACAAATATTGTGACATCACTTTTTTAACATTCTATACAATCATTTTTTTGTCGTACAATGCTATGACTTTTTTACCACTTTTTTCAACATGCTATACTATGACTTTTTTAAGCCTTTTTCAAATACTTTACCATGACTTTTTATCAGTTTTTTGACATGCTATAATGACTTTTCTTTTTTTTTCTATGACCTTTTATCACTTTTTTCAACATTGTTTAGTATGACTTTTATCACTTTTTCAACATACTGTACCATTACTTTTTTGACATGCTATACTGTGACTTTTTTGAAATACTATACTATGATGTTTTTGACATGCTATATTATGACTTTTTCATAACTTTTTTCAACATGCTATACTATGACTTATTATTATTTTTATGACATGCTATACTTTGACTTTATTATCACTGACTTTTTTCAACATAATACTATAAATGTTTTATCATTACTTTTTTGACATGCTATACTGTGACTTTTTTTACATTCTATACTATGAATTTTTGACATGCTATACTATGACTTTTTATGATTTTCTTTCAACATGCTATACTATGACTTTTTATCATTTTTTTTGACATGATATACTAATTTTTTCTCAAGTTATTTTTAACATTTTATATTATGACTTTTTATTAAGAAAAATCTGACATGCTATACCATGACTTTTTGATACTTTTTTCGACATGCTATACTATGACTTTTTCATCACTTTTTTGACATACTGTACTATGAGTTTTTATCAATATATTATCTTTTTTCAACATGTCATACTTGGACTTTTTTCTAATTTTTTTAACATGCTATATACCATAACTTTTTTCATAATTTATTTCAACATGCTATACTATGACTTTTTTCATAATTTATTTCGACATGCTATACTATGACTTTTTTATCTATTTTTTAACATACAATACTATGACTTTTTATCATTTTTTCGACATGCTATACTATGACTTTTTTATACTTTTTTCGACATGCTATACTATGACTTTTTTATCTATTTTTTAACATACAATACTATGACTTTTTATCATTTTTTCGACATGATATACTATGACTTTTTTATCACTTTTTTTGACATTCTATACTACACATTTCTTGACATTCTATACAATGACTTTTTCATCACTTTTTTGACATGCTATAGTAGGATTTTTTATCACTTTTATTGTCATAATATACTATGACTTTTCATCTCTTTTTTGACATACAGTACTATGACTTTTTATCACTTTTTTCAACATGTCATACTTTGACTTTTTTATACTTTTTTAACATTCTATACTGTGACATTTTTATACAAATATTGTGACATCACTTTTTTGTCATTCTATACTATCATTTTTTTGTCGTACAATGCTATGACTTTTTACCACTTTTTTCAACATGCTATACTATGACTTTTTTAAGCCTTTTTCAAATACTTTACCATGACTTTTTATCAGTTTTTTGACATGCTATAATGACTTTTCTTTTTTTTTCTATGACCTTTTATCACTTTTTTCAACATTGTTTAGTATGACTTTTATCACTTTTTCAACATACTGTACCATTACTTTTTTGACATGCTATACTGTGACTTTTTTGAAATACTATACTATGATGTTTTTGACATGCTATATTATGACTTTTTCATAACTTTTTTCAACATGCTATACTATGACTTATTATTATTTTTATGACATGCTATACTTTGACTTTATTATCACTGACTTTTTTCAACATAATACTATAAATGTTTTATCATTACTTTTTTGACATGCTATACTGTGACTTTTTTTACATTCTATACTATGAATTTTTGACATGCTATACTATGACTTTTTATGATTTTCTTTCAACATGCTATACTATGACTTTTTATCATTTTTTTTGACATGATATACTAATTTTTCTCAAGTTATTTTTAACATTTTATATTATGACTTTTTATTAAGAAAAATCTGACATGCTATACCATGACTTTTTGATACTTTTTTCGACATGCTATACTATGACTTTTTCATCACTTTTTTGACATACTGTACTATGAGTTTTTATCAATATATTATCTTTTTTCAACATGTCATACTTGGACTTTTTTCTAATTTTTTTAACATGCTATACCATAACTTTTTTCATAATTTATTTCAACATGCTATACTATGACTTTTTTCATAATTTATTTCGACATGCTATACTATGACTTTTTTATACTTTTTTCGACATGCTATACTATGACTTTTTTATACTTTTTTCGACATGCTATACTATGACTTTTTTCATAATTTATTTCAACATGCTATACTATGACTTTTTTCCTAATTTATTTCAACATGCTATACCATGACTTTTTTCATAATTTATTTCGACATGCTATACTATGACTTTTTTATACTTTTTTCGACATGCTATACTATGACTTTTTTATCTATTTTTTAACATACAATACTATGACTTTTTATCATTTTTTCGACATGATATACCATGACTTTTTTATCACTTTTTTTGACATTCTATACAACACATTTTTTGACATTCTATACAATGACTTTTTCATAACTTTTTTGACATGCTATAGTAGGATTTTTTATCACTTTTATTGACATAATATACTATGACTTTTCATCTCTTTTTTGACATACAGTACTATGACTTTTTATCACTTTTTTCAACATGTCATACTTTGACTTTTTTATACTTTTTTAACATTCTATACTGTGACATTTTTATACAAATATTGTGACATCACTTTTTTAACATTCTATACTATCATTTTTTTGTCGTACAATGCTATGACTTTTTTATACTTTTTTCAACATGCTATACTATGACTTTTTTAAGCCTTTTTCAAATACTTTACCATGACTTTTTATCAGTTTTTTGACATGCTATAATGACTTTTCTTTTTTTTTCTATGACCTTTTTATCACTTTTTTCAACATTGTTTAGTATGACTTTTATCACTTTTTTCAACATAATGTACCATTACTTTTTTGACATGCTATACTGTGACTTTTTTTGACATACTATACTATGATGTTTTTGACATGCTATATTATGACTTTTTCATAACTTTTTTCAACATGCTATACTATGACTTATTATTATTTTTATGACATGCTATACTTTGACTTTATTATCACTGACTTTTTTTTCAACATAATACTATAAATGTTTTATCATTACTTTTTTGACATGCTATACTGTGACTTTTTTTACATTCTATACTATGAATTTTTGACATGCTATACTATGACTTTTTATGATTTTCTTTCAACATGCTATACTATGACTTTTTCATCACTTTTTTGACATACTGTACTATGACTTTTTATCAATATATTATCTTTTTTCAACATGTCATACTTGGACTTTTTTCATAATTTTTTTAACATGCTATACCATGACTTTTTCATAATTTATTTCGACATGCTATACCATGACTTTTTTCATAATTTATTTCGACATGCTATACTATGACTTTTTTATACTTTTTTCGACATGCTATACTATGACTTTTTTATCTATTTTTTAACATACACTATGACTTTTTATCATTTTTTCGACATGATATACTATGACTTTTTTATCACTTTTTTTGACATTCTATACTACACATTTCTTGACATTCTATACAATGACTTTTTCATCACTTTTTTGACATGCTATAGTAGGATTTTTTATCACTTTTATTGACATAATATACTATGACTTTTCATCTCTTTTTTGACATACAGTACTATGACTTTTTATCACTTTTTTCAACATGTCATACTTTGACTTTTTTATACTTTTTTAACATTCTATACTGTGACATTTTTATACAAATATTGTGACATCACTTTTTTATCATTCTATACTATCATTTTTTTGTCGTTACAATGCTATGACTTTTTACCACTTTTTTCAACATGCTATACTATGACTTTTTTAAGCCTTTTTCAAATACTTTACCTTGACTTTTTATCAGTTTTTTGACATGCTATAATGACTTTTCTTTTTTTTTCTATGACCTTTTTATCACTTTTTTCAACATTGTTTAGTATGACTTTTATCACTTTTTTCAACATAATGTACCATTACTTTTTTGACATGCTATACTGTGACTTTTTTGAAATACTATACTATGATGTTTTTGACATGCTATATTATGACTTTTTCATAACTTTTTTCAACATGCTATACTATGACTTATTATTATTTTTATGACATGCTATACTTTGACTTTATTATCACTGACTTTTTTCAACATAATACTATAAATGTTTTATCATTACTTTTTTGACATGCTATACTGTGACTTTTTTTACATTCTATACTATGAATTTTTGACATGCTATACTATGACTTTTTATGATCTTCTTTCAACATGCTATACTATGACTTTTTCATCACTTTTTTGACATACTGTACTATGACTTTTTATCAATATATTATCTTTTTTCAACATGTCATACTTGGACTTTTTTATAATTTTTTTCGACAAGCTATACCATAACTTTTTTATTTTATTTTTTTGACATGCTATAGTATGACTTTTTTATACTTTTTTCGACATGCTATACTATGACTTTTTATAATTTTTTTTGACATGATATACTCATTTTTTCTCAAGTTATTTTTAACATTTTATATTATGACTTTTTATTAAGAAAAATCTGACATGCTATACCATGACTTTTTGATACTTTTTTCAACATGCTATACTATGACTTTTTCATCACTTTTTTGACATACTGTACTATGAGTTTTTATCAATATATTATCTTTTTTCAACATGTCATACTTGGACTTTTTTATAATTTTTTTAACATGCTATACCATGACTTTTTTCATAATTTATTTCAACATGCTATACTATGACTTTTTTCAGAATTTATTTCAACATGCTATACCATGACTTTTTTCATAATTTATTTCAACATGCTATACTATGACTTTTTTCAGAATTTATTTCGACATGCTATACCATGACTTTTTTCATAATTTATTTCGACATGCTATACTATGACTTTTTTATACTTTTTTCGACATGCTATACTATTTTTTTTATCTATTTTTTAACATACAATACTATGACTTTTTATCATTTTTTCGACATGATATACTATGACTTTTTTATCACTTTTTTTGACATTCTATACTACACATTTTTTTGACATTCTATACAATGACTTTTTCATCACTTTTTGACATGCTATAGTAGGATTTTTTATCACTTTTATTGACATAATATACTATGACTTTTCATCATCTTTTTTTTGACATACAGTACTATGACTTTTTATCACTTTTTTTCAACATGTCATACTTTGACTTTTTATACTTTTTTAACATTCTATACTGTGACATTTTTATACAAATATTGTGACATCACTTTTTAACATTCTATACTATCATTTTTTTGTCGTACAATGCTATGACTTTTTTATACTTTTTTCAACATGCTATACTATGACTTTTTTAAGCCTTTTTCAAATACTTTACCATGACTTTTTATCAGTTTTTTGACATGCTATAATGACTTTTCTTTTTTTTTCTATGACCTTTTATCACTTTTTTCAACATTGTTTAGTATGACTTTTATCACTTTTTTCAACATACTGTACCATTACTTTTTTGACATGCTATACTGTGACTTTTTTTGACATACTATACTATGATGTTTTTGACATGCTATATTATGACTTTTTCATAACTTTTTTCAACATGCTATACTATGACTTATTATTATTTTTATGACATGCTATACTTTGACTTTATTATCACTGACTTTTTTCAACATAATACTATAAATGTTTTATCATTACTTTTTTGACATGCTATACTGTGACTTTTTTTACATTCTATACTATGAATTTTTGACATGCTATACTATGACTTTTTATGATTTTCTTTCAACATGCTATACTATGACTTTTTCATCACTTTTTTGACATACTGTACTATGACTTTTTATCAATATATTATCTTTTTTCAACATGTCATACTTGGACTTTTTTATAATTTTTTTCGACAAGCTATACCATGACTTTTTTATTTAATTTTTTTGACATGCTATACTATGACTTTTTTATACTTTTTTTAACATTTTATATTATGACTTTTTATCATTTTTTTCGACATGATATACTCATTTTTTCTCAAGTTTTTTTTAACATTTTATATTATGACTTTTTATTAAAAAACATTTGACATGCTATACCATGACTTTTTTTATAATTTATTTCGACATGCTATACTATGACTTTTTTCATAATTTATTTCGACATGCTATACTATGACTTTTTTATAATTTATTTCGACATGCTATACCATGACTTTTTTCATAATTTATTTCGACATGCTATACTATGACTTTTTTCATAATTTATTTCGACATGCTATACTATGACTTTTTTATACTTTTTTCGACATGCTATACTATGACTTTTTTAATTATTTTTTAACATACAATACTATGACTTTTTTATCTTTTTACAATACTATGACTTTTTATCATTTTTTCGACATGATATACCATGACTTTTTTATCACTTTTTTTGACATTCTATACTACACATTTTTTGACATTCTATACAATGACTTTTTCATCACTTTTTTGACATGCTATAGTAGGATTTTTTATCACTTTTATTGACATAATATACTATGACTTTTCATCTCTTTTTTGACATACAGTACTATGACTTTTTATCACTTTTTTCAACATGTCATACTTTGACTTTTTTATACTTTTTTAACATTCTATACTGTGACATTTTTATACAAATATTGTGACATCACTTTTTTAATATTCTATACTATCATTTTTTTGTCGTACAATGCTATGACTTTTTTACCATTGTTTGCGACATGCTATACTATGACTTTTTCATCAATTTTTCGACGTACTATACAACATGCTATGCTAGGACTTTTTTACTACTTTTTTCAACATACTACACTATAATTGTTTTTATCACATTTTTGACATACAATGTATTGAATTTTTTGACATACAGTGGAGCTTGAAGGTTTGGGCACCCCAGGTAAAAAATGTTATTAATGTGCATAAAGAAGCCAAGAAAAGATGGAAAAATCTCCAAAAGGCATCAAATGACAGATCAGACATTCGTATAATATGTCACAAAAAGTTCGATTTTATTTCTGTCATTTACACTTTCAAAATAACAGAAATCAAAAAAATGGCGTCTGCAAAAGTTTGGCTTGGCTTCTTTATGCACATTAATACAATTTTTTACCTGGGGTGCCCAAACCTTCGAGCCCCACTGTACTCTACTATGACTTTTTCATGACATTTTCTGACATACTATACTATGACTTTTTATCACTTTTATTGCCCTTATTATATTATGTCTGTTTTGATATACTGTACTATGACTTTTTAATCACTTTTTTGATGTACAGTATGACTTTTTTATCACTGTTTTTAACGTGTTATACTATGACTTTTTTCAGTTTTTTGACATTCTGTACTATAACCTTTTTTGACATGCTATGCTATGGCCTTTTTTCATTTTTTTTCAACATGCTTTACTATGACCTTTATCACTTTTTTCGACATATAATATTCCACTTGTCTAACACATTATTGGTATTATGCAACATTTTAATGAAATTTGTTCTAATAAAACCATTCCCACTTTTCCAACTATTCTCACTGTTCCCCTTCTTACACAATTACATACATGCCAGCAATCCAGTTTAACTTTAGCAAATTAGCTTTTCAGCATTTACAAGCATTTTCTGCAGGAAATGCATTTTCTAGTTTCACATATAATGTGGAAGTGCAGTAGAAATATTTCAACCTGTTTTCAAAGCAAAACACCTTGTTTTGTGAATTTATTCAAATGAACTTTTCCACGAATCTAGTGCCTGCCTTATTATTTGTTGTTTCAAGATACAAGCACTCATTTGAAGAACATGTTTTAAACAAGTGGAATTAAATCAAATGCAGGTTGAAATATTCTCACAGAAATTGCTGGTTAAAGTGTTTTCTGGTTAATAGTAAAAATCAGCTCCACCTCGAACAAGTACAACAAAAATGATCCTGACATTAATGTTAATGCATCAGTGATAGCACATATACATTATAGTGTACAAAACGCCATGAAAGGGGGCATTTAACATAAGAAGTACTTTTACTTATGTTAGTTTGATTAAATTTTGTCAGTAACATTTTGAATGCGGGACCTTTACTTGAGTAACACAATGTATTACTTAAGGGATTGTGTTCCTGTGTTCCCTCCAGGCACTCTCTGTTGCTCAGCTGGAGGCTCTTGGACCTGACAACGCTGCCATGGTAACCAGTGAACAACAGGCTGCCTTGAGAGATGAGCAGCTGGTTGCTCTTGAAAGGACAGTGACCGGTTCACCAGAGCAAACACAAAGCTCTGCCAAGTCAGGTAAGAACAGATACTGCTGTTAAATTCACATATTGGCAGAAAATAGTTTTTTTATGTTCAACTCCATCGCTCGTATTAAGAAAAAAGGTTTTCATAGGGCTATAAGACTCTCAGTGAGGAAATCTGTGTATTCAGTCTTCATGTCATTCTCGTTCAGGAGCGCCGTCGCTGAGTGTCGAGGGGATCTCAGCCTTCATGAAGCCCCTTCTGTTTCTCCTCATGGGCTTCCTGTTGCTGTGAGAACAGAGAGCCACCACATCCAGCTGCAAAACTAGCAGGAACTTTAGCACTTGGGATATGTAACTCTTCAAGTTTATTATTTTATGTTGAATACATTTTTATCATATATTGTCTAAGATCATTTGTGCGTAAACACAGGAGTGTGGTTGTTTTAACATAAGGAAGTACAGTACACAAGATAATCATATGACCAGTTAATCTGTATATGGTATCTTTATTGCTTTAAAATATTTTGTTTCTATATATTCATAAGAAAGTATATTTTAATAGAAGAGACACTGATGTCCTCTATGTGAGATTTCTTTATATGATTAAACTCAAGAATATTAATACATACACCAAATTACTGTTGAAATGGTATTTAAAGACAAAATAAAACATAGTCAATGTCCCAGTTTTTATTAATCTTTTTTATATATATAAACATTTAGTTAGAAATTGCCTGGTCAATGCAAAAACAGAAAAAAGTTAAATTGAACAATGTGTGTCAATTTTTATATAAAAGCATTGGATAATCTCCTGAGAAAGTAAACACAAGCACACCCAGGTCACTAATGATTACAGCACATTACACATTAAAAAGTGTAGTTCTTTAGTAATAAAAAAAAAAACTCAGTGACGCAGATTCACGGGTAATAAGATAAGTCTATGGATCATGTGGTCGGAGATATTTCAGTCAGACGTGGCATGAGCATTAACACTAACTAAAACATATCACTCTAAATCTTTAAGGTATCTCTACCGAATCTTCCTCAATCACAAACTGATCTTTTGTTTACAGGAATTTCAGAACATAAGGTTAATACAAACACATCCCATATCCCAAAATACATTTTACTTCCATCTCTTTCTTTCAGAAAAGGAATAAATCAGGTATTCTAATGTAAATACAGTACATTCCGCTTTAAAAAAAAGGTATTTTATACATTCATTTCCATTTTACCCCATTGACTGCAAATTGTGTACACTTCAGATTATTGCTGAAAATTTCCAAAAGCATTGTTTAAGTTTTTAGATTGTAATCGTCATTGGTCCACATTCATACAAACATGCAGGGATGCAGAGCATTTTACCGACATACCCCTATATGAATAGACTGTAATTATCCCTCCTGTCCATGAGGGACAAATTCCACTGTCCTCATTCTGTGCAAAAAGATATTCCAAACTTTAAGTTTCAGTAGTCAGAGTTTTAAAAGTGGGTATCTTCTAAAGTCTTTTGTGTTAACATCCAGCTATTGCAGCTCAGAAAGGACTGACTTTACACTGTACGTGAAAACGCAAAAAGAAAATTTGATGGTTACCTCTTTTAGGCATGTCTCACTGTACTAAAATGTACAGAAGCCAATGGCTGCATTTAGAGGTGGGAATCAATGGCTAGCAATACACGTTAAAAAGTAACTCAGTTATAATATTATAAACCGCTGCAATGATTATTTAAAAAATGTTAAAGAAGGACTTATAGAAAACTACCATCCAACCATTTTCAATAGGAGGATAATATCAAAATCAAAATAGACATTCCATCGCTGTCTATATTCAATGAAACAGCATCATAATCACAGTAGGACCACATTCTCTACAGTTTTGTTGTGTTGAAAGAACTACTCATTTACTGGGAATTAGCTCTTATCTTGTTAGTAACATTACTGAACACAGAATTGCAGCATTAGATCCTGAGTTAATCGTATCTCCACCAGTGAAAATCACATTTGATTGTTTCACAATCTATTCACATGCAAACTCCGTTCCACCACTGTTCTTTGGTTAAATTAGTGCATAGGTGTGCTAACCCACACTTTGATGACAAGGTGACGGTAAAAAAAAAGGCACATGCAAATATTCTGTCATCACCTCAGCTCTTCCCCACACATTTGGAGTCTTAGGGAGTTTTTCCGGCATTCCTTGCATTGATAAAAGCCATACCGTGAGTTCTGAAGTGCGTAGTCAGATCTGTTGCCTTAGCAAATTGTTTGCTGCACACCCTACATGCAAGTGTGCCCTCCTCTCCCTTTCCCTGAGCTATGGAGGAGTGAGAGGAAGGCGATGCTGGTGAAGAACCGTCCAGAGAACTCTTATCATCATGGTTCTTGCTGTTACCAGGGGGGAGGTGCTACGCTGAGGGATTGCTGGTTCTTGGTGGATGCAGCTTTGACTTTGTGGGTGATGAAGCGATGGCGTGACAGGGAGGATTTGGATGTGAAACAGGCGCCACATTGTAGACACTGTTGACCACCGCCTCCGCCCTCCGTCCCTCCTCGCCGGTGCTGGCTGATATGATCCAGGAACATTCCCTGGTCCTCTGTGGTGAAGCCGCAGGGCGCACAGCGGAACCCAGACTCAGGAAGGGAGTAGGTGGCAGGAGCAGTAGAGGATGACCGCAACTTCTTCACTGGACTCACTCCATCTGTGGAATCTTCATCTTGCTCCATTTTCACAGCCCCTCTCCGTCTCCGGGAAGCCCCAGAACTACCGTCCTGTTCTGAGGAACTGCCAGCCTCATCTCCGCCTCCCTGTGACCGGAGGAAAGCAAGACACCTGCTGTTAACATCTTAGTAGTCTCGCTTTGCCAGACCATCCGCACGCTGCGGAGCGGAGGAGGGTCTGGCTGATCAACATACAGCATTCCCGGGATGGGAAAAAAATATAAAACAAGTAAAAAAGGTGTGCAAGAGAAAAGTCAGATTGGACGGATAGTCTAGCTAGATGTCTGCAGAGATCTGAAGAGCAGTCAACAATAGTCCTCATTAATCCACCGGGGGTTCAAATTTTAACACAAACAAAGCGGAAGGAAACAGACATACATGCATCTGGTGGAATTTCCTGCAGCAATGGAGCAATTTTGGAAGTGGAACATCAACAATATAGACTAACATCTTAGTAAAAAGTGTTTTCTCTTTGAAGAAGATGAGTGGCTTACCATTAGTGTGTCCTGGCTCGGTGGGTCCAAGCTGTGTCTTAGCTGAACATGCCTCTCCAACATTGCTCTGCTGCTGAATGTTTTCTTACCCTCACTACATAACCTACACACAGACACAGACACACACACACACAAAAGGAGCACACACACACACAAAATGAGTCATAGTTACACCTAAAGTTTTACTAAAACTAAGACATTACAAACAAAAGAGGTTATCAATCAACGGCTTCAGACTTGTGAGGAAATCATATGATGCGGCAAAATGCAGAATAACTACACGACTTTACAGGCTACTATAGGTTGTTTTTTTGCGATAATAAACCTGAACTGGGCACAGTCTGGGTTGAATCTTTCCTTTCGACTCATTGTCAATATACTGTTTTAACTTAAACAAATAAAATCAGTAAGGTCACTACAGAAATCAACTTGATGATAATAGTTTCAACACAAATTGCCACCAGACTCATGAGAGAGGATGCAGAATGTGGGATACTTACTGGCAGCGAAAGATACGATTCATGACTTTGTGTTTGTCTCTGCTGTGACGTCTCATACTGGAGGTGGTGGTGAAGGAGCTTTCACACTTGTTACAAGGAAACTTCTTGAGTTTCTAAACAACACAAACACAACACATTTGGCTAGATCTCTTCATTTATAGCTATATCCAAAAATGTAATTAATTGTGACAAATTGTACATCTTGGACAGCGGGGGGGGGGATGGAGGACTCCCAGACCTTGCTATGTTGTTCAGCCATATGGGTAATGTAGTCTTCCCGGTCTGTGTAGCGTGCGTGACAAGGCGCACACTTCCACACTGAGGGGGTCTTCATCCTCTCTGTCTTCACCGTCTCTTCTTCCTCTCCATCTGAGCTCTCCAGCTTCACTGAAGGCTGTGGACGAGAGGCAGCTGCTGTAGCTGAAGGATACTCTTGTTTTATCGTCTTATGGGTCTGGAGAACAGAACAAAAGAGACATAAGTAGGGCTGCAACTATCAATTATTTAAATAGTCAATTAATCTGTTGAATACTTTCTTAATCTCAAATACTCAAAATATTCACATTTAAGAAGCTGGAATCAAAGAATTTTTTACTTTTGTCTTAAAAAATGACAAACTGATAATCGATTAATCTTTGCAGCTCTAATTATAAGGCTGACTTTATAACACTAAGTGAACTATAGTAGACACTATATAAGCATGCATGTACCTTGAAATGGTCTAGAAGGGAATTCCTCTGAGAAAACAACTTGGTGCACTCCGAGCATTTAAACACATGCACCTTCTGGTTGGTTAAATGAGTGTCAAAGTGGATGTACAGCAGGGTCTTGTTTGTAAAAACTGTGTCACACATGACACATTTATAGATTGACCTGTAAAAGGATTAAAAAAAAAACTGGGTCAATAATTTGAAAGGAAAACATTTCTATTCATGAGAAAAATCACATCTGTATTTGTGTCTGTATGTGTGTGTGTGTATAATATATATACACTACCGGTCAAAAGTTTGGGGTCACTTATACATTTCCATACCACTCCATTATAGACAGAATACCTGCTAATTTGGGTGGGGGGGCTGATCTTTAATGCAATATCTACATTGCCCATTATCAGCAACCATTCATCCAATGTTCCAAAGGCTCATTCTGTGTACTAATCTATCATTTAAAAATAAAAAACTAGAAAAACATTGGAGAACCATTTTACTATTATGTAAGCACATAATGTAATCTGAAAACGGCTGCCCTGGTTAAAAAAACAATGCAACTGATCTCAGCTGGCATTCTGTCTACAATGGAGTGCAATGGGAATTTCTATGTGACCCCAAACTTTTGACCGGTAGTGTGTGTGTGTGTGTATATATATATATATATATATATATATATATATATATATATATATATATATACACACACACACACACACACACACACACACAGTGAGGAAAATAAGTATTTGAACACCCTGCTATTTTGCAAGTTCTCCCACTTAGAAATCATGGAGGGGTCTGAAATTTTCAGCGTAGGTGCATGTCCACTGTGAGAGACATAATGTAAAAAAAAATCCAGATATCACAATGTATGATTTTTTAACTTTTTATTTGTATGATACAGCTGCAAATAAATATTATCAGCTAGAATTCTGGCCCTCAAAGACCTGTTAGTCTGCCTTCAAATTGTCCACCTCCACTCCTTTATTATCCTAAATTAGATGCACCTGTTTGAGGTCGGTCTGCATAAAGACACCTGTCCACCCCATACAATCAGTAAGAATCCAACTACTAACATGGCCAAGACCAAAGAGCTGTCCAAAGACACTAGAGACAAAATTGTACACCTCCACAAGGCTGGAAAGGGCTACGGGGAAATTGCCAAGCAGCTTGGTGAAAAAAGGTCCACTGTTGGAGCAATCATTAGAAAATGGAAGAAGCTAAACATGATTGTCAAATCTCCCTCGCACTGGGGCTCCATGCAAGATCTCACCTCGTGGGGTCTCAATGATCCTAAGAAAGGTGAGAAATCAGCCCAGAGAGTCATGTGATCAGATGAGACCAAAATAGAACTTTTTGATAACAGAGTTTGGAGGAAGAAGAATGATGAGTACCATCCCAAGAACACCATCCCTACTGTGAAGCATGGGGGGGTAGCATCATGCTTTGGGGGTGTTTTTCTGCACATGGGACAGGGCGACTGCACTGTATTAAGGAGAGGATGACCGGGGCCATGTATTGCGAGATTTTGGGGAACAACCTCCTTCCCTCAGTTAGAGCATTGAAGATGGGTCGATGCTAGGTCTTCCAACATGACAATGACCCGAAACACACAGCCAGGAGAACCAAGGAGTGGCTCTGTAAGAAGCATATCAAGGTTCTGGCGTGGCCTAGCCAGTCTCCGGACCTAAACCCACTAGAAAATCTTTGGAGGGAGCTCAAACTCTGTGTTTCTCAGCCCAGAAACCTGACTGATCAAGAGAAGATCTGCGTGGAGGAGTGGGCCAAAATCCCTTCTGCAGTGTGTGCAAACCTGGTGAAAAACTACAGGAAACATTTGACCTCTGTAATTGCAAACAAAGGCTACTGTACCAAATATTAACATTGATTTTCTCAGGTGTTCAAATACTTATTTGCAGCTGTATCATACAAATAAATAGTTAAAAAATCATACATTGTGATTTCTGGATTTGTTTTTAGATTATGTGTCTCACAGTGGACATGCACCTACGATGACAATTTCAGACCCCTCCATGATTTCTAAGTGGGAGAACTTGCAAAATAGCAGGGTGTTCAAATACTTATTTTCCTCACTGTATATGTGAGGAAAATAATATGTACACACACACACACACACACATACATGGTCTGTCCTTCAGTGAGCGTAGGATGTTGGGCACTGATGTGGTTCTGTATGCTCGGAGTAGATTTGAAAGCCATGGGGCAGGTAGGGCATTTGTGGAACATATCACAATGAGCCTGTTGGATGTGAGACTTCACTGAGTTAAGTCCTCCAAAAACCACCAGGCAACTGGAACATCTGTGGAGAGATATAATTAAAACACAGGCCTATAAATAGAATTCATGTGATGTAGGTAGAACAATGATATCACACCTGTATCCAATGCGTCGTGCAAAGTGTAAACAGGTCTCATCTAGGTGTGCTTGAAATAGCGGCTGCTTGGCCGTGCCCCCGCACTCTGGGCAGACGTGTGGCGGGCAGCCTTGGTGGATACGTTGATGAGCTGCTGCACTGCAGCTGTTGGGCAGGAGCATGGGTGGGGAACACTCTGTGCATGACTGGAGAACAAAAGGAATGGCCAGAGAAAGGAGTTAAGTAAAGTTAAAGTTAAAGTTCTTTTCATATCATTGGAAAACAAGTTAAATGTCTTGCTCTTTTTCCCCCTTCATTCAAGAGACTCACAGAGGTTTGTGCAGGTTTGATTTCTTGGAAATGCTCGGCCACCTCTTCTTTGCTGCTAAACTGAACCTGACACTCAGGACATTTATTACTCAGGTACTGCACTGTCTCTGCCTTCTTCTTGGATACTGCTTGATGTGGCTGGGGTGTTGGGTTTGGGGTGGCCTGAGCTAAAAAGGATGATGACAGTCCTGAAGAGGATGACAAGAGAGATGGAGAGAGCACACAAATGAGGAATGTACAAAGAGAAACACAACGGAATCACTTCCAAAACAATTAAACAATGGTGCTGAGACAGAAACACTCTTAACCGACCAGTTGCCGTGGGTTCCTGCTGGCCAATCATCTGCTCCACAGGTACAGGTTTCATGACAAGGTGGGAACACTGCATGATCAGGCCTCTCTCCTTGTGCTCTCTGGCATGTAAAAGCAGGCTGCACTTGTTGTAGAAGGCTAACCGCTTGGCGCAGTGATTACAGGTCACCTCAATCCTCAGCGAGCGCCGGTTGTAGTGCCGCGCCAGGCTCTGCTCCAGGGCAAAGGCATCACCGCACTCCAAACAGCGGTAACCCTGCAGGGAGTCAGACATTCATCTTCTTAGATATTGACATAGATATGCAATAAATGCCAAAGCAATGTTGTGAGCTTGTCATGAAATTATGATTAATAGCACCGATTCAGCCTAGTTCTTTTACAGAAGGAATTTAGCCTGCCAGGAACATGAGCCTATTTGTTACAGTGAAAATATTTTACAATGACACTGTTCATAATGCAATATCAGATTAATTATACTGCACACATCCTCTTCCTGTATATCTCTTTTTACATTTAATGAAAACCAAGTTACCTTCTATCTTTGAAAAAGTGTTGCTGCTTTTCATTAGCAGATTTAACTATAAATCTTGCAAAACAGATGGATGGGTTTGTTACAGGGGTATCTAGTTGCAATTTACACTATTCGGATAAGAGATGGTCCAATACCATTTTTTGCTTCGCAATACTGATTCCAATACCTGAAATGTACTGATCCGATACCAGTGTCTCATATATTTTATTATGTTTTAAGAGCTGTATACTACTATCCCTGTATGGATGTGATATGATTTCTTTCTTTGTTGTCGGTCTGTCTCAGGTTAAACTCTTTGTGAAACATGAACAAACACAAACGAGGAACGCTACAGAACTTTCTTTTTTTATCCAGTTTGACAGTCAGTTATAATGGAAAATGAACATAAACTACTTTAACATAGATTTTCTTTAGGGCTTTATTACGTGGTATTGGATCGGTGCATAAACTCCAGTACTACTCAATACGATACCAGCGTTTTAGGCAGTATCAGAGGAGATACCGATAATGGAATCGGAACATCTCTAATTCGGACTGCATTTATTTTCATCACCAATAAACTGCAGATTAATTTCTTTATTAATTGATTTGTTTTGTCCATAAAATGTAAAAAAAAATGTTAGTCACAATTTGCCAGAGCCCAAGGTGCCACATCCAAATTAAGAGTTTGTTTCAACCAACAGTCCAAAACGCCACAACATTCAGTTAACTATATTTTATAATGTATATATAATCTACAGATTGCTTCACTCCTGTACACAATGACAGCTTACCTGTGCAGGTAGAGGAAGGCCCCACTCTGCAGGAAGAGGTGAGCTCAGGTCTGGTTTATAACAGGGCAGCAGGTTCTTGTTGTTGAGGATCTTGTTGAAAGCTTCTACCAGATTGGTCTGAGTCTTGGATATGATTGCCCCAGTGCTGTTAACTATAGAGGCTGGTCTGCTGCTACTTTGAGGCGTGAGCAGAGGTGAAGGGGCAGAAAGCGTCATCCCACTGTTCACAGTTTTCTGACCCAGGCTGCGAGGGTTGATCCCACCCGGGCTGACTCTGGGAGTGGACACAGAGATGGAGGGCAGGGCTGCTGTTTTGGTGATGCTTACAGCTGTTGGGGAAACTTTAGGCTTGGTGTCCACTACGGTTTTGTCTTTGAGCATACTAGCACCTTCCAGCGTTGCAGCACAGGCCACTTGGAGCATTGCCATTGCAGGCAACTGCGATTGCTGTGATAACTCCCTCCTGGATCTTGTGTTATGAAGTTCTGGTGAAGGTTTTGAACTATTTACACCCTTGGTAGTAGCTTTTCCACTTCTTTTAGCTGCAACACCAGTCACAGTCCTTGTGATGCTGCCTTTAGGCATTTTGATTTTAACTTTAAGAGGACGCAATGGAGATGAAACCGTCTTTGCAGCACTAGCAGACCCAGGATCTTTTGCAGCAGCACCACAGCTCTCCTCATTGAAATTCTCTCCATCTCCAGACTCCTTAACACTCGGCTCCTCAGTGCCACCTGGCCTTTCCTCTTGTCTGGGTTCACTTTCCATGAGATCCTCTGGGGGACAGACATCCTTGATGTTCACTGCCGTTTGGGCAGAATTAGGGCTGCTGCTTCTCTTGGGGACTATAAGACCTGTCTCACTGGGCGGTGGGCTCTCCGGCGAGTCCCTTTCATCTATCACATGCTCTGGATATTTCTCCTCTTGGACTGGTGCAGAGCCCCTACTGAGAGAAGGGAGGCAGCTCTGGGGGGTCTGTGTATGAGGAGCTGTGGAGGGAGAACTGGGAGAGGTAGGTCGCCTCTCCCCCTCACATCCGGGTTTAGGTTTAGCAGGTGCCAGAGAAGGCAGACGAGGAGGATGAGTAACAAGACAGGAAGTGGTTTCAGGAGACCCAAGTAGTTCAGACCGTAGTTTTGCTCTGTGTTTAAATTTGGGAGGGGAGGACATTATAGGTTCTGGGCTCTCCTGGATCACCAGTGGACTTCCTAAGTCTGGCTCTGAGTCATCTTCATCTGACTGCATAACATGCTTAATTCCAGCCTGAATACTCCCATTTTTTGGTAAAGGGGAGGGTGATGGATCACTGAGGAGACAAGTTTCCTTCTTCTGGGGGGAGTGAGAAAGGTGAGGGCTGACTAAATGTAGGGAGGGAGGAGTTGAGGAGTTGTGACCAGCACTAGTCAAAGATTGGAGGAAGAGGGGGGGCTTCAATCTGTTCATGACATTAGTTGTGTGCTGGACTGATCCCACTTCAACTCCTTTATCACTTTCACCCTCATTAGCCTTCAGTGTGGACCTCAATGGGGAACAAGGGTGCCATGGCTCTGTGTTGGATTGTCCCTGATCCCTGGGGACAGATCCCTCAAAGCCATTAGAAATCTGGAGCTCCACAGGGGTATCAGCAGGCATTTTGAGACCAAGCTGTGGGGTGAAGTCACCCACCCTGACCTGAACATTTAAGCCACTAATTGAGGGATTGTCTGTTTTATCCATTACAGACTTCTCGTCCTCATCAAAAGACTCAGACCGCACTGTGTTCTTCACAATAACACTGACAACAGGAGGGTCATCATGTGAGGCAGGAGGGCAGGGAAAGCATGAAGGAGACTCACTCTCTCTCTCATCTGCATTGGTCCCCACCTCATCCCGTTCCTCCTCTGGACTTGATTGAATGGCCTCTTTAGCATCAATGTCAGGAATGTCAAAAGCTGCCAGCAGATCATCAAAGTCTGGGGTCTTCATGTCCCCCATTGCCAGCACAAGGATCGAAACCTATTGGGGCAACACGCGAGTCACAATTCATATGTGTGTGTGTGTGTGTGTGTGTGTGTGTGTGTGTGTGTGTGTGTGTGTGTGTGTGTATATGTTAATGTAACCACGACACGTTGATACAGCTACGAAAGGTACTTGTATGTCTGATTGAAATAAAGTGACAGCTGGTCTCACAACAGGGTAGTGTTTCGTTTACGTTAACTAAGTTACATTATTCTGCTCCAGACTTTAACGTTACTGATTAGAAATAAGCAGATATAACATAGACAGCATATAAAGAGCTCTAGCATGGCCAACATTACTGTTACGTTGCAACAAGTGGGTCCTTCTGCTAACAGCTAGCTAAAGTTTAGCATTCAACAGCTAGTTAGCCGGACGTGCTAACGTCAACCGGCCAACTTTTCCCACGTAGTCAAAAACTACTATTAGCTAGCTAGATTAGCGTAACAATCAGCTAATGCAGTCCAAATATACAATGCTGAATGTGTGTTATGTTACATTAGCTCACGCTTGTATTTAATATTTGAACTACCTGCTTGTTTAGCGAAGTTGGTTCCTGACTTTCCCCTCGGACGCATAAGTTCCTCGTCACCAAATCGCGCGACTTCCCAAGAGCCACAATTTCTTCTTTTTTTACGCGTTGTTCACGAAGTTAAAGAGGTATCATACAAACGTATTTGTAAATGTTACCCTTTCAAACACCATCTCAGAAAATACTTTTCTAATACGAACTACGACTTATACAAGCAAGACCAGCTCTGCGTCCATCATGGTGATGGTCTACATCAGAGGGGGCACCGAGACAAGAGGACATGTCGAGAGCTTTGGTGTCCTTTCGCCGAGACTTGTAGGATAGCCTACCGCGTTTTCTATGCCGATCTGACGGTCACATTCTGCTTATGATCAACCATGCACAAGTTGAAGGAGCTGATGGAGTCACTGCAGTTGTTTGAATTTGAATACAAATAAAATTGATTGATTCTTTCTACAATGATCTTTACAATCTGTGACTATTTGTTTTGACATTGTGAGTACTTGCTAACAAACGGTTTTCATAAAATTACATTTTGGTTTTACATTAACACAAATGCTGATGCGTTATTCTTAATTTAAGTATGCTGCAAGAAAGGTACATTCGTAAAAAAAAAAAAAAAACATTTTCACATTTGTCAGACTGTTTGCCTTTTTTGTTTGTTACATGAAGGAATATACGATGCTATTTTAATTCTCATAAGAATGAATGAGAGAAGTATGTATGACAACAGTAGTCACTTTGTCAAGTTTTTCTCTTCCCTAGGCTTAGTTCACACAATCTTGTAATTCTGTTTTGTTAAATAAAGAACACCCATCATAATCATATCCCCATCTTGCAACTGATATACATGTTTAACGGTATGCTACTGTAGCTGTGTAATACCAGTCGTGATTCTATATTTCAATGCAACATCCATTGATATTTTGGTAAGTACAGGATATGTAAATTAAGTGCTAGAGCTAACAGAATTGTAAATACGTTTCAAGCGTCAGATGAAGTAGCACCTTGTATTTTGTAAATTTATTGAGGAAATCTGCCCAGGTTACTGAGTAGTTGTTTTACAAAAGATTTTTTAAAAAGCACATCTGTGTGACACAAAAAAAAAAAAAAAAATCAGAATAGGCCCTAACATAAAGTTGGAAAAAAAGGCAAAGGTTGTTTAGTTTACACAGCTACATAAACACAAAATGAATAAAATGGTTCCTGTAAAAAGGAGAGTAATAACATTACTTTTGATAACACATGCGGTGCAATTCTCAGGTCTTTTTTATTTATCATATATTAAGTTTCTCTCTTTGGGCGTTCATTTCTTTTTCTCCTCATCCTTGTTGGCGTCGGGTTTAGAGCCTGTCTGGGAAGCTAGAGACCCCATAGCGTTACGGATGGCCTCGTTATTGGGGTCCACTCCAGGAAGGTTTTCCAGGACGCTCTGAAGGAACTCCGGATCCTGCATAACATCATAGTCCTCGTCGTCCTGGACACAGAAAATGACACTGTTACCTAGCACTTTTCAATCTGATGAAAAATACAAATGAGAACTAATAAAGGTTTGTGCTTACTTTGGCCTTACTGGAGTCCATGTCAGTTCCTGTGTCCATGTCTTCAGCACCAAACTCTGAAAGAAAAATGGGACAGAAATGGTTGAGTAGGGGAAAATGGGGTCTATGGACAATAGTAGTCAGTTTTAACCTACTCTATCTGATGTGCTTCTGTGCAAAAAACACATTTGGACACTTTGAACTGAATCTAATATCCACATCTAAGTGCAAAAAGTAATGCATGATAAGGTTTGCCATCTTAAGTAACAAGAGCAATACCATGCTTGTACTCTCATGTTAAATTCAGTGCAGATAAAATACTCCGCAGACTAGTACAAAATGCTACCGCCAACCGTAAAGTAATCACAAGCAGGATATGTGGAAATGTTTGAGACTCCAAAGACTCCACCTGGGATAAGTAATTGTATTAGAGTGATAATACAAACAAAACAATAGCCCTAATGTCAACATTTCCAGGTAACCATTATCCAAATTGGCAGTTAGATATATGCACTTCTATCTACCTTTATACCTACAGTAATAAAAGGCAAAGACTTTTTATATTCTGGAGTTTGTCCGTGGCTTACTTTACATTCAAGATTACAAATAATACGTAATAAGTAAAACACATACAGGACACCCACCAACCACACAAACTGGTTCTTCTGCTTCCTCTAACATGCCTTGAACATAATTTGATAATGTTGATGTGATGCATACTGAATCTCAGACAATATTAGAGGTTATCAATTCTCCTGGCCAAGGAAATTCAGAAAATTAAATTAAAGTTTGTTTAACCTGCTCCTTCTCCCTGCATGGACATCTGCAGAGCATAGACAATCTGTTCATCCTCTGTCATGCGACTGAAGTCTGGTAGAGCAGGTGTGGATGAGTCCGTATGGGGAACAGACATCTTCAACAAGGCATCCTCAGACTCTGAAACAGAAAGAAAGGAAAAACACACTGTGTGAACAAACTCACGTTGGGAGCTATAAACCCTCTACTGAAGGAAGTTGGCATCTATAATAGCAAATCAAGTTGTTGGACATTTTTCTGACCATCTGCAACTGCAGAGGAAATGCCAGCTTCAGTAGCTGATGCGACAGTGGCTCTGCGCGCTTCATCCTCCTGTCGCTGTCTCTGCTCCTCCATAGACACCCTTAGAGCCTAGAGAGAGGAGAAGAAAGGAAGAAAACAATCTCATAAATCAACATATAGCATAACACCACACAAATATACAATGAAGAGAAAATTTAAAAAAGGTGGTAGTTTAGAAAGTTTATGATTTAGTGGAAAAAGACAAGAAAAGTTGTGGTGAATGAACTTTCCCCTGCTCTCTTACCAAGGCCAGCTCTGGGTCAGCGCTGGGATCCACTCCAAACTCAAAGTCACCGGCACCCAGGCCCAACACTGCACCTCCCTCTCCAGCCAGGACAGGTGAGGACAGCAGGGCATCAGCCAGACTGGGGCCTGGAGGAACTGTGACCAGGTGGGAGCCTGCTCCCTCTTTGCCATTCAGTGTGTTGATGAAGGCTGTCAGCTTTTCTGTGTTCATCTCCTGCGGGAATGAGAAAGAACGAGGGTAAGCATGTGGACCAGATAACAGCTTAGAGAGGGCAAAAATACACACAATAGCACATTCAATTTTTTAAGATGTTGAGTGATGAAAAAATACCTCCTCTCCAAAGTTTATGACATCCACATTGACCTTTTCCTTCTTTAGACGCTTTGCCATTTTAACCATCTACGATGAAACAAAAAAACTTCCGTCAGACAAACAATCACGTGTTATCAGGGGCTTGAAAGCATTACTACAGAAACTAAGCTAGATAACAACATCTAGAACAGCTCTTTTTACATCACTCCATGTCCATGCTTCACTCAGCAATGTTATCCAGATAACGTAATTCTCCTTTGTGAGGGAGGCCTGTCATGTAATGTCCCTGTGGGGATTATTAAACTAAATAATGCATCAATTTATCACTATTAAATGTCTCCTCCTCCTCCTCCTTTGCTGTGTGCATATTTACACTGATAATGTAATGGCACAACTTGCAGAAAGAAAATACTAGTGGTAAGTGGTGTTTAACTTCTTCAAAGATACTGTTGTTTGCTGTTGACTAACTCTTTAAATAATCCAGGGAGACTTGTGTTACTCTACATTTATGGTTTAGTCTGTAAATTCTTTAGATAACCAAAGTGTGAATAATTATGTGTTAATATCACTTGGCGTATACAGATAGTGTTCAAATTGCACTAAATAAGAGTATGGTGACCAGGACACTTTTCCAAGAGGATGTTTACCATCCCATCCAAAGAGATTTGATATTGTTGAAAGTCTCTTTCCTGGTTATTAATATAAAATGTCCCAATGTAGTATTTGGTGGGTAATACATAACCACTTATATCAGAAAAAACATTGAATTATGTTAGAAATAAGCTCACTTCTTTTTCATTGTCCTCCACTGGGCTGCCAACAAATGCTATGATGCGCATTTTGTGGTTTTTGCCCTGCCTGTGCTTCAGCGCCAACTACAAAGAGAAACATGAATGAAAATAAAAAGAAACCTTATGACATAATAGAATAAAACACAACTGATCTTTTAACAACAGACATTTTGGCATGTTTAGCAAGAAAAACACAGCTGTGATTAACGATGGCTTCATTACATGTAGGCGAGCTCGTTCTATAACTGACCTCTCCATATGTCCTAATGTTCCTAAAATTTACTTCACACCATTTTCCAGCTCTTCAGCTGATTTCCTAAAGGAGCAGAAGAAGACTCACTGTGTAATGAAAGTCACAAACTCACATGTGCCACCCTAATGCCGGTGCAGAAGCTGATGTTTCCACGAGGCTGCACAGCATGCAGCTTGGACAGTATCCTGCCTGTGTCTGGTGTCAGTGTGGTCAGCACCTCACAGTTGCTGCACAGGGACATAGCACTTGTTATTATATGAATATATTTTGAGTGTCTGTACACTCATTCAAACACACTGCCTCTTACTTTGCCATGGTGATGAGGCCCACGTTGTTTTCAGGGTTAGTGCGGGTCTTGGAGTGACAAACAATATTGACTGCGTCCTGCTGAGCCTGAAGCCTGGTGGGCAGAAAGTCTCCATTGCGCATGTACTCACTATTGTCCACACTAAGAAAAACAGCAGCGTTAAGAATGTATAAAATGTAAATTACATTAATTGGACAAATGTTGGTATGTTGATAGTATGACAACATATATGTGCAACTCTAATAAAAACACTGTTTAACCTATGTATATACAGTCTCGTGTATAACATGTAAAGGGGGAAGTAACTGAAACTGAGGATTTGCTGGTTTATGTCTATATTTTGGAGTCTTGGACTGTTGGTTGGACAAAACAAGCAATATGAACACGTTGCTTTGGGAAAATGTGACACGCATTTATCACTATTTTCTGACATTTAATAGACAAAATTAATAATTAAAAAAACAAATCAATATATAACACATTAATGAAAAGTATTGTTAAAGCCCCAGTAAATACAATAACCTAAACATATACAATGTAATGCATGTAGCTAAAATCCCTGCATGTCGTTACTGCGAACGTTACAAGAAAAACTGTACATTGTTTAACAAAACAGAAGGTTGTTTAATGTTATGTTCTCCTTCTGAATGCATCCAAAAATTAAGAGACAGCCTATTCGTGATAACTAAATAAAATGTTAGCTTGGTTGGTCAAACAAAGACAACAATAGATCCCACTTAGTTGCATGTTTGACAATGACAATGACAGTTAGCTAGCTAATGCTACGCGATAAACAAAGCCATTTTTAATACAACGTGAGGCGCACTCTGGACTTTACAGTTGACGTCTACACATATAAGATAGCAACACTACATTGGCTAGCGTCAGTAAACATATAGCTAACTTGTTATATGTCTATAAAGTTACTAAAAAGCCGTTTGTTAGCGATGGGCTAGAAGCTCCTGCTGGCTAACGTTAGCTAACGTTAGGTTATGTGTGAGTGACTCAGGCTTCCCCAAATCCTAAAAAAAAACAAATAAACCTGCTCAAAAGTTTCAGGCAAACGACGTCAAAAGAAGCATATTCGTTTATCAAATAATAACTTATTTTGACAAAAAAATTAGCCTGTTCAGTTTTTAACTTTAACCATATTTATAATTCCTTACCAGACCATAGTACTTTCAAGCCCCATCTTGATGTCGGTGGTTTACGACGTCATCGTAAGGGTTTATGGGTAATGGTGTATTTTTTATGAAAAGAAAAAAACTGTGGAGGAAATACTATGCATTTCATAAAATGTTTTCATAAAATGTTAGGGTGATTAATAAAAAATTTAATGTACACACCAAAAGTTTGGTTGAATCCATGCTCAAGTATTAGGCCTACAGCTATACAAAATCTTAAAAGGCAGACGGCAAAAATGTAAGAGGTAGGCCTATTTCTTTAAGCACTGGGGTGTTCATGCAAAGTGACAAGAACTGTCAACAATGCAGATATCTAAAGACGGTGTATGTTACAAACAAAAGACACATTTGAATTCAGGCGTACACAGTGCTAGCACAGGTGTGCACATTTGATGTGTCTATCTGTGGAAAAAAACGTCCTTCCTAGGCTAAAATAAATCATGCAAGTGTCCCACAGCATGTCCCATAGGCCCCAAAAAGTGCCCCTTTGATGTTTGATTTACCCTACGGTTGGGAAATAGTCCAGAGTCCTCCATTATGAAAGCTGATCAAACAACTCGTCTCACAAATACAAGCAGTTCAGTCATCCTGAGGTTGGGGCAACCAGGACAAGAAGCTGATACAGCCACAAGGTGAAATAAACTATATCTCCTCCTAATAGTTTCCGATTAATTGTTAAATGTGTCATTTGCATCTGATCCTTTATGTTTTGTTGAATTGTTTGAATGTACTGTCATAATATATACGCTATCAACTAATTTAATTAAGTGATATTTACTCAATTGCTGATGGAAAAACACTAATGACTAAATTTGATGTAAAAACTTGGTGCTTGGAACCTGCAGATGCTGCCTAATAGCGATAAATTGATGCATTATTTAGTTTAAGTGATTGTATGACAACTGCAAAGACAATTGAATATTTTCATTGAACAGTAAAATATTGTTTTGTTTTGTCTCAGATGGGGACACTCTTATTATTGATGGTGATGTTTGCAACATGTTGTGCAGCACCCCAAGGTATGTCAACCTTCAATCAACAAAGCTTTGTGCACAAGTTTGTGTTTACGGAGTAGCATTTGAATGATATAACATAGATTGAATACTTGTTTGTTTCAATTACATAACATTTTAGTTAATGTAGTTAGTTTTCTTGCTCGCTCTCCTCATCTGACAGAATTTCTTGGTTTGATTTTCCACTTGTGCAGATCTGTCAGGCAAAGTGTTTGTCTTTCCAAAAGAGAGCAACACAGATCGTGTGAGACTCCTGACTTCTCAAACCAAATTCAGCTCTGTGACCACCTGTCTCAGGTAACTAGTGGAGTAATTATAAAGCTTCTTTGTTCAAAGTAATGTTTGAAAAACTGTTTGCCCCAGTTTCTCACATCTGGCACATCTGTTCAGATTCAAAACAGATCTCACCAGGAATTACGGGCTCTTCTCTTTGTCCACCTCTGCACAGAGCAATGACTTTGTGCTCTTTAAGATTAATGCAGACGATGTCATTAGGATGCATGCTCGGGGCGAAGCCACAGACTTCCTGTCACTGTCAATTGCTCCAAACACCTGGCACTCTATGTGTGCCACCTGGCGCTCCGACAACGGGTTGGCTCAGCTGTGGGTGGACGGCAAGGCAACCATCAAGAGATACATCAAAGCTGGGCCCATTACTGGAGCACCCATTATCACCCTAGGCCAAAAGCAGATTAACCATGGAGGGGGTTTTGATGCAAAACAATCATTCATTGGTATGATTACTAAAGTCCACCTTTGGGACTATGTTATCCCCACCGCTGAGATTAAACGCTATATGGATGACAAACACTTCATTTCAGGCAACGTGTTCAACTGGGGTGCCCTGCAGTACGAAATCACAGGGCAGGTTTTGGTGGATGAGGAATCTGAAGTTATGTAACAGGGTGTTTAACATTGTTATGTTCTTGAGAAATGATTAAAATCAACACTTAAAAGATGGTAGTACTTTTTTTTTTTTTCAACACACATTATTCACAAACATTTAGTCAAAGGTAGTTGGATAATACATATGAACAAAGGGACCAAACCAAGATTTAGAAAATAGGTTTAATCCTTTAAAATCAGACATGAAAACATCACCAGCACATAACAGAAACATGGCAGGAGGGACAGGCAGCACATATTGCATGAGAAGGCATTTCTGTGACTCCTATGTACATATACACATTTTATACACAGTAAAAATATAGTAATTGAAGCATTATAGGACAACCAGCAATGGTGGCTCGTAAGCCGTGTGAAACATTCATGTTGAAAAATGGTGGGAGATTAACAACCCAGAATCATCATGGCAAAAACATGTCTATCATATCACAATCTAAACAGGAAATATAAAAAGTGAAATTGTCAAATTGTCCCCCTTCATAGGCAATACACACTATAAAGTTTCAGACATCCTTTTGTCAGTATATGTACAATCATCTAAATGGTACATCATACAACTTTCATCTTTTCAGCCTGCAGCGATTAATCACAATAATAAATATACTTCTTAGAGCTGAAAAGGTGGTAGATTGTGGTTCATATTGCATTACTTCAAATATACTGTAGTGTCTACACTGAGTGCACCGCCCTTTAAGCACCATAGGATGACGTTTCTCTTGTGTCATTGTGTAGTACATAACTGTGACACAGCTGGTCTACATCCAGCAATTGCACAGTACCACACAACAACAAATATGTCCCAACATAAAACATCAAAATCCAGTTGTCACAAAATATAATCTGGATTTTTCTTATGAGAAAGAATTTCCTGGAGTGTTTTCTTTGGCGGCTGTTTGACTCAACCAACTAAATACAACTTTAAACTGATCTGTTGGAAATAATCAATATTTTACATTTCAGCATATCAGAAAAAAATTATTTCAAGTACATTAACCCAACTACATAAAAGGTGGTAAATAACAGATTTTAAGAGCTACCACAACTGTAGTAAATTTAACAGGAATGTGGAGTTAAATCTTTTAAATGTCTCAGGCCACAAAGTAAACCAATTGTTTGATAAAGAAAAAAAGAAATTGTCAGATACAGCTTATCAGACGTGAAATTATTTAGGAAAACAAATATCCAGTTCAATAACAGATCCTTAAACACAGGTCAACCCAGTGTTATTACCATGTCCTACATATCCGTAAATGCAGGTATCGAGGAGTGTCTTGATTTCATTTTCCTGTTAACTATACTGGACCTTAACATTTGCAAGAACTCCCCACTCCTTTCTTTGGTGCAGTGATTGACTTATACTACAAAAGACTCCTCAACTGTGCATTAATGAACATACGTAGTTTTTGTTCCTTCTATATTCACAACTCCCATTTTCCCTTCTCCCTCTCTGCTGTATAGACCAAATGTGCCTACTAAACAAACAGTAGTTCCTTAAATGAGATGATATCTACGATCTTGAGTGTTGCTACGGTCACTTGGTAGTGATTCTAATTTCTGTATCAGAAATCTCTCACGGAGGGTAAAAAACCTCTCAGTCTCTGCAGCTTGCATAGTGCCCTAAACAACATCAACACAAAAACATTTTGTGAAAACAAAGCACAAAGCATAATTGTTATGAAAAGCAGAGTAAAAGCGGCGTAAGACTACATACAAAAAAATACAAATAATAGTTACACACATGGTTAATATTGGTCAAGGGTGGATGTGAGCGAGAGGTCATTTCTGTAACCAGCAGAAATGAATGTTAAGAGACAGACATCCTTACGGTCTGATGTTGGGAGAGTTAACAAGATTAGCTGAGCTGATGAACCAGTGACTGAGCGCTTGACTTTTTCACGCATAACCAAAAAATTAAATTCCTTTAAGCTGATTGTTGGTCCAAACATACAAATGGCAGTTTGATGACTTTAGTTGTAGTGATAAGGCAGGTTTCTTTGTGTGACAATGCTAACCTGTAGAAAATGTCAGACATGCTATACATCAAACGTTAAGGAGGGGACATACATGTAAAGGCACAGACATGACGAAGATGAATGACAGTAGCTGGAAATTACTACTAGCTTAATATCATGACTTCATTTAACAGCATCTACTGATCAGCAATGCTGTCAACAGCTTCTGTATTTACTTATAGCACATATGGTCTTCAACAGGGTGGGAGGTTTGTAAGGGTTGTACAAATGTGGTCTGCCATGTTAATAAGACACATTCTACATAAGAAAAACATTGTAAAGTACATTCAGCAGTGGCAAGATCTAGCTGGACCTTAGCCGCACCACCGTGGCTTCCAACAGAATAACAAAACATGAAACAAAAATTGCCGTGTTAAGTCTGGTTTAACCCATCCCTGTGCTATTTCAAAATATGTTGTTAAATACTGTACATCCACAATCAGTAAAAAGAAATGCATACATGATTGCAGAGTCAACAGCAGCAAGTGCTGATTCAAACAAGGACCGTTGATAGCTCAGTGCCCCTGCTCATGAAGGGCCGAGGGGGAAATGGATGGGTGGAAATGGCAACACTTGAGTGTGAATCACGGAAATGTGAAGCCACTTAGACTTCCGCATGAACACAGAGGGAAATATTTACTCCTACAAATGCAGGCTATGCCCTTCATGTGCTCTAAAGTGTGTGTTCATGCTGAAAGGCTGTTTGTCTGTGCATCTCAAAATTGCTTCATGCTGCGAAAATTGGACAAGATGACTTTTCACGAATAATTTGACTGCCTTTACCATCCACCGGCGACTGAGACATGGACTTTCACAATATACAACTAATTATTGTTCAGTTAGTCATCGAAGCATCCTTCTTGTTGGGAACATGACGGAAAGTCTTTCTTTTATCAATGTAGTGCTGCCAGAGCTACTCCAGAGATGCCAATTCAGGGTAATACGCATTTTCCAGGTGTGTATTAGAGACAATTGGGCTTTGGGATGTTGATGGCTGGGAAAGCTGACGGCTACCGCACACCGCCTTCTTCTTGATCTTCCCATCACTGCTTTTTTCACTGTCACAACCTCCACTGCACCTTGCTGCTTGATCCAGCGATCCCTGTATAAACTCTATGTGTGAGAAAACAACAGAGGTGCAACAGAGGGTCCGGGTTGGATGGGTGTTTCACTCTCTTTATTGTTATTTCTGCCCACTTCACCTCATCCAGAAACGCCTAGTCTTCAGATGTTTGTTTTTTACTGTGAAGATGAAACTAATGTCAGCACAAGAATACAAGTAATGTGCAACTAATAGTGGCTGCTGCAACAATACTATAAATAATCTTTAATTACGGCTGTATAGTTTCATCTGTTACACTTACAAAGCAGATGTTGGTCTCAGGGATTATGTCTGAGAGTGAAATTACTTCTTCGTTTCCAGACAGGTTGCCTGAATTGTCGACCGCCCCTTCTTCTCCCAAACTGGAACAGAGAAAAGGCTGTTAATTCAAAACGACTAACACAAGCGAGAAAAGAATGCATCTAATTTTCAGTCTGATGAGGCTGTAATTTTATGACCTATCACTGCCTTCTGTACCTGTGATGGTCAAGGTCTGTGTTTGCCGATTTATGAACTTCTACCCCTACAGACCTACGGAGAAAAGTTGGAACAAAAGAAAATTAAAAAGTGTGAAAGTTGAGGTGGAAGAACAAAGGTCATGCATTGATATCTTGGAGATGCTTTACCGTAGGGGAGGAGAGGTGGAGGCAACTCCTGTGCTGCCTAGTGATGAGGTGGACAAGTTGGCCTCATAGTCAACAGAGTTTTCTCCTAGCGGAGGGGTCCTCGGAACAAGATCTGGTCTGCCCAACTGAACACCTGGGAACAAAGTATCATTAAAAACCAAATATCAACAGCAGCATCTCCAATCTCAGCAAAGCTATGACAACAATAGATCTACTTAACGTTCTTATCACTTTGCTTGTGACATCTGGGTTCTTACCACTGTCTGCCTCTGAATCTGTGCTTTTAAAGTGGCTGTGGTAGACCAGTCTGGAGTCAACAGCTGACTGTCCCGCAGCATGGGAGAGCGGGGTGGGACCTCCCAGGGTGGGGGCCCTCCTCAGACCTCCCGGAACACCACCACGACTCTTCTTAGACGGTGATGGTTTTACTGAAGATGGAGCACATAAAAAGTAGAAATGATCAATATGGGCACGCAGACTTTTTACTAGGCCTACACAATTAATCGTTATAAAATAGCATTCTCAATTCAAGATTTAGACTTAGATTCTCAATTAATTTTACGAGTCGACTGCATCACAAACACTACTACTTTCATCCGTGAGTTTTAAACATAGACTGTCTAAAATAGTTTTTAATGTGCTCCCGAGCGCTGCAATGCCACCTCTATGTTTACAGGCTTGTGGTGATGCACAATGTGCTAAAGGTGTCAAAAAAATGTATGTTTGTTACTGCCAATTTGTTTTGTTTTGTCATGGTTCATGTGTGCAATAATTATTACACTTTGTGAGAAATATAAATTCTAAACTAAAAAATTGTGATTCCTATTTTTCCCCAAATCCTGCAGGCCTACTTTTTACCCCTGGGATTTCTATGCCGTCAATAGAAATCAGGCATCAGGCAATTAACTTAAATTTAAGTACATTTAAAAAATACACACAAATGAATTACTTACGTGGAATTTTCTTGAACACTGTGTTGCACATGAATTGTTGGAAACGATCTGCATAGAATCCAGGTCTGTGAACTGAAACTGTGTCCTAAAGTAGTAACACAGAAACAGAGCCATTAGATATGCATTTTTATATCTAATCAAAATTGTCCCGTTAAACTTTTTGTTTAAAATTATCTATTAATTATTAAATTAATTAGCCATTTATTTTAATTAATCAAGTAAACTAGTGAAACATGTCTCATTTCTTGAAGCCCAAGGTAATGTCATCAAAAAAGGTCTTGTTATTAGTCAATTATCAAAATTGTGGTTTTCTTTCAGTCATCGACTAATCAATTAATTGACTAACCGTCCCACTTCCACATTGTATATTAAAACGTACAGTCATGAATGATAGTACTGTAGTGTGTAGGCTCTTACCCCATCATGGACCAAGGCCTTCCAAGAGTGCTCCAACTTCTTAATAAACCTAAATAATAAGATAATAAAACAAGTTACTAGAAGTCATAAAAATGGGTTATGAAGGTGGGAAGCTTGCTCATGAATTCAGAATGAATGTTTATACGAGGAACTGATTTGGCTGCTCTGAACAAACCTGTAGGACTGGAGAATGTCAATGATGCCGATGTAGATCAGCAACCTCTCTCCTTTAGTATTACGAGATGGAATACCGCCCATGCTGAAAGGACAAGGCCACAGGATCAATAACAAATAATTTAATTGTCATTGTCACAGACTAGACTACAAAACACTAGTTCAGTTTCAGCTCTGCTTGTGGTCAAGACTCACTGGTCTTCTGAATCCAAAACTCCCTTCCCTCGAGCCTCGCCTTGAATGGACTCCATGGCTGTACAGTACAGACTTTTCTGAGCTTGTGGCCGGCGCTGATCTGGGGTCACTGCTCCTTCTGACCCCCCACCGTCACCCGGGTTGCCCCCGCTACGCTCTCGATTGGCCTGGTCCATGTTGTGGATGCCCATCAACAGACTGTAATCCATTATCTTGAAACTCTGCAAGAGCTACATAAAACATAGAAATATAATAAATAAGTCAACATGGCTATAGGCTAGGGATGTCACGATACCAATGAACAGCAATACTTAATTCCTTAATTTATACATTTGAGAGGGGGAAGGGGGGGGCTCATGTTACTCTTTTTTTGTAATCAGGAGAACACGTCAGTCTTATAGCTGGTACCGAAGACATCCCTAATATAGGCTCTCGCGTCTTAAAAATTACAAGTGTAGTTTTATAGAGAATACCACAGACTCACAACAACATTGCTATTATTTGTTATTTTGCTTGATTACACTCAAAAATGTTCTGTTTCAAGGACCATTAATTAAACATTTTTCCAACGTTTGAATATATTTCCCAAGATAAAGTTAAATACTATGATACGATAATAAATGAGTTGTTGATTTATACCACTGTCTCTTACATTTAGGTGGACTGTGGAAAAACAAAGTAAAAGTGACCACAAAGACAGATCTGTTATACAAGTTGTTTGACTTTATCAGGTCTGATAAACCACTGTGTGATATGATAAATCCCACCACTCTCTTCCATCACTTGAAAATATATGGTCCCTCATAGTAAACAATTAGTTTGCAGTCTCATGCAAGCTTGACTCATCTCTGCAACACTAGACTGTTGGGTATGCCAGCAGTGGTGGAGCTCAACACATTTCCAAAAAGCCTATTGCACTTGGTGCTTCAAACTTCCACTTCCAGCTGAATATTTGAGAAATGTAGGGGTTTTAATAACACTTGTTGGTACCCAACAGAAAAGCTATCCACAAAACAAACACACACACAAAAATAAAAAACAGTTTAACACACAAATGTGCCCTGCATTACCATGTGGGCTGAGGGGTGTGAATAAAAATGAAAAACAAGTATCTCTGTGACTCACCAAGCAGTCCCTCTGAATGGTCTTGCACAGAGCATTGTAGTTGTCCGCTTCGAGCAGCAGACCGTCAGGCAAGTCCTGGATAAAGTCCAAGTCTTTGTGAATGGGAACGGCCTTTTCTCTTTCCTTAGGGGAAGCTCGTCTCTTATAGGTGGAGCCCTTCAGGTCGTATTTGAGGTGCATGGGGATGATCCGAGGCAGAAGATTGTTCATCACTACAATACGGATATTCTTCCCACCTGCCTGCACGCAATACAGCCCGTAGAACTTGGGTAACAAGGTGCGCTTGTTTTGGTTTATGTTCTGGAAGGGAGGAGGAATATGGAAAACATATGTGACACACTTTAGTAGAACAGTTATTAGAATTATTAGAGCTCCTACTCATTTAAGCCTCCTACTCTCATGATAATTATAAATACTGCAATAATAATCACTCATATCGAACACAATCACACTTTCTGTTATACTCATTCGTCAGGCTCACCATGAAGTATCCAGGTAGGAGTTTCTGGAGGAACTCTGCCTCTTTGTGTTGAACAGTCTTGATGATGAACTCATCGTCACTGGAAACATAGAAGAGGGATCCGCTCGCTCCGCGGGGTTAGACAGCTCGATCAGTGGCTCGTTACACAGAGAATACTTCAAGAGGAAGAGGAGTCTGTATTAGTATCTAATTGAAACAAAGCAAACATGTTGGCATATGGAGCAGTTTTTTTGTGAGAGTGTGAAATTCCAAATGCTGATATAACATATAGCCAGCAGGGAAAGAATCAAGAGGGAGAAAAACCCAAAAGCCAGAAATATGACGAAAAATACTTGGATTAAGGCTTCACTCAGACCTGTGATGGCGAAGATCCACGACCACAGTTTCAACAATTTATGGCCATGTGTTGGTGAAGGAAAGCCTTAAACCTTCCAAGCTGCTGAGGCACTTGCAAACCCGACATAAAGTATTGCAGACAAAAAACTGTTTTTAGAAATAAAAACTACAGGAGCTACAAGGTCAGAAATCTGTCTTGCAAGAATGATCTCTCATTGGATAGCCAAAACTGGAAAGCCTTACAATTCATATGTATAGTATAGTGGTTAAACCTCTGAACGAAACCGTTCTACAAAAGAAAAGTTAGGAACAGTGACTAAAGCTAAAACAAGAGCAGTTCTTGTAAACACGGCAGTGTGTGTTTGGTGTTAAGTACTGACCAGGTAGTCATCTGGTCGAATGCCAAAGAGTTCTCTGAAGTAGCGAAAGGCAATAGGAGCATAGGTCTTAAAGCGAAAGTCACTGTAGTGGTGAGCAGGAGTCAGGTTACTGCCTTCACTGAAAACACACACACATATATATGAGAGAGAGAAAATTAAACTACATGAAATCAGAAACCACAAATTCACAATGTTTTTTTCAACTACAACTTCTGCTGTTATCAACCTGGGAAAGAAGATGCTTTCGACCACCACAAAGTCCTGCATGAGAACATCCCTCTCCGCCTTTTGGCTTAAGCTGCCAACTGTGTGAGTGATGCCCAACTGAATGGCACCTTTTAGGGCAGATGATGTGGTCTAGAGGGTTCAGAGAGGAAAAAAACAGTAAGAGCTGGAACAAACAAGATTTGATCCCTATGACTTCTGCTGTTTCACTGACTATTTTTTTAGTCTAGTAAGCTGAATTTCCAAACTAATTTTAGAATATAAACACCATCAGCCAAACCAATGGTGTCACTGACCTCCACCCTGTTCTAACCTTTTTATAGGTAGTCTCTCCTGTGGTGGTCTCAACCCCCCGGTGTCCGATGGTCTTCTTCATACTCTGAGTTGTGCCTGAAGAGCCAGGCATCTGAGAAGAGGGGCAGAGTAAAAAAAACATTTAAATATGATCTGTTGAGTGTGTTTGTGCTTCTGAACACAGTAGGGACAGGGGCTCAGTCCGTAGGGAGTTGGGTTGGGAACCGGAAGGTCGCTGGTTCATGTCCACATATGGACCAAAGTATGGTGGTGGTCTGGTAGCTGAATAGGTGCCAGTTCACCTCCTGGGCACTGCCAAGGTGCTCTTGAGCTTCTCCATTTAGTGCATGTATAGGTACTGTCTGTTGTGTTCAAACTCCACTATATTCAGGAAGTCTTTTAAAGAGCAAATACAATAAAAAAAAGGGAGTTCATATATATCTGACTGCTTAAATTTGTTGATGAAAACCATGTGTAGCAATATCTATTTATATTGAGGAGATGCACTGGGATATCGAATCGTTGACAGGATAATGAAAATAGAATCGTCACACCAATGAAGATTCACACCCCTACAATATACAATATTTTTATACAATATACACAAACTCTTCAACAATACAATAAAGAGTTGACCAAGTGTTTTTTAAGCCATTTATTCACCTGTTATAACCTGTGTAACAAACAGGACTGTCTCTTACGTCTCATGCTGATGATGCTAAACCTGTTATTCTTCCCTCCTGAGGGTTGACTGTATCAAAATTTACTTTACTTGGAAATCTACATAATACAGAGTTATTTTGTGAACTTAGTAAGAGAATTTCTGACGTCCTTACCTCTGAAGGAGCCATTTTTCGGATGCCACTGGTCCCTAAAGACAGAAAAACAAGTTAAATTGGGATTTACAATGTGAGAATGACACTGACTCTTGAGAACTTATATCACTAAAGCCTTAAAAGCAGCTGTGCTCGATATTCAGAAAAGAAGTGGTTTGGGATTTCCTCCACACGGCTCTCACAGACCGTTCCCCAACACGTCAAATACCGACGCTTTGTCACGGCCCTCTGGGTCAGATACCAACGCACAAGGCTTTCAAACACATGCGTGGCCAGACTGGCTATCAAAACAAAGAACAGAAAAACTCAGATTACAACACACAAAGGGAGTGTGACTTCATTCTCTGCTCAGGATGACATTACTCCACTATATATTTACATAGAAAATATTTGTTTACTGCTATATTCATGGTCTAAATATTAAGTACAGCCTTTTTAAGAAACTGCTAGTTCCCTTGTTCAGACAACTTCATGAAACCCATGTAAATGTCAACCCATGCAGTCAGCGTGAAGTTGATGCTTGGAAAAAAATGTTACCGTTAAGTTGGCTGCTTTAACATGGAATAATTTGTTAATGACTGTTTAAAAAACCCTCTGCTGGTTAATTAGCAGGGCTATTTACAGCACTGGCTGATGACTATGAGGCCAATGATGAACCCAGAACTAAATATGGCCACAGAATCTAACTCGCCCTCGATACACCAGCTCTGTGTGTACTGGAACTACTCCTCCCCTGAGCTGGCTGCTCCACATTTATCTTTGTGTCTACAGTCACAACGGACCTCCTCCACAAAACTACAATTTCTAGCTCTTTCTGTAACAGCCTACTTTGTGCCTCAGAGTAACTGCATTTTTAAATTTGATTAACGCCAATATGCTAATGTTTGTTAAATTAAGCCATTCAGAAAACTTAGCTGATCAGCACAGAAGTAGTATCTTGTAAGAAATAAAAATTAAAAAAATCCAAGCCCTCACCAAGCAAAGACCTCTGGGTGTGTGCCAAATTTACTGGCTGGATAATCAAAAATAACAAGTTAAATTGTAATACATGACCACAACACGTGATCTATCCTCTAGGTAAGCATAATAACAACCAGAAATAAAGACGAAAGGCACACAGTTGAAATGAATACAAATACTAAACATGATTTCCCATGGCCTTACATAAACTTGCTGTTTAAACCTACTATCTTGCCCACTATGCAAGCACTGCTAGCCTGTAACCAATGGCAACATGTAGGTTACTTCAATGCTGCAGTGCCACAGGTCAATATATACAAAAGGATGTTGGGAAGATTATACAACTGTAGTAACAATCCTGTGTGTGAAAATTCATCCATGCTCAGCAGATTCAATCCAGACACTTAAACCCAACAAAGGTGGGGATCTTAATAATAAGGTAGACTCACTGAATGCCATGCATCTCTTCTCAGTTAACAGGGACACGTGGCAATCCTTAGGGACACAATGAGCATCATTCTGCCCACATTCCCTCTTATTATGTAAAAACAACACACTATACCATCATCACTACTCATGCAGTTTCTGCTCACGCACACAGAAAAACTCACGCACACCCATGCGCGTACCTCGTTGAAATGCTTTCCAGAACCGAGTCCTAATATCTGTGGAGTAGGACATTGTCAACCTAAACGGATTAGCCTAGTAAATGAGCAACACTGAACACATTTACTAACTGTGTGTAAGTACAATAAAATGTGTTTAATGTAGAGCTGAAATAATTAATCAATCAATTTAATTAATCAGTTAGAAAAAATAATAAGCAACTATTTTGATAAAAGACATCCTATCCTATAAGTCATTTTAAAGCAAAATACCAAACATTTTCTAGTTCCAGCTTCTTAAATTTGAGAATTTGTTGTTTTTCTTTTACCATATCTGATCTGTATCTGTGGGTTTGGACTGATAGTAGGCTAAAACAAGAAATGCATAGGAAGGAATTACTAGTAGGAATTACCCAACTCAACCCAATTAGGAATGACTTTAGCTCATCAGTGACAGCCCTTACAACAATAGGCAAACCATCTGTTCCTATCTGTATACTAAACAAATCCCTGCCAGCCTTGCTCACATGTAGCCTGCAGCATACACAAGCAACTAATATGGGGCATGCTCACGCTCCTGACATAATTTTCTGCCTGTGAACACCCCATAAATAAACTGCTTCTTGGACCCTTTAGGAAACAAGGCAAATAAGGGCTAATATACCGGATACCACATTATGTTACTGTCACTCAACTGACTGTGTGTGTATTTGATAGAGCTACATGAGTGCTTTGAAGCCACTATTTTTATTTACTGATTCAGTCTGGGTGGTTACCAAGGGAAGCACAACTACTCTATACACAAGGAAGCTAATCAGTGGCACAACTAAATGGATTAGCTAGATGGAACCTCTCCATCATCTGTCCTGTCTAGAAAATAAGACACCTCTGAAAGCACTTGAACTGCCCACCACCCATCTGGATCGGTGTGGGCACTGAAAACCACCATCCATTGATGAGAAATATAAGAGGCAAACCTTTCATCAGCTGAACAGGGACAACAGAGTAAATTAAGCAAATTCCTTAACTAAATAGGCATGTATCATTGGTGAAAAGAATGTAGGAAGTCAATAAGTTCAATATTTGTTTAGATAATTACATCACCTCAACTGTGAAACTTTGGAAAGTAACGCTAAGTGATGAGGTTACTGTTGCTTAGTTGTTAAGTACCAAATGGAAAATGGGTTTGCTAGCAGCTTTACCACAAACCTGGACAGACAGAGGAAAAGGAGGGGTGTAACAGACGAGGAGGGCTGGGGGATACCAGGTTAGTTTCCTACAGAATGGACAGACCCATTTGGAACAGCAGCCACTTAGCGCTTCATATATAGTTACTAAACAACATACGGGTATTTTTTAATCCGCATGGTCATCCCACTGCGTCTAGATAACTCATTAACATACAAACACCGTGGCTTAAATTAATAACAAAACACACCACTTGAGCCAACGTGGTCGCGGGAATTAGCGTTATTTATTGATGTTATTAATCTCAATAGATAATTTGATATAGCGCTAAAAATTGGCGGCCTAATAAAATAGCTAAATCTTCGTGTGATTAGCAACAACACCAACTACAGTTTATCAAAAGGCAGCTAAACAAGCTAGCCAATTAATGGTTCATTTGTTACGTTGAAAGCTTCGATGCTAACTAGCTAGCTAACTTGCTAACCGGGACGTGAGAAAGCCAGTCACCGAGTCACACCATTATCGTTGCTACAAAGTGATGCACACTTCTGTTAGTTTGTTTTAAGGCAACAGAGGAGGAAGGTGTATTTATGAGATACCTGTCGGTGCTGCTGATCCCGAGTCTGCTGTTCCAACAGTCGCCATTACGATTTGGCTGTTCTCATCACAGACAGACAGCATCGACAGTTGAGTTCTGATGCTCGTGTCGCAGCGGCAGCACCACAGCGCCCCCAGTGGACTGAAGTGGAACAGTTTCCGTTTTAGTTTGACTGGGCTAGCTACATTATAACCCCTTTTTCACGTTCAAGTTTAAGAGTGTAGAATATAAAACAGGTAATCTTTTCCCCAATAGCTTTGAATACATTATTTACAATGTAATATGTTTGAGATATTTTGTTAATAATCTTACCTTAAAAGCTGCACTTTGATTTCCAATTTCCTGTTATGCTTGTTTCATTCATAATGTTAACACATTATGTATAGTTTGTATTTTTATATTATTATTTTTTGTGTTATGTGTTTGTTGTGACATAACAGTAAACAGTTACCCAAACTATCTTAAATAATTTGATAGGGATTATGAAGTCTCACATTGCAAGACCTATAGGGGTTTGTAACACCCATTGATTAGCAGTCAGAGAGTTTAGCAGCAGCAAGAGCATAGAAATATGAATAATCTCATTCTTTTTCTGTGGTCTGCGGTCTTGTTGATGCAAAAGTGTTGTGTGTGTACAATGGAGAAGAACTGTAATACAGGATTTTTTACAGGAGATGTTCAAAATACTGCAAATAGATATAATATTCTCAGCCGTGCACCACAGGCTCAATCACTATTATGTTTCTTCCTTCACTGATAGATAGTGACTTAACAGAGATTTTAATGTCAACTCATTGTACTAGGCCAGGCACACCATGGTTAAACTAACAACATAGGCCTTTCATCTAAGAAGACAGTAAACCACACGAAAGGTACATCTAAAAACGTTTTTATTAGAACTGTTGTAGATATGATCTTAACCACAAAACCCTGTACAAAGAAAGTAACTGATCTTGCAGCTCAAAATACATCAATATAATGCATTCATAATCAAATATGTAAAGAGCAGCCTATAACAATAATGGTACTGTGACACAGAAAAATGCATCTCATGTGATCTCAGTTTTAATAAAATGCAAATAAGACTGGCAATAGATGAAGTTAGAATTTCCACATTTTCTTACAGACGTCGACATTTCCTGTTCACCTCTGCTGCAGGTTCCCTGAATGGCCCAGTGCCAGTAGGGTTAGCAGCAAAAGGTCATTAGTGTTTAGGAGAGAGGGCACCTTTTCATCTTCTTCTGGCGAAAGGTGGTTGCTTTGGTGATGGCATCCATGAGAATTTTGGAGATACACTGTTGAGGTGAAGACATGCGGCAACAGCGACGGATAGGTGGAGGAGAGGCCTGCCTTGATGAACATGTCTCTGACATTTGGTCAAGCTGATTTCATGAAGACAACAAGATAACACAAAAAAAGAAATAGCATTAGAATTTTTGGGGGGGTTAATAGCTCCTAAACTTTCATTTTCAAATATTTCATTTCAATTTTTCCTAGCCCAAACTTTGTCTTCTGATTTGTCGTGCTAAGTTTTGTAGGGAATTCTTTTTTCAACTCACACTCTGCAGAAAACAATTAGTCCTGTCAACTTCAAGCAGGGGACCGCAGCATTTGCTTACAAAGCTCTTGAGAGGAAAACCAACAGGAAACCTAAAGCACAGTGGCATCATTACAATGTTTCTAACTTTACACTCTGCACAGATGTGGTGTTTAAAGAGATATTTTAGCATATTAGGCTGCTTGATATCTTTCTGTGACAGAAGAAATGACAAAAAGCATCAAAAGAAACATAAAAAAGAGAAACGGTACAAATGCCAAAAAATAAAGATGAAAGAGGAAGAAAATAAAGCAGACACAAAAACAAATCCAAGGCCAGTTGTAGGAAGTTTGGTCTTACTTGTTCTTGATGATCTTGTGAGAGTCACAGAGTTTGTTAAGTGAGAGCTCTTCGGCAACAGAGGTCCTATTATAATATGGGTCGGGAGAAATGTCTTGGAAACAACTGTAGCGATCATTTGCCGCTTCACCGAAACAACAGCGGGAATGCACATGGTCACCATTCTCGCCCACGCAATACGTGTTAAGCTCATCACGCCACTAAAATACAGAAGGAGAAAGTACACAAGAAGGAAGAAAAAATACTAAATAATGCTAAATATTTCTGTTTGTAGGTTTCTAGCAGGTCTTGCTTTACCTTCAGATCAGCACAGTTGAGCACTTCCTGCTTCTTTTTGCAGCACTGTTTGAATCCCTTCTCTATACGATTAATGGCTTTTGCCTGACGAGCCACCCATTTGTACTCTTCACCTGGCATGCAATTGGTTTTATAGAGGGGGCGTAACTTCTGGTTGCGACATAGGGATTCAATGGTGTCAGCAGTGGGTCGTCCGGGAGGAAAGTGGATGTCAACTTTCAGAGGTGCAGATTTTTTCTCCATTCGTCTATAATCGATGAGAAATGTAGAACTCATATCATTACTCTTGATTTTCACTGATGAACTTTGGTCATGCTACTTAATTAAGACTTGATTGTCAATATCAACATTTTTATTGGTGCTCATTTTATTGCATACCTTTGGCAAGTGTTGGAGTCGAAGCTGAAGTTGGTGGTAGAGGAAAGCGGCGGTACTGGCAGCTCCTCTGTTGCCTCATAGTTTTGGTTCAGAGCGTCGTCGTTGAAGCAGTTCAGCCTGTCCATGCCATCCTGTCTGCAGCAGTGATAAAGACGATCCTTTACTGACGAGTCCTCCTCACAGAAGGATTGGACTGACAGCTCCCACTGTAGTTGGCACAGAACAATATCTCAGATAGTCAGGGTTTATGCATTCAATCCTTTCATGACATGAAGTTTGCATGCCTGAGGTTGTAAGAATAGGCCACCCGCAATGATGTAGAGTATCTTAAGACACACTTAACAAACACTAAAAATAAAAAAAAACACCAGAGGAAGGCGATAAGGTTAAGATATGCTTTATTCACTGAAGAATTTGAGACATGTTTGTTTTTTGCCTTCAGACAGATCCACTGGTGCTCATACCAAGGCCTGTCTGTTATGTCAAGCTGGGCTGCATATAATGGGCTTATCAACTGGAAGCACCCAGGGCCTTCAACTTTGTCCCAAACATGCGAGTACCATCAACTCAGCAATGTGAAGAATGTTTTCATGCTTTTTTTATGTCCAGGGTAACATAAAAGACTCAAAGAGGTTTGAGTATAGGACAATAGGCCTGAACATTAGAGCTTCGCGAAATTAATTGATTTGAGTTGAAATGAGTTGATATGAATATAACATTACAAAATTTGGCAGTTAAGATGATGAAAGCCTTCCTCCACATGAGTTATTGATTGTTTTTTGGTTTTTATCATGCAATCATAATTGTTTGATGTCCACAGTGCATAATCTCATTATGTTCTTAATCATGCTTCTTGAGAAAGTACTTTTTGTTGTAGTACTATGTTGAGACGAATGAGAAGAATTTAAGCAACAATAAAGAGGATGTCATATCATAATTTGATAAAGGGTAAACACTGCTGAATCAGCTATAGCTAAAAACTTACCGCCTGTGTGGCGCAACACAGAGTCACTTCCCTTTCCCAAGTCTGGTTCCCTTTGCAGCACATACTAAACCAGGACTCTGCCATATTAACAGCATTGGCTCTTCGCTTCTGCTGGCCAAAACCATCGGGAGGAAAGTAAGATACTGGGTAGCGGGGACGATGGTCTCCATGGAGACAGATGGCTTGGAGATTGTCGGAGGTTGGTCGGGCAAGGGGGAACTGAACAGGATAGTCCAAGCTAGGAGGACCACCAAAGAAACTTGTTTGACCTTAGAGGAAAAGACAGGAATTATACTGTGATTTAATACTTTTATAGCACTTTTACAGTAGTACAGTTAAGAGTAAATGAAAACTCAAAGGAAAGAGAGGAAAATAGTTACGAACGTCCTCTAGGTGTAAAGACTCCTGGTCTGGAAGCCCCTAAAAGAATGAAGGCTGTATTATTAAGCAATACTTTTCACAATTTTGTTTATATAAATGCTAAGGACACCTATGGCTGTATGATTCATTACTGGCTAGACTACAACAAGCTAGGCAGACAAATCTGAGCAGTGAAAAAATGTTTCCAGTGGACATGCAGCTATGTCTTTATGTAAAAGCAAGGTCATAATAGTAAAGACAAACACCCTTGGGATTGAAGACATGCGTCGAGTGTATCTCTCTCTGCAACATGAAGGAATCTGGAATTTTCATTCCTGAAAGACAAATGGATATATTTTTAAACAATGATTTACAAGAAAAATGATTCTACACAGAGACAAAAAATACTTACATTTAATATGTTCTATACTTGAACTTGACCTACTGCACATAAACTATAGTCATACATAACCTAAAATCTTATCCTTACAAACTTAAAGTGGTTTTCTAGCGATTTACTAGCAAAGTCACTGCAGAGCCACAAAGACGTTACATAGCCATAGTAGTGACATGCAAACTTCATGCGTAACAATTAGCATTAGAGTACTCCTCAAACTTCATTCTCCTAACCCTTAAAATAGCCTCTTAAAGTAGAGAGGTGGGCAAATTCCACTCTGAACATCTGAGCTTCTAATTGGTCCTTGCAGAGATACTGCAATAGAATGTGAACACACGCACCTTGCGTGAGTTCGTCAAAGGTGATTTCACGCTGCTCAAAGTTGCGGTCATCTGAAAAATTGGACACACAAAAGATAGAGAGGCAGAAACCCAGACAAAGTTATGTTACTCTTTCTCCACAAATTATACTAAGAGACAGCCAGTGATGGAAGAAGAATTATTTTGCTTAAGTCATAGGAGCAATAAAAATACTCTGTTAAGTAAAATTCCTGCATTTAAAGTGGTGTAAAGTTTGGATGTATTATCAGAAAAATGTACTGACAGTATTAAAAGGAAGTATATACTGTCAGTGTTGTATCAAATAAATAAAAGATATATTATATAACATATTTACATGTTGCTGCTTGGGGTGGAGCTAATTTTGTAACATGTAGCTACATATTGTTAGTATAATCTATAACAGTGAATCATATTATATTACCTCATCCAAAATCTATCTATCTATGAAATAAATGTAGCAATAAGTATTAATTTGCCTTTGAAAGGTAGTGAAGTAAAAGACAAAGATTCAAGTTAAGCATAATTACCTGAAAGTTATACGGTAATAAGTAATTGTACTTAGCTACATCCCACAAGTGGAGACATCAAAACAGACATGTAGGATATAAAAAGACCTAATATCAGTTTGCTACAGGAATGTCGGTATGTCTACAGGCAAAGTAAACGCGCAGCTCAGACAAACCAAAATGGAGTCAGCCCAGAAGCAAACAACAATTTCAACAAGTGGGAAAATACCAACCCTTGGATGCTGAGGTGAGTAAAACCAAGACAAATGCGGCGGAGCAGACTAGAGCCCCAGACGACCCCATTGCACACTTGGTAGTGCCTGTCCTGATCCAACTTGTGTGGCGCTGCTGCGGCTGACTGTCCAAACACGACCAGAGGCCAAGAAAGCACGCTCGGAGAGGCAGTGCGCTGACGGGTCAGTTAATTGGTCCAACAAAGGCTAGTGTGCTGTTTTTATGGTTTTTGCGTGGTTTCGGGGGCGGAGTGAGGAAAAGAGGGAGGGAAGGAAGTTTTTCAACATGACTCATAGGTGATCTGTCCAAATCCTGCTGTTATATGAGACATGATGGACACTTTTTTAGTGCATTCTTTTTTTTTTTTTTTTTATTCAGGTTGGCTGTTAAACTATTAACTCGTCACTAATTTCTCTTCCATTGAGCCCATGTCCATAAACAATGTCTATAAACAATCTAATTTTGGTGGAATTCCCCTTTAACAAAAATTTTCTATTTTATTCTGCCAAAGCCAACTAATGAAACGGCTACCATTTACTGTGAATGTTTACTTGGCTTTAACGCCTTTGCATAATTATGTGGATCCATGCATAGGTGCCGACACCGTGGCTCGAGCCCTCACGGAATAATAGACTGAGGACCTTGTGCCAGACTGCCAGCAGGCTACATTTCAAATTAAACATTGCAATTGGTGCTAAAGTGGAGCGTGTGAGCGCTAATCGCGGTTACGTGTCAATTCAACTTCTCATCTCCAATCCTATCTGTATTTGTGAGAAGTGGCGCTGTCCTGAGTCGAAAGGTGGCCTACTTTACGGCTTTACTATCGAGTTACTAAGCGTAGCCAATGTTCGTGTTGACCGCTGTTCATTTCCTAAGGTTCTGAAAGTACGGAGCCCCCCTGGGGTCAGCTGAGAAATAAAACTAAACCGGTTTCATAAACTGTTCACACGGATTAATATTCCATGCTCTCGGTTTTATAAACGTGAGCAAAGTTAGAAAGATATTCACAGATTTGAACTTATGGGATCAATTGCTCTATAGCGAAATTATATTAAATCATTTTTATCAAAACGAGACGTCTTCCAACCTGGAGAAATAAGATTGGTCTCTAGTAGCATCTGGCAGTGCTTATGGACCGTCTATAAACTACAACATCGACACAAAAATATCTATTCATTTAATGATTAATAGTGTCTTCAAATTTTATTTTATTTTGTTACGTGCTGTAGTAGCCTACAACTAGGAGGAGACAAGTTACAATTGAGGTAAGTTTGGAGACACTATTCAATCTTAAATTTTTTTGTGTTGGTGTTGTAGATTATAGACGGTCCCATCAGGATTCTATCCCAGAATCTGTGAATGTCTTTTCTACTTTGCTCATGTTAATAAAACTGAGAGCACGGATTATAAATCAGTGCATAAAGTTTAGAAAACCGAGGGTAAGCCCTACATCGTTTTCTCAGCTGACACTAGAGGGACTCCATTATGATAAAAACATTTTTTTTAACTACTTTTTTTTTTCAGGGGTGTGCATCTGTGCCCATGAGCACCCATGGAGGAAAACATAAATCGGTGCTACACATGTGGATCACAGTTCCTGTGTCTAAATAAATAATTGGTTACAATTTTACCAAACTCTGTCACAGTGTGACCTTAAAGGGATTACTCCAGTGATGTTGTGCTTCCATGAGGAAGGTGGGATGGTGGACTAGAGTTAGATTTAAATATTTATATATTTTATATTTCTGATCAAAGCAGCAGAGCCTGATATACCCTGATATAGGTCAAGAAAAGACAGGATCCTACATTTTCCATAATGCAAAACATTTTATAATTTATAATCTTTATTGATTACCTTATGGGGAAATTACAATTTACACTCTGTTGTTATTACACACAACACACAGGCCTGAAATGCACGCACATGCTCAGGTCCTATACATGCACTAATGGAGAGATGTCACAGTAAGTGGGCTGCCAGTGCTGGACAGCACCCTTGCTCAAGTGCACCTTGGCCGTGCCCTAGAGGTGAACTGGCATCTCTCCAACTACCAGTCGACACGTACTTTGGTCCTCCTGTTCTCAACCCAACTCCTTACGGACTGAGCTACTACCATCCCCCCTCAAGTGGGTTTCATAAGACCCTCCCTGCGCATGTTTACCAAAATCAGTGGAGTGGTCCTTTAAATACTTGATACATATTTTTGATACACTTAGTTTTTAGTGAAACACTGAAAAAATACTTAACAGAATGAATATGAATATGATTTTAAATATTTTACAACAAACAAAAATATCAAGATAATACTGTGTTTGCTACCTTGAATGTAGTTTGTCAAGAGATAGATACTAAAGACCTTAAATTCCTTGTTATCTCAGGCTGAGTTTCAGACCAGGGTTACTGTGTCCTCAGAGATTCCAGTCTGGAAGACTGACTGTGACCTCTTCATAATCCCTCCCATAATGTTCTCTTGTAAGAAAAATAACTAAATAAAAAAGTAGGCAAATCAGACCAGAGAAGAACTCCCTGTGCAGCTGTATGCTGTGATTTAATGAGTTCCCACAGTTTGCTCTCTTGAGGCCAAAGCTTAAACTGGGAGGATTAGACTTCCTTTGCTGCTCTGCCCAAAGCTCTTTCTCATCATAAACAGTGAATATCAGGATCAAAGTTTTTGGTTGGTGGTGGTGAGTGATGGGAGTACAGAAACTGTAGAATTGTTTGTCCTGGGTAGAAATCCCCTTGAGAGGTCAGAGAGCAAATAGTGGCAAACAAACCCAGCAGGGCTGCAATGCACTTTTTCAAATAGTCATCCTGGAAAAAGAGATCTGTGGTTTGCGACAATGCAACAAATTTTGCTTCCTTTAACGTTGCTGAAAACAGATTTTTATTATGCGTATGAGTTGACAGTACAGACAATTTCCAGCTGTTCTCCTTTTACTTTTTTCACTTTTTAAATTGTTCAATAACACTTAATGTTTCTATGAACTTTACAAGTCCAAAACAGCAAAAGTATCTTAGCAAGAAAAAAAGAAGAAACCACAGGAGAGGAAATTAAAACAGGTTACTGTGGGTTCATTAGCTGTCACCAGTGGGGAAATGGTAATTAAATAAACAGAAACAGAAAAACTTTGTGCAGAAAGTTGTTCTGTGGTTGTCCTCTATTCAACACGAGAGAAACAACATCACAACAGGAAATGTTTACCTGATGTCTTTCTAAACCAGACTGAAATATGAAAGCAAAAATCACTGCATGTAGAAAGTTGCTTTTCAGCAAACACACACAGAAGGAGATAGAAACATAACTAGAACTAGCTTTCTAGCATGACTGGAGGTACATTTGACAAAACATCTATTTATCATCTTTTTTTTAAAGGAAATTGTCATATTTACCGCACCCAATTGACTCACAGTCTTTTAATTTGCTTCCTCCTAACTTGGTTAGCAACAGTTGTTGTCTATGACAACCTGATAACAACTTTCCACTGCTAAAGGGTCACCCACAATGATTCATATTTTCCTTTTGTTGAAAGCTGCAGCACCAGCTCTACAGTTTATGGTGCCTGGCCCTGGATGTTCTCCAATATGCTACTGAGAATGATATATCATGCTTATCACTTTAGAACGATGTTTGCTATGAATAAACTGTTTTTGTTGAGTTCAGGATTTGTCTTATCATAACATGATAAGATTTTTTTTTCAATCTCAGTCTTACTCAACTGTTGGTATTACACAGTTTGCAAAAGATAAATAAAGTTACCACACATACTTGGTTTCCCAGCCTCATTTATTTGAAGATTTACATGGAATTATCTTCACCACAATCTCAGCTGTTCCAGGAACAGAGAGGACTACATCCGAACATACAGTACTTAATGCTGAAACCTCTCATTATATCTTTACTTATGGCTTTAGTCAAAGATATGTAAAGAAACAAAACATAAAATATGTAACTTAATCTGAAAAAAGGAAAGGTTTGCACACAGTGGAAGAGTGTACCTCTCACACTTTAAATTCAATTTCTACCTTTAATGCAAAATATGTTTAAGCTCAAAAGACATAAACGCCTGTGAGGATTTATTTAAACACAAAGAATAACATTTGAGAAGTTCTGCTGCTTTGTGGGACTTATTATCAACCTGAGGAGAGACATTTCTCTACAGACGTACAAATAGAGGCAAAAAGAGGCAGGTCTCTTGTATTCTGGGTTTGTTTAACACTGAACATGTAATAATACACACCAGTGTTTCCTGTTTTCAAGGGAGAATGTATTATGCAATATATTAACAACCTTTAATATGTATGTAATATGTGGGTGCAGGCTATTTTGCAGGCTTCTGGAAGACTGAGAGATCTATTTTATTTTTCTATTTGTACTGTGTATATACACGTATATTATTTACTGATGGCGACGAGTCACCTTTTAGTTCTACAGGAGGTAAGTGTTTTCTACTATAAAGATAGATTTTGGTTGGAATACCGTTTTAAGTTTCAGTTGACAACGGCCGGTGTCCTGCCTCTTTGAATCTCTATGATCGAGGCACTGTGACACCTAGTAACTGGGACTCACAAGAGCACACCCTGAGAGAAAATGAATACCGTACCTGACCAGCAATGTGCTGTCAACAACAATTTCCCTGGAATAATCAAAATAGTTTTAAGCTATCAAAATATTGAAATTTATGTTCGAAACAATCTACCAAAAAAGCTTTGCTGGAATTCATGTAGCCTATTTAACATGCTATGGTTACTGTGCTTTTCTCATTTATTGTCATTATTAGAAAAATAGATTTTGGTAGGAAGTAATGATGAGACTTGAAATAATGTGTGCATGTGGGTCTTTGCATAGTCTAGTGAATTATCAGTGAATGGTTGACGGCACCAGCTCTGCCTCAGAGGCAAACAGCTCTTTGTACAGTGGAGGGAAAAGAGTGTGAGCAGTGAGCGGGTAACGCAGACTGAACCAGCGCAGCTTCTCCATGTGCAGACTGCACAGTGAACGCAACACTGCCATCCTCTGGTACAGCTGTAGGAACGACACAGACACAGTCAGACATTCCACCCTTTACCACACTGACAAACATGCAGTTTAAATAATAATATATTTGAATAGAATAAATAAAGAGAAAGTATCTGCTCTGTACCTTGTGCATTAGACTTTCTTGGTTGTCTCTGTGTAGAATGTGTGTGAGTCCAAACTCTACGCTTCTTTGCACTCGCTGAACTTTGCCTCTGTCCTCCAAACATGGACGATCTGCACAGAAAGACAAAAAAGCAAAGAGGGATTTATTTTAACGCATTACTGTAAACTCAGATCGTTCAATAGTTGTTCACTGTGGCCAGTTAAAATTACAATGCCTACTAACAGCCACTGGGGGGCAGCAAGGTCATTTGTGTGGAATGGATGGAGAAAACTACAAAGCCAAATGGCCAAAAAAGGGCCAAAAAAGATGCTAAAAGGAGGACTTGTACGTGTATTTAGGTCATAAAAATAGAATGTTTTTACAATTTTTTTACAAATGTTTTGTAATATTGATTAAAAATGTAATTTGCTTAATTTGGACCAAAATGAATAAACTATAGGCTATTTCCAAAATGTTAAATTTTTGGTCTCAAAGATGACCACAGCACATGACAACATAGACCAGGCTAAATCCTGCAGAACAAGAGAAGAAAAATCAACTTCCAAAAGGTAAAAAAAAGTTAATTAAATGTTGCCTGATGAAGAGTTCAAAGCCAGAAATGTGTTGCTTATTTTGCAGGTAACCAACTCTGACTACTGTAGTGTCTTCACACTTTTATATTTTTCAAAACTGATGAATAACATGCAACATAATTGAGAGACAGGTGAGCTGATCTTACCTGTGTTGATCAGCACCAGAGCACTGAATAGAGCGATCTGCTGATCGGTGAGCTTCAGAGCACACATACCATGAGCAAAGTCAAACACTGCTGTGATTAAATCCCCACATGCTGCAAGAAAAGAAACCACAGAGCATTGATAAACCACCGTATATGCATATATTGTGCTCACTGCAAAAAATGATATTAGAACTGCCTTTGTGCTTCAGGTTGGAGCAACGTGTAGAGAAATCCTCACCCAAAGACTTGAAGACTTCAGCTCCAGCAAATTTCCCGTCGAAGAAGACGGTGCTGTTCTCTGTGTTGAAGAAGCGGCTCATCCTGACCAAAACCACCTCCATGGAGCCTGAGTGAAGAGGGAAGATAAAGGATTTGTTAAAAGACGGTATAGAGATTAAAAGTATTTTAGCTTGGGATTGAAGGAGACACTGACTTATTGTAAGTGTCAGGTAAACTCACCAGTCTTCAGGAGAGCAATCTGGTCATTCTGGCTGAGCATACGGAAGCCTGGGATGTGTTTTGCGAACTCCACAACATACTGTACGGCATCAGTCAGTCGGATGGCGCAGTGCTGCCACATATCATCCACTGACTGGGAGCGAGAATAAGATTGTTGAACATAACAAGTGTTGAACATAATGTTCCAATCTACCAAAAAAAGGGACTTAAACTTTAAGTCATCCCACATAAATACATCCTCACGGTCTAGCGTAGCATGTTTCTGTATAAAATAATATATATTATTATATTATAAATATTAAAGCATATGTGCTGCTAAAAAGCAAATTTTAGAAGACTAACAAAGTAATTAACTTTAAATTGAACATCCCGTGTGATCAAAGAGGGAGAAGAAGAGGAGAGGGAAATTATAAACGTTTTCTCAGTTTTCGGTTTGATTAGTCAAACGTAGCCTCAGCCTCAAGCCATCTGAAATGGCATGTTTTGTTTTGAGACTGCGTGAGGTCACACAAATGCAAGAGGAGGTTTGAGAACCAAAAAACAGTCATCGGGTTGGCATACTTTGCTCTGGTAGGCTTGGATCTCCTCTCTGCTAAACAGTTTCCATCTGAGAGCCTGCAGCTCCTCCACTCTGTACTTGCTGGTCTCTCTGTGGGAACGCACAATGCTGGCACACAGCTCATCTGAAACGGGAAAAAGAAGCACTTGTAAATATAAAAAATACAACACAACTTTATTCAAGTTTGGCCACATTGTTGTTTGTTCACCTATGTTTCTCAGAGAGTGAGGATAGAGGTTGTAAGGATCCTCCAGGGGATTGTAGGGATGAATCGCCACCAGATCATGAGATGGCTGTCTGGAGTCAAATTCTGACATGAGGAATAGAGAAGACAAATAAGAAATAAGCAGAAGAGGATGAAAGGAATAGCACACAGTCATGTGTGTACACACATGAGTGCCTCACCTCTTATGTCAGGGTGTCCAATGTTGTCCCCCCTCTCCTGAGATCTCGATGTGGGAGACACACCTGAGCCTCGGTAGATCATACCCGACACCTGCGTCTCGTTCGGGGAGCACACCAGGTAAGGGTGAACATCAGCGTTGTAGGACAGCAGCTCGGCACCCCCAGTGAAGGAGTAGGCTGAGGCCATGGGCTGAAGGAGCTGTGGAGAGCGGTCTTGAAGGGCCTTGGTGGGAAAGGACAAGAGAGAATGGGCGTCTTCCTGAAGCTGTTGCTGTTGTTGCTGCTGCTGCTGCTGTCGGTGCCTCTCCACTTCAGCGATCAGAGAGTCCCGCTGACGTTTGGACATCCGTCCGAACTTCACCGCTGAGGACGACAAAAAATGAACACATAAAAATAACCAAATGCTGTGACTGAAGAATACAGTTTGTGTGTCTGTGTCGGTGTGTTTGTGTCTCACCATCTCTGCTCATGCCCTGGTCTAAGCACTTCTGCAGGCGGCAGTGTTGGCAGCGGTTGCGGCTGGCCCGGTCGATCTGACAGTTGTTCTGCCTGGAGCAGGAGTAGGATACAGTAGGCAGCTGGCTACGCCGGAAAAATCCCTGAAGGGTGGTGAGCATGGCATGGTTAACAGCGCCCGACAGAAACAGGATTTTTGAGGCAGATACAAATATTGATATTTAAGACTTACAACAGTGTAATGGTCACACATTAGCAATTAATATGTACAGTACAGTTTTCTTTATTACATAAACACATAATATAGCCTACACAAACATTTTTTTTAAAGTTTTGCTTTTAAAGCTGTGATAAACAAACTATGTCGCAGGACATTGTTTCTAAATTAGGCTACCTCAAACATATTTGGCATTTCTATGCTCACATTTCTTGTTACTTATCAGTTGAAATATACAATTATTGGCCAATATGTAGGTTAGCTCTTAATATTAGAGGAATAGGTCAACATTTTGGGAACTGTGCTCATTTGCGTTCTTACTGAGAGTTAGATGACAAGACTGATACCACTCTCATCTGTTCAGTGTGAAGCTGGAGCCAGCAACCGGTTAGCTTAGTTTAGGTTACTGTCTCAGGAGGGAACAGCTAGCCTGGTTCTGGCAACCAGGAAGAAACTCCAAGAATTAACTTCACCCGGGCAAGAATTAGTCTGACACATAACCTTTTTTTTTTTACAGATTAAACAAACAATATAACGTTGATTAATTACTTTTAGAGGTGCTGGTAGGGAGATTTTCTACCTTTCCAGTTTTTTATGCTAAGATAAGCAGGCTGCTAGCTGTAGCTTCATATTGAATGGACAGACATGAGAATCTTTTTGTCTAACTCTCTAAAGTGTATTTTCTGCTCCTTTTATACTGATAATTATTTGTGTGTGTGTGTGTGTGTGTGTTTACAGTATGTGTTGCATGCTGTCATCTCACCTTGCAGCCCTCACAAGTGATGACTCCATAATGTACTCCAGAGGATTTATCCCCGCAGATCTTACATGGGATAACTTCAATCTGAGCTGAACAAACAGAAATAAAAAGTAGTTATTTTAATATTTTCAAATGCAGTCCTCTTCTACTTTCCTCCACACAGGTGCCGCTTCACACTCACTCAGATAATACAATACTGAGCAGGATATGAAAAGCTAAAATGTCTCAATTAAATTAAAATAATACAACAGTTTATGTTCTATGAATAATATTATAGAATTCAATATGTTTTCTGATTCATAAATAATTTCAATATCCAATGGTATATCTTAATCTCTATAGCATACAGTTTCTCACTGTGGAAGTAAAATATCCCACAATGACACAGCATATTTTTACCCAATAAAGTCAACAGGAAAGCGATTCCCACTGTGAGAACTTCAGTCTGCTGTACTTCCCCTTAAACATATATTGATTGTTGAGTGAACCAAAGGTATTTTCCTCTCAAACACCTCTTGCGTTAATAATAAAGAACAAAATAACCACAAAAAATTCTGAGGACATGGAATATTTGCAAATGGAGAAAGGCGGAGAATACGAAGGTGTCAACCTCAGAGTCCTTTTAAGTGGTTAACTGGCTTCTCTTTCACTGTGACTGTCCCTCTTTCATGTCATTTCTTTCTTTGTGAATCCTTCTCTGTCTCGCTCATAAAGGACACAGCTGCCAGTAATGCACTCTCTCTACCTTCATCACTGCCAGTAACGGCTCACCCCCCTCTCGCCTCCCCCTGGGCCCCTGATCTCTGCAAGCTCTCACACCCCTCAGTCTTTTGCTTAGTGGCGATTTTTGTCAAAATCTTTTGATCCATTGAAGTATTAGAAATGTCTAAATCCGTGTGTTGGGGAAGGGTGTGAACAGTTGTATAGTAGGCTATGTCCTGACAAACCAATACAATGTTACTGTGTATAATTCACATTATATAATGAATTTAAAAAACATCTCATTAAATAATGACATACATTCAGGAATAGGAGAGTCACGTATTGTCATATTTATGCTAGATAATCTCTCCTTTTATCTATTCCTGTCATCTTCTCTCTCTTCCTTCCACAAATGTAGTGAAGATGCGAGACAAGCTCTTACGTTTGATGCTTATATACAGTAGTATTTGCGTTTCCGTGCATAACTGTGTCACATTTTCTCACGAGTGTGTGTTAGTGTGTCAGTGTGTGCCCTCTTTATCTGGTGCCAGAGGGATCAACGGAAGGCTCCTGAGGAGCACAGCCAGTCTAAGGTGAAATAGACCTTTTAAATGCACACGTAGAGTACAAGCATGTGCGATGAAGCTGAAATGAGAGATGAAATTGCTGTAGCTGCTGCTGCCAATAAAGGTGATTTATTGACCTCAAGATTTACCATGATAAGGATTAGAGTATTTTACAAATTCACCGAGATACTGACACTGTAAAAGATTATTGACTGGATTATTTGGTTTTATTAAACTCAATAGAAACCTTTTCTGCAAGATGAATATCATATCATAACATTTAAAGTCATCAGATAAAGTCACTGAGCTCTGATTATGCTTGCGTTTCTAGCTGTAGTGCAGGATAAGCAGAAAGAACATAAGTGGTCTCTGTATTTTTTCTTTGCTATTTCACTTCTGATTGTCAACCTCAAACAACAGGAAATCCACTGTGACCCACAACCTTTCACTGATCACGCACATAGTCCCACACACAAACACACACAGCAATCACAACGCTTCTCCATCAACTTTCCACACAATCATAGATTTGATCATTCTTTATAAGACAACCTACTGACACAGCACAGTGTCAAAAGCAGGATCAAGTTAATAAATTATCTTTATATTTAGATAAACAAAGCAGATTTTATTATGGTCTCACCTTTGTTATTTTCAGCCACAGGCTAAGACCAATCAAACCCAGCATCTCCTAGTGTGTGTGTGTGTGTGTCTGTGTGTGTATGTGTGTGTGTGTGTGTGTGTGTGTGTGTGTGTGTGTGTGTGTGTGTGTGTGTGTGTGTGTGTGTGTGTGAGAGTGATAAAATACCAAAAAAAGAACTAAACCACCTTTATTTCTTCCATTTGTGTTTTTATTAGTGACAGAGAAGGGTTTTTTGTGGGTGTTTTTCAGCCAATATGGCTGAAAGACCGTGCTTCTTTTACAAATACACGTAAGGTTTAATCTAGAATTGAACTTTTTTTACTGGCAAATGGTTACCTACAGTATATTGGTTTAGCTTCATGTGGTAGGCCTGCTCAACCCCTCAGCATGACCCAATTAATAAGGGTAAAAATATATTTCTGCCGTAAATCTTATGTGCTTATGTGCTCAATCAGTAATGAAGAATCATTTTGTTTTCCAGTTGACCAAGTAGTAGCACTATTTACTTTAGTTACATTATGTCATTGTTAACAATATCTTTATATTTCCACTGCATTTCAGTAACACCGTACTATACGAAACTAACCATGAACACACCACACACAGCTGCATTACATCTTCATACTGAAGAGAGACCAGCCATTTACACAAAACAACTGATCAAATAGATGTCAATTGTTCATCCCAAAATTAATGCATTATGTGCGAGATGATGTTAAGAAGTAAAGATGTTTGAGTACAGTAGTGCAGTGGTGTAAATGTTTTGGTTTGGGTTGTCAAAATAAAAGAATGCCACCTCCCACGCTTCCTCATACAAAGTATACCAGGACACTGCTGTGCAGAGATGGACTGATTTACATCTTTTGATCGGGTTTTAGAATGATCAATGAAAGTCGAAGAACATTTTGTCAGAGTTGTCGTACAAACAACAGAAGCTTCCGTGTATAACGGCAAACAGACACTATGAAACATTCAAGGTGTTATAACTTCCTGCTGAACGCTGGACAATAACTTTGGTTCTCAATTTTGTAATTCTTGTCAAGCTTGATGACAAGACAAAGTAAAGAGTATTACCTCCTAATGTGACAAATCACAGAACAAGCCTGAAAGGGTGGAAAAAGTGTCATCAATATGTATCATTTAAAAGATACTGAGGAAATGAAAATTGAGGAAAGAAAATTTAAGGAACGTCTTGATTTCTGAATTACAACCTAGAAGGAGTTTATTTCAGTTTGCGGTGTCTGTGTCTGTGTGCACGTGTGTGTGTCTGTGTGTGTTTTTGCCACTTAAATTTTCAGTCACAGCCTAAAACCACCTGTCAGCAGTCTGGTCTTTGCACTGTAATCGGACAAAAAAACTAAACTTTCCTTTGACGCAAGCATGAGTGCAAACAAAGTTTGTATGCACACCTCACACACACTCACTCTCACTCACACACACACACACACACACACAAAGACTAACAAATAAACAAATTATGATCCTTTTATTTATCAACAACACCACAGCAAGTTGAATGTTTTTATAACTTGCATAAAATCATTTAAATCATAATTTTTGTCATTATTATTAATAATAAAGAATGTTTTTTGTTGGTGTCGCAATCTACTGTAATATAAAAATAATGCTTTAAAGATTTAAATTTTAGTGACTTGCTGAGGCAAGATGTTTGCATCATTCATCATCACTTAGGTAATACCAAGACCACACTAGATATTATATTGTATCAAAATGCATACAGGGAAGAAAGTAAATTGTGATATCTTGGTAAGTAACAAAATATTTGAATACTATTAATATATAATGCATTCTTTTCTCATTACAAATACAGTAAATTAAAGCTAAATGTCATAACAAATTCAACTTTAGATTCACTGACCCTGCCTTGCAGTGCAGAAAACAAACTTTAAAAGCTCTAAAGATTACTTACGAAAAAAAATTTAAATATTCCTGTCCAAATGAATTTCCTTTACAAGAAATGCTTTGGGAATATCTTAATCCTAACTGTAACCTGAATAAATAAAGATTTAAGACAAAACCTAAAAAGAGAGATAAACAAATCATAACTATTTATCATCAGATTAAATAAAAGTTATGAGATAAGAGGTATTTCTTACCACCCTTCTGTATTGAATATTTTGTTACTATACATTTCTGGTTACATATATTTTAATGCTGACTGCAGGTCTACAGCTCTTTATGTTTTTGAATCAAACTGTGTTGGCTGTAACATAAATGTGAGAACTCAGTAGGAGTTTCATTCATTATTTGAAGACAATAACATAGTGAGAACAACTGCCTACAGTAAGTTATCTGAGAAAAACGAAATTGTCAAAGCTGATCTGAACACCCATTAGCATCAGATTTACCATATTTTACTTTGAAGCTGAACTTGGGGGGGTGTTAAGAGGTAATGTTTTGACAGTAGCAAAGGGTGAATCAGCTCAAGTGTTATAATTCTTTTACCATATTTTGGGGGGGAATGTGTCACCTGCGATTTTGATGTTAGCTTTGATCTAAAGCCAACCGCTTTTGCTGCTTTGGAAGTGCAGAGGAACAAGGAAATCCTTTCTGATAAAGGAACTGTATAAGAATCTACACAGGAATCTCCCGAACACAACAACAAAGCCATACAAAATGTGTGTGTGCGAAAATTCGGACAGCATGAAGTGAGTGTGTAACATCAGCGAATTAGATAATAAAATGTTTACTGCTTAAATGAACACACAAAAAGTAATATTGTCAACAATGGGAGCCTTCTTTTCTCTTTTTCATGCACACAGTATCCACACACAGCTGCAGGGCTGAGATATGCTATATCTAGGCGCCATCTAAAAACACCTGCAGATCCGTGTGTGCTTCTACATCTATATGTGTGTGTATGTGTGTGTGTGTTTGCTTGCTTGCATGTTGCAATAGAGAAAGAGTGTGTAAGCAAATTGCATTGAAAGATTAATCATGTCTCTTCATCTGTCTCTTCTTTGCTTCTAGGTGTTGTGTGTGTGTTTACTTTGTAAAGGAAATCACATCTTTTGAATCATTTTCATTATCACATTTTTACAATAATATCAGCATTTCCTCTGCATCCTGTCTACTGTATGTGTGTGAAGTCAGTCCATTCAAACTGATGCACTGTGGTTGTGAAGCATCCTGTTTTCCTGTCACTCTTGTTTTAAAGTATTCTGTGGAAGTGTTTGCATGTATGAAATTTGTTTCAAGACGTATACATTTTAACTTTTTGTTCTTCTTATCTTGTTCATGTGGGAGGCAGAGAGAGAAGAAATATCTGAGACATGATTCAAATCTTAAATCTATCATAGAGAGCTCAGAATTGAGTCATGTTACCAAACCCTAAAACTGAAACACATATATTGATGTGAACATACCCAACAATCCGCCAGTCTTGAACTCTGGAGAAACCCAATAAAGTTTCAAAACAAATATGAACACCTGCGTTCATAAGGTGTACTTTAAACTGTATGTACACGCGTGTGTGTATGTGATTTGTTACAGAGCTACTTAAAATATGGCTGATTAAAGCTTAAACATCAAATACATGTTTAAATCAACTTCAGGTTTTCCCTGTGCGACCCAGTATTAATTTAATGAAAAGTGGAAAAAGCTTCATCACATTGCATGATAAAGTAAAAAAAAATGTTGAGGTGTTTGAACCCACGGATGTCAAAGTGCATGTTAATTCAGATTAAAACCTAAACATGACTGACATTAGACATCTTTATAACTACATAGTGCATCAGAAGCATCAGGTTGCAGTAATCACTTTTGATAAACTATAAAATCAGGATCGAAGAGAAGCTTTGATGAGTAAAAAGCATGTATTTAAAGTAATTGATAACACATCTTTGATTGAACTGCCCACACATACATACACACATACACACACGCACATACACACTCACACACACATACACACACACACACTAGAGAACTTCATCCCTACCTCGCATCATCCTCCACTTGTCTCGACGTGTGTCCCACTTTCACAAACTCACTTGTTCTCTCACTTTGTCTAACAATACGCTTTCTTTTTAAACTTTTTTCACACCACCTATTCTTTCAATCTCTCTTCTCTTTCCGTTCGTCCTTTAGCGACCCGGGTCAGGTGCTCCCTGCAACTTCAGCACACATATTCAGACTTCTGAGTGTCAGTCACCGCCTCACCTTCCTTGTTAGCGTGTGAGTGTGTGTAAGTGTGTGTGTGTGTGTGTGTGTGTGTGAGAGTGAGAGAGAGAGAGAGAGGAGAAAGAGACAAAGAAAGGGGGGGACTGTCCCCTGCCCTGGCTTCTTTTTTCAAGGTACTTTTTCCTTTTACCTTTGTTGTTATCCTTCTCCCCCTCACTCTACACGTTTAAAATAAATAGTGTTTTATAGTGTCTGGCACCTTTAAGACTCTCCCTGAGAATTTAAATCAAACCATTTTCAACAGGAATACCTGGGGATCCAGTTAAACATGTAAGTTACAGAAGGATTTCAGTAAAGTAAAATTGTGTTTATTCTCAAACTCACACTTAAGATTTGAATTGTTTTTTATTTTTCCGGTCGAAGCTTATGATGCACATGGGTGTTTCAAGAAAAGTATTGAGATATTTTTTCCAAAGTAAAAGAATGAGGGTTATATCATATTACTGGACTATTATTACTGATGCAATTAATCTCAATGGAAGGGGTACATGTAAATGTAAGCAGCATTTCAATATTCCAGCTGGACGAGGTGGAGGACATTTTAACTACTTTATACAGTTTAATCTATAACAATGCATCATCTATATTTCATAGTAATTGTGTCAGATAAATGTAGAGTAGTATCTCTCTGTTAAATGTAGTGGGGTAGAACAACAAAGTGGCAGAAAATGGAAATACTCAAGTACCAAGCTACAAGTACCTCAAAATTATAGTTAATTACATTACTTATGTACTTATATATACTTAGTTATCTTTCTCTCCCTCCATCATCCCTCCATCTATAGCACCTGACTGATGCACCGAACGACACACGATCACCATGGCGCTCTATCTCAACCCCCCCACCCCACCCCACCCCACCACCTCCGAAACAAAATCCAACATCATTTCTCCACTCAGTCTGGTTTCATATACATGTGCTCTTACTTACAAGCAACGATCAATAAAAATCGGTATTATTTAAGTTCAATATGTTTATCATCACACCACCTAACATGAAGGTTGGCGGTGTATCTCCAAACATGATAACACACCCAGGTGTGCTAAAGTTGTGGCAGAAAGTGTTAAACCAAAGAAGTTAAAAAAAGACGAGATGTTATCGCTGTCATCTGCATTCAGATGCCAAGGTGCCACAGCCATAGTAGTTGGTATTTTCATCAATCTGTGTGTGTGTTTGTGTGTGTGTGTGTGTGTGTGTGTTTATGAGAGAGGGGGGCAGCACAGGTGCAACACACAGCACACACACTGTGTTGCTAATGGCCCAACTCCAGCGACACCACGCGTGTGTGTTTGCCTGACTTGCTATACAGGTGCAATGTTGTATGTTCACAAACTATAACCACAATGCATGCACAAATATCTAGCACAAACTCAATGTCATACACACACACGCAAACACACAGTATTCCATAGAGAACTTACTCAAATGAGTCTTCTTGGACACGGCTCCTCCTGACAAGACAAAATATAGTTAGTGTTACTGTATATCTAAGGTTTACTACAAGCTGTACTACATATGAGCATCCGGTCAATATTTGAGAAACAGAACACGCAGTGTGCTCAAAAGCTTCACTCAGGTTAAACCTCAAACTGAAACCAGGACTAAACAGCACACTGGTGTCTAGGATTGTTTAAATTCTGCCAGTTTTAGAAAAGAGCTAAGTACATTTACGCAAGTACAGTTTTTTCTTGTACTTTCCTGAAGTATTTGAATTTATTTTCTGCTCCTTTCACTTCTAATTCACTACATTTCACAGATAAATGTACTATACTAAACAATCACAAAAACACCAACTACAACATGAAAGTGCCGCTTACAGGTTAAAGCATCAATAACAACGGTTCAATTATATAATATAACAGTTAGAGGGGGTGTTCTGCATAATAAATATTTTTTATTTTAATTTTGTTGCAAATACTTCTGCTACTTTAGTAAAATTTAAATTTTGTATTGCTAATTTTACGGGTTAGTGCAGGTAACAATGGTGTAATAATAATAATAATTCTTTTAAATATAATTCTTTCAATAGTTTAACTTATTGTGATGGTCAAATACGCACATAGCATCTTACTATGTGACATTGTAAAAATGAAATGCACAGGGTTGGCTTTTCATCAAGGGATTAAATAAAACTAGTATGAAATGTGACAGAAACTAACCCGGGGTTCAAGTTACAGATTCAGCTGTGATAAACTCTTCATTGTCAAATCCTGAATGGCAGTTTGGTGCAGGGTTTCAGTATTTTTTCCAATGTACAAAGGCCTATGGACAGATAAGAAGCCTCACCGATAATAGAGAGGTAGAATTAGAGGATTCCTATTTACACTGCTGTGTGTCTATGTTTGTGTGACTCTTCGGCGCGCATAAATACACACACACACACACACACACACATACACACACAGCAGATAAAGGCAGAGGAAGGTGGGTGTCTGTGAAGCAATAGGTCCTATTTTTTGTCTGCCTGTTTGACCACAATTGTGAGAAAGTCTGAATTGCAGTGTGAGTAAACACACGGAGGGTCGATTCTGAACCAAGGGGGTTTATTTCTGGACCTGTGTGTGTGTTTGTGTGTGTGTGTCAGTGTGCGTGTGTCTGTGTGAGACAGAGAGTTTTGAAGGCAGGGGAGATAAGTATCAATGGAAGACATATAGGTAGCTGGTCTTTGTCTGCTGCCAGATCAGGCCCTCTGTGGTTTCCACTGTTTTCCTCCCATCATCAAATCAGTTTTGCTTCATAAGCAGAAAGCATGGAATGAAAGCAGAGCAGTGCAGTGCATGCACACATGGAAAATGTAAAGAAATGTCAACACTAACTGAGAAAATGTTTGAAGGGGATTGCTTAAAAAAAATCATACTTTTTTGGGCTAAATGCATTTTTATTCTTTATCATTTTAAATAACATAAGCATTGCACATTTATATGGTTTCAGCAAGTAGTGTGATGAGTGACTGTCCTTTTTTTCATTAGTCAGTTCCTCAAAATATACTAAGATCATTTGTAAATTGTTTTTTATATAATTACCAAATAACTGCACTCCCACTTAAAAGATTAAAGCAGTATGTGGTTTGTGCTTTCACATACAGAAATGAATGAGCAAGGTTAAATAATTAAAAAAGTACCTGCAACATACTGACTTTCGGGCTACGCAATTGTCTTTTCAGAAATGTGGTATTATTATTTAATTTTGACTTATTGATCTCTACACCAAATGGAATAATGGTTTGCAGTCTGTGTCTAGTGGTAGGTAAAAAAAACTAATGCAATGACCAAAGTCAGCTTTTTTAAAAACTAAATGTGACACAGCATGCACACATTTAGTAAGACACACCTGTCAACAAGGCCACACACACACACACACACACACACACACACACACACACACACACACACACGACTACATGATTACAGGGGCACAAACATTAACACCACTTAATCAGTCAAAAAAATCTCCCTAACATCTCTACACTCTGACATCTAAGCTGACTGCTGAAGTGACAGTTGCTGCGTTACATAACAGCAGTGAAGCTACTCTCTGAACCCAGAGAGTAGGCCGATAACTTTGCCTGAATATAAACCATGAGCCATACAGCACAGAAAAGACACGAAACATAAATATAATAAAGCCAGATTAGCTACTTTATTACCTTCTCATTACTCTTTCATGCCAAAATAACATTATGTAGTGTAAGATCAATCACAAAGGCAGATGGTGTTTTAAGTCTATGATGGTTAGGATAACTAGTTCAAAAGTAAATCGGAAAATAACAACAAAACAGATCAATATATAATAACAACATATTAAATATGTAATACAAAAAAACACATGTATACATTTACTTTAAAGCAGACCTGATAGGTAGGTTTGGATATTGCTCAGGGTAATGTCAGGTTCATGAATCATGAAGATGTCATAAATGTAGCTTAGCAGTGACCCCTAACAAACAAAAGATCCATGTATATCAATCTTACAATCCACCAGCAATCAATGGAGAAAACTAAATTTGGGGCAAAATGTATTTTTGCTTAAAAAAAGAAAAAAAAGAAAAAAGGTGTGATATAATAAAAGTGTGAAAAGTGTGTTTGTCACATTAAACAGTTTGTCACGTTAGAAAGGTCAAACCGGTTGTGAATTTTAGATCTGAAAGTATTTTTGCTCCATATATTAATTTGAATTAAGATTCAAGAAATTAGCAGACAGCCGAAGTGGCCTTGCATGCTGGAAATCACTTTAGTTTACAGAGAGATTCTACTGTGTTACTATTGTGACAACAAACAGATATTATGTTCACAAATGACTGCAGAATAACATATAGAGTATATGGAGAAGAGGATTGGACCCACAATAAATCCCTGAGGGACGCCACAGACAGTTTGTAAACAAAAATGAACAGGAGCAGAGTTTTACATAGAGGCAGGAGGAAATGCAATGTGGAGCAGTACCAGAGACTTAAACCCAGCGCTCGAGAAAAATGAGAAGACACCCACAACAGCCACTAAAACCAAGACACTCATCACCTTAAGAAGAGCCATCTCAGCAGTATCAAAAACTGTACAACCACACTGAAACTCCACTTTGACCAGATTGAAACACCATTACAGCAGTTCCAGGAGCTATTAAGTTAGCTGATGTTGTTCTTTTACAAAAAACTTTAACCCCTTAATCCTTACACCCTATGTAGCTTTTATGTCGTTATTTTTTGGTTTTATTATTATTTGGTACATTTGGTATATTTTGACATCTTCATAAGAATTTAAGATTCTGTGGGTTTGAACAATATTGGGCTGCACAGTATGAGCTGACCCAAGGCAAGGTACTGAGGTTGAAATAGTTCAATAACAATTGTGGTATGACAAAAAGACTAACCTGTGTTTCTCTACAGTACAATTGGGTATATGATTACATTTCAATTAAAAAATTTAAATATCTACCACTTGAAAATATAAAAAAGACAATTTGGACCATAGCTGTGTATATACTTAACTCATAATTTAAAGTGTGTTTTTGCGCTTGTCCTCTGTTAATCTCTACATCTGAACTATAGTCTAAGTCAAAATACATCACTTAATTTAAACAAACAGGGGTGGAATGTAAGCATAACCAATCAAAACTATCTGCAATGCTCCGTATCACTGGCATTGGTGAACTGTCCATTTAAGTAAAATCTAAAATGCAGGACTTTGGGTTGTAATATAGTATCATTCAACTGTGATCCTGTTACTATTACGTGAGTAAAGGGTATAGATGCTGTTCTATCACTTTAAATAAAAACACTTTATTCTGTTCACTGCACTTACATATACACATACAAACTCTAGCAAACTGTGCTGCCATGATATGAGAGTAGAAAGGTGTGTAGTGGGTCTCTGTGGGAGAAAGGGTGTCTTGTCTCAAGTGCCAACAGTTTGATTTCAGCCAGGGAGAGGCTTTGAATAGTAAAGCATTGACCAAAAACAGAGGCAAAAATAAGAACTAATCCCCAAGGATTACTCAGGCTTACTGCCATTCTTACCCACTCACAGCACCTTAACCACACTCAAGTGAGAGGGATGAGGAGGGTTAAAGATGGATGAGAGTGGAGGAAAAGAAGATAACAGTGAACACAGTGACAGGAAAGACAGAAACAGAGAGTCAGTCGGCGCAGGAAAGGTGATCAGAGTGAGATAAAGAGTAGGAAGGAGGAGATAGATGTGGGTGGGAGTGTGCAAAGAATGGCATGCTGGCAGATAATGTTTGCTTTGTGTAAGAGAGAGGGACATAAAGATACAAAATAACACTTTAGAATGTAAACATAAGAATAAACCTCAGATTAAACAAGTTGCATGCTACATGCAAAGACGTTGCAGTTTAAACAGCCCATACATGCTGCAGAATAAAACCTCAGTGATGGATCCTCTTACCTCTTTTAATGGGGTTGTCAGCGGGGGGCACGTCGGGCTCCTCATATTCCATAACTCTTCTGTCAAAACAGTGGGTGGCCCTACACACTCTCAAACACACACAGAAACCGCAGACGCCTGCCAAGTCAGTCGGTTTTGAACTCCACCTGCCGCCATTGGACTCGGACGATAACGTGACAAAACTCGAGCTCCTACTACCTGTTGGTTGTTCTAGCGCCCGGGCCGGCGCAGGCATTTGAAAACATGCACTGCCATTTCGCCTTCTTTTCTCTCCTTACAGCGGGTCCCAAAACTCGTTCGTCATCTTCTTACCCCTCTCTGTCAGCAGCCCTTTATTCAGCAGTAGGCCTACACCTCCTCTTGTGTGGTTGTTTTGAAATAATTTAATTCCCCCGAGGCAGCAGCAGCAGCAGAGAGGAGAGAGTGCAGCTGGACCGGCCGGCCGTTCACAAGCCTTGCGCCCCGACCCCCCCCTCTGGACTCTCTGTGCGCCCTGGCCGTCCCAGGCTGGAGAGAGTTATGTCACCGACTGTTACGTAATAGCAGCGGATCGAGTTTTGCTTTGTAGTGCTCAGTTGAGAAATATAATCCCATGTTGCTGTCACAAATTTCCGCCACGATCATGGAGAAACACAATGTATAAACGACATTACATTTCAGTAAAAGTAAAAGCCTTTTACTTCACATTAGGGGGGGGGGGGCATCATACAATTATTAATTTGGAATGAAAATCATTCAATATGATCTTCATATGCCGGTATAGTGTCTTGTTAAGACCACCTTCAGTGCTCTGTACATGCAGTGGGCTATTTATAGAGAGTTATCATTTTATCTGAGATAGGACAACTGCAGACACAAAGAAAACGATGAATAATCGATATGTCTTCTCGGTTTACATCATTGTGGTAAATGTTCCTAAGACATGCCACTTACACTGGGTCCAGACACACGAATAGCCTGTCGGTGGTGGAATGTAACTAAGTAGCTACATTTACTCGAGTACAATGTTGAGGTATTACGTTACTTTATACTTCACCACATTTCCGAAGCAAATATTGTACTTTTTACTCCATTACATTTATCTGACAGCTGAAGTAGCCTAACTTTACATAATTAATTTACCTAATATTTAACAGACACAAGCTTTTATAAATATGATGATGAATTCCTATGTAGAGGGTAGTGTATCTGTTCCACCTCTAAATGCCAAATTAAAATGCTGCTTAAATGTTGCATTACTAAGAATGTTACAGTGTGTTACAGTTACTTCTAATACTTTAAGTACATTTTGTTGATAACTATAGGGGCCCACAAAACATCCAGATAAGTCGGGCAATTCTTTTTTTTACCATTACTAATTACTCAGTAAATCTAAAAGTCAGAAACCACATGGTCATTAGTTAGCAGAGCCCATCTTATTACTCACGACAAAATCTTCCGAGTGGTTGTAAACAGGAACGTAGTTTTATTTGATTGACATTCACAATGGTCTTTGATTAATGTTCTGTCAAATTACTAATTGATAGCTGTTTCAATACATTAGGCCTGTTCAATAAATGGACCCATTACTAGTTCTCTGCCAAAGGTGACCCGTAATAAGATAGCTGTTCACTGTCATGTCACTGACAGACACCTCACCATCCTGCAGGTGCTTCCACTTTTAAAAATTACAGGTCAAATTAAATTGAATGTAAGTAAATTATTCTAGGCTAAAATATAAAGTAAAAATCTATTACGAAAGTGCTACAGTGGACAGAGCTTGTTGTAGGTGGTTTTAAATGAACGATGAAAACAACTGCCCCAACCACCCCCCACCCACTTCCTCAAACCCAACTTGACCACATGACTCTTCTGGGGAGAAGAAATAACTGATGGTGTTCATTTTTTCATTTGTGCTGCATCCGCCACCCATGCCCCACACACACGCACGCACGCACGCACACACGCACACGCACACACACACACACACACACACACACACACACACACACACACACACACACACAAGAAACTAAGGTAGTATTTCCAACTGCACTTTACTGAGGTTAAAGATGTGAGGGGCCCTCAGAAGACCACCAGGCCTGTACTGATGAGCCCATATACACTCAGAAACCACACATCAGACCAAACTGTGTGAGAACTAAACTGAATTATTCAAAGCACATTGCTTAAAAAACAAGATAGGCCTACAAAAGAATGATATTATTAGTATTATAAGTTGTATGTGATATAAATCAGTGCGCTTTATCAGAAATAATTCACAGATATAACAAGCAGTGACTGAGAACAACCGGAAATATTAATAGAAAAGACACATGTTAAAGGTGCTCTAAGCGATGTTGGGTGACGTTACTTCTTTTTGACGTTCAAAGTATTTTCTAACAAAAAGGGAATAGCTTGCCCCTCCCTCCTCCTCATCTCGTCCCCTCCCCTTCACTTTTGTGCTTCCTCGCACTAACCCCCAACCCCCCAAAATGCTACTTGTCGGTTATTGGCTGGAACGCTGGAACACTGCTTGTGTATGCTTCGTGGTGCAGGTGGGCACGGTTTATTTTTTTGCCAAACCCCATAGACTGTCGTGCTAAAATATTAATCGTTTTTTGTTTGGCCTTTTCTTGCTTAGATTTTGTAAAAACAAAAAACAAAATAGACAGTAACATTCATTGACCTAGGTACCGTAACCAGAAAATAAGTTTTAAATTATTTGCAAGGTGTCTGCCTCCCAGTTTATGTTATGTTAGCAAGCAAACTTTAGCACAACAAAGTACTGCTTGCTGGCAAAGTGCTAATTTCAAATTTTAAAACAACACTTTACAAATGGCTAACCCCATCATTGTAACCAAAGTATGTCAGTAAAGTATAAGTCAGTGAACTAGCATGTCGCTACTCCCCACACTAGGCTGCTTGAAACACCGACTATCAACACACAGGACGAATTGACCAATCACAGTCCTTGACGTTGCCTCGACGCAAAGTTAACATTTTTTGAAGGTGCACTTCGAGCTACGGCGGAGGGCTCGGAGAAGGTTTTGGGGCGACGCAAAGGGGTCTGCACGCTGTTGATTCGACGTAGAAGCATTAAACAGCCTTAAGTGTTGCGTAGCATAGATACGTGCCCATAGACTGTTCAATAATATACGGTCTATGTACGTGCCTGATCGAGAGCCTGGCCATTCATACCGGATGTGCAAGAAATAGAGGAGACACCGAAACTATCGCTGCAGCGTACAGGCCTATGCAGACGCTACGCACCCGGTGTAGCTAGACAGATTGGATAACATGGGCGCCAAAATGAAAATAGTTGCTATACGGTGTGTTCCAGCTGTAAGTCATTGACAGTTTGGGTAAAATTAAGAGCTGTATTGAAGCCTGGTGGTTGCTGGCTGGGTTGGAAGGTGACAAAACATAGTTAGAAATGGTCACAAAACTAAAAACACAAACATTTTGATGTTAAATAATAAAAATGTCCTCCTTAGGACAATTTAAACTCATTCTCTCTTTGTATGTAATTTTATGATTGTTCCATTGCTGCAGGTCAGTTGTTTAAAGCAGCGAGTTCTGTTCCCCCAACATGTAAACATTAGTGTTACAGCATGATATATTAATATTACTTTCACGTTTCATAGTCCAATATAAAAATCAAAGAATGCAATGTCTTCAAACTATAGTTAGTACAGTGTGAATACAACCTAAATAGTGCTCCATATGCTTTCAAGTCTTTCAGAAGTGCACTTCTTCAGCATCGTGGTCTGCAGTAGCTGCTTGAGCAGCACTGATCTCTGTGATGTGGACAGTGTTGCCGGCATATCCTGGCATGCATCAGTCATTTCTGACTGTTGTACATGTTCAAAGTGTCAGAGTGAGTGAGACAAACCAGCCTATAAACAAAATGACACTGCTATCATGATGATTTTAAGTTTGAACCCTTTGTGTCTCTGTTGTAAGTCATTATATTCTCATGGCATACAAATCCACACCTTGTATTTAAATATGACCACATCCACCACATGGTGGGGTAACAGTTAACAACCCACACCTGAAAATATAACTTAAAATGTGTAAGAAGCCTGAAACTCAGTCTTGTTAACTAATGCATTACAAATGTTCAATCTCTTTGATTGCACCAATTTGTCAAAGTGATAGCTAAAATTTTGTTTAAAATAAATTTAAAAAATACATAATCCTTAATAAAAATGCATAAAATACTGACAGACAAAAAGCAGCACATGACATTCTTTACTCATCTTTGGCAAATGAATTAAATGGCATATTTTTGTACAAAATCCTGACTTTCATCAAATATAGGAATAACAGTGTTGTTAACAGTTATGCAATTTACTATATTATGCTGTTAGTTATATTAGCAGTTTAACTATCAAGTTTGATCATAGGATTAATTAAAAGATGCTTTAGATAGTATATAGTTTTGCATGCTCTTTTGGCAAAATCTCATTGCAATCCTATATCCAATTCAAGACCCAGATCCAATTGCAAAATACTCTTGCTTGATCTACTGTACATAATTAAATTAAGTTGACTTTACTCAAAGATTTTTTGTAATGTTAAAAAAAATTAAGTAGTTTATACAATGACCAGTCCTGCTTGAGCTACAAAATTATCTGATGCAAAAGTTTCCTTAATTCTTTTAAGTGGTTCAAGCAGGACATTTTTATCAGTGTGTGCGTATGTGTTCGTAGTAATTACAAATTTGCCCTTGTTATTTATAAGGTTGGAAGCAAAAACCTTAAAAAGAAAAGTAATGCAATTTTCATTCCCTGTTACAAACAATTTAACTCATTGACAAATGAATAAACATGTGGTTTGCTCAATTCATATATTACCAATAGGTAAAGCTTTATTGGAGGAATCAAAATAGTCATTATCAGTACATTTTGGGAAACAATCTCACTTCCAAAGGCCCCAGTGTGACATAAAACCATTAATATTGTAAAAGTTACAATAAATAATGCCCTAACATTTAGCTCAATAAACTATGTTTAGATAAATACTGTTGATGTGTTAGTAACACTAAGCAGAGGTAATAAAGTAAAGGTATTTAATGAAACTGTACAGTTTGTTGGTAATAAGTTATAACCAGCAGAAAAGTATGGATGTTAAGATATGATCAAATGTCATATTTATCATATATATATTTTATTTATTTTATCATATTTACACACACACACACACACACACACACACACACACACACATTAAGGCCTCAGCTTGCTGACAGTGCTTGTGTCACTCTCCCAGTAGTAGGTGGCTGAAATTGATTGACAGGAACAGTGCTGCACAAGAGGCATGAAAGAAAACATACAGAAGATCAAAGAGCAGACATGGGACCAACTACAAGCTTTCACACCAACATGTCCCATCAGACACGTGTGGATAAAAATGTACTTTACCTGTTGTTTCTGTGTGCAGTTTGGAGCCATCGCTGCTGGTCACGTTACATGAAATAAACGTTTTTCTGCCTTCTTTCTTCTCCAGAGAAGATTCAAGCAACACTGTGCTCCCCAGTGGGATGGGGCTGAGGACAAGACAAGTGTTTGTCAGGGCAAACTGATCATGAATAATAATAGTAATACAGTAAATACTAATTATGCTCCACAGACTGCTCATCCTGAGCACCTAATACTGAGATGAGATTAAATTAACATCAGTATATATTGCTGAATATAGGGTGTTGGGTCTTCAAAATGTACAGAAACCTTTTATCTATCATTATGCTAACCAATGAAAAAATAACATTTCCGGTAAGATATTTTACATTGTGTTGAATATTTAAACAAAGCTACACATGTTAATTCTGCTGCACTATGTATGAAAAAATAACTATATCTATTTACACAACAAATTGACTTTGCATGTGTTTAAAATGTATTCTTACTGTACCTGCGGTAGTTGATGTTAAGGTTGGCAGTCATTACGGGTCCAGAGAGTATAGTTGCATGAGTACCTGTCACAGTATCAATCATAGTGGCTATTGCCCCCCCGTGGACATGTCTGGAAACACACACAATGCTATTATACAGTACAGCAAATACAACCCAAGTTCTAGGATTTAAAAATAGCCTATTTTATAAAATTATTCCTTTTGATTGCATTATCGTCATTTTGTCTTTATTTAAAAGTGGATAATATAGAGGCAGACAGAAAATGGGGGAGTGTGAAGGGTATAACTTGCAACAATGGTCTGTGGCTGGAATCCTCTACCATGGTGCCCCAAACTAGCATATCTCAGACCAAGACTTAAAATCGTTTAAAATAATAAAATGTAAATGTATTCATGGTAATATTTTGTTGTTTTCAGTGTAGAGTACTGTTAAGTATGTGAAACTCCCCCCATATAAATGTATAGAGAAACATAAATGGTTATCTCACCCTGGTGGCCCCTCCAGAAGGTGTCCAGCCTGGAAAATACACATACACTTCTGCTCCTCACTGTTGACAAACAAAACATACTCAAATGCTGCCCCCGGGTCTCTGATGTTCCGGGTAAAAAGACGAGCTTTTGACTGGATTATCTTACTAAGATACACTCCACCTGACGGAAAAACACACAAGTGAACTGTCAACAGTTATACATTTTGAGTCATGTTTTTGGCCACCTAAAAGTCCAATATTCATATATTTTTCACTGAAAATGTTTCACTGGGGCTGAACACAACACTATGAGATTAATGACAAATTAATGACAAACCAGACAGCTAAAAAATTTGATGCAGGTTTGTGTGATAATTATCTGTAGGTTCATCACTATGAGAAATCCCTTCCAAAACAATGTGACAATGTGGAAGGGATTTTTCATATATATGTTGTTCAAGTACAAACAATAGTTTACGATGAAGATAAGTTATGCATTACTAGATGATAGGCCATGTCCACTCAAACAAGTCATGACCAAACTGTGCCCAGGCCTAGAACATTTAATCAATAAATAGATATTTTGTGCACTTTTACCCGTAGCATACTTGAGGAGGCGATTGTAGCTTGGCAGTCTCTGCCACGGTCCTTCCTGTTTCTCTCCTCCCTCCGTCTCCACCTCACACTGACTGTTATAATGCTCGTACAACCGCATCATTTCCGAGCCCCATGAGGAGTTAGGCAGGCTGAAGTCCCGGGGCTTGGAGGAAAAGAGCGATGGCAGCGCCTGGTGAACAGGAAAATGCTTTACAACCTATGTCTACTACTGGATCTGGGACTGTGTTGGCTGTGTTGCGACAGGGAATGTTATAGAATTATGTAAAAAGTGGAACAATAGAAATTTGTCATCCATCCTACCATTTCTACTGAGGTCTCTATCCCTTTAATAACTCTGGTTGTATTAGGCCCTTGGAGGCAATGTTGTAAATCCAAGCTAGGGCGTAATTTCCACTGGTAACACAGGGGACATGTCCTCCCCACTTTTGAAATTCGTTACATTATTTTATTTAAAAATCTTGGTGATCTGCCACTATTTTAAACAATAAAGAAAGTAAGCATCTTTTTCTTGTACTATTGTTTTCTGGAATAATTTATCATTATAATCAACATAATTATTTTCTGGATTTTGTATCATCATAGCCCCTAAACTTATGCAGAAATGCAGGAAATGGGATTCAAATAGAAAACATTTTTGGCAAAGGACCCCCAGACCCCCTGTTTTGTTTCCCCACAACTTCTCAAACCAAAGTTTGAATCCAATACATATGGCACTGCTGAATTTACAGATATTCAATGTGATGTGTGCATTGGTTTATTAACAGATGTTCCCAGTATGTTATTTTGTTTCTATAAACCCATTCTTAATTGCACAATGTTAAATATATATGCACTCTTTAGGTACACCTGTAAAATCTAATGCATCCAACAGATCAGCCATAATTATACCTTTACAATGATAATATTGTTCAGTTTTATTTAACAGGGTATGGTAGAAATCCATATAGATAAAGATATGTTTGTGTCTAGAAGATCACAAGAAGAGCCATACACACCTGTCTTTGTGACCTTGTCTAGCCTATTGGAACTGCAGTGTTGTACTGGACTGCGTTACATCAAATCAGTTTCTAATATTCTTCCCCCTCGTGTTTGTAAATGGGATTGACAAAATATTAAAAACACCTCTCAATATAATGCAGTACAGTTCAACACCCCTGCAAACTACAACCTCAATAACAAACATTCAGTTAAATTAATACTGTACCTCTCTGACAGTGTCAATCAAAATGGAACATTAACTAACAACTTAGCCATTGTATAAAGTGGCCACGTATTTGTAATATTGCATTATAAAATTATTATATGATATTGAATGTTATGTAGTATGTTACCCACATCTTATAGTTCCATTCATAAAAATACGTAACAGGTAAATAATAATAATGATTTTTAACTATGAGGGCTGCAGAATTTTGCACTGACTTTTTTGGTTGACTTGACTTACAGGAACGCACACGTTTACATTGAATCACAGGCTGAACCCATCACTGAACTGAGAAACATCTGGTAGCACTGAGAGGAGAGTGAGTTCACAGGGCACACAGATGAAAATCCCATTCATAAAGATGCAAGCAGTCCTTTAAAGCACTTTCATCAAAACAGTGTACATTCTACCTACCACCATGGTCCGTACAAAGGTGGTCCCCCTGACTGAAACGGTGGTAGGCGGGTGTCTGAGTTGAGTCTGTGTAGATGAGAGTGAGCCGAGGCGTTGAAAGCCTTTGTATATTCCACCAAGGCTCCTTGCCATTTGTACACTGTTTAAAATGACGACGATGGTGAAAAAGCTTTCACAGAGACCAAGCAGCCTGTATTTTGATGTCTATAACTGATTGTGTAACGTTAACGGTTATAAGGCTAGCACCGTAACAAAGGGCTGTCGATTTAATAACAACTGATTTACCGTAAAAGAATATAATTATATACTTTTAGAATGTTTAACACATATTCCTGTTTGGCTGTCTCAAAAACTAAAACTACGGCCCTATTGTTTTACCGGTGACTTTCATGGTGTCATCAGATTCATTCAGCGCCTGTCAACTTCCGGTACGAACAGCGTCATTGAATCACGTGATTTACACCTTGCATGTGACTTGCTGTACGTGGTTTCAATCATAGACATAATAAAGAGTAGACGCCGCATTGGCAGGCTGAGCGCGAGAAATCCAGCCGCCATCTTGGACCGGTCATACTCGTTACTTGGCAGCAGAAGATACAAGATGCCAGAGCACTGTGCAGCATATTCCTGCTCAGATCGGCGTATTTTTTTATCTTATCTCTTTCACTCTGGGTTCTGTGAAGCATTTTGTAGGCCTATCTGTGTTTTGAAAATTGCTACATAAGTTAAGTTCCAAAAGCAGCACTAATGTATGCTTGTGTTGTTATTACATTGGGATTGTCTCTGGTTTAGTTGGGATTTGTTTGATAAGACTTGCACGTTACTCTTATAAGATAGATAGATAGATAGAGATATATATATAATTATATAGCCTTTTCAATAGCAATGTGCTTGAGTACAGAGTCAACACAACATAAAAGAGGTGTATCTGTCCAAATACTTATGTAATAAGAGCTGAGATAGCTGGTCATTTATCAAATATATCGAAAGTCGCAATAAGTATGCAATATTTAGTTTATTTTGTGGAGCTGTCCTGTTAACTTTATTTATGTATTTTATACTGTCCAACCAGTAGAACCCGTCCTGTTCTGTAGAAATGGTCCTTAGTTATTTATATTATAACTTTATTTATGTATTTTATACTGTCCAACCAGTAGAACCCGTCCTGTTCTGTAGACATGGTCCTTAGTTATTTATATTATAACTTTATTTATGTATTTTATACTGTCCAACCAGTAGAACCCGTCCTGTCCTGTAAACATGGTCCTTAGTTATTTATATTATAACTTTATTTATGTATTTTATACTGTCCAACCAGTAGAACCCGTCCTGTTCTGTAGACATGGTCCTTAGTTATTTATATTATAACTTTATTTATGTATTTTATACTGTCCAACCAGTAGAACCCGTCCTGTTCTGTAGACATGGTCCTTAGTTATTTATATTATAACTTGATTTATATATTTTATACTGTCCAACCATTAGAACACGTCCTGTTCTGTAGACATGGTCCTTAGTTATTTATTCATGTTGGACCAGTCCAATATAACTTTCAGTTAAAATAAACCTTATGTTTAAAAAATATCGAATTCATATCGATGCAATATCACATTTTGTCAATGTTGGGCAACCCTAGTGTGTGTGTGTGTGTGTGTGTGTGTGTGTGTGTGTGTGTGTGTGTGTGTGTGTGTGTGTGTGTGTGTGTGTGGGGAGTGGGGCTGCTAAATGTCAAGGTCTGGGAGGCAATTGATGCAGAACAACGTGGTAGTACTGTGTGTGTGTGTGTGCTTGCGTATGTGTGCGTGTGTGTGTGTGTGTGTGTGTGCGTGTGTGACAGAGAGAGAGACAAATATAAAAAGCTTCAAGTAGACTCTAATAATATAATCATATTGTTTCTTGTACTTAAATATCTGACTTTACGGTCACTATCTGTTTCTTCTTCCCTATCATATTTATAATGTGTGTGCAAATTATTTTTCTATAATAGGTATTTATACCTATTATAGCCTACATCATATGATGTAGGGGTATTTATACCTATTGTAGCCTACATCATATATGTTATGTAGGGGTATTTTGCAAATACCTATCATTTACAAATGATAGATACACCGAGGATGTCTGGTCTAGGGTGACCAGACGTCCTCGGATTTGGGGGACAGTCCCCCGTTTTTGTCCCCTGACTAAATACAGAAGAAAAACTACCTCTGTCCTTGTTCTTTTTTTTAAAGACACAACATTAGGTTTTTCAATCAGATTTATAGTCAAATTGGAAATATCCCCGTTGCTCTCCCTTTTCGGGGATTATGTTTCCAGTTTTGATCTCGGACGTCTGGTGAATTTATATCATATCAGAATATTCTATTACTGTTAAGCACACTATGAATATTAAAATACGCCTAATCATGTGTCCTGTATCATAGCTACATGTATGACCTTTGTAGCAAAAAAAAACATGAAAATCAGTTGGGTATTCAGTGAGATTGATTAATTAAACGCGCTGACAGCTCATTGCACCTGCCAAACACATTACACTGAGTGGAGCGGGTGACCGGTCCAAGATGGCGGCCCCAAATCTCGTCAGCGCCAATAGGCAGTAGCGGTCGATGCGGCGTCTACTCTTTATTATGTCTATGGTTTCAATCGTAAAGATGTCACACCTAATTTGAATTTAAATAGTGAGGATTTGATTTTTGGTATTCACAAGTATACAACTCCGGTAGATAGAATAGGGTGACCAAACGTCCCCCTCTTGCCCGGACATGTTATTACTGTTATTTAGTTGTCTTTATACTGTTTTTTTTAATCTATTTTTTATTTTTTTCTTGCTAAAACTGCTGCTGGAATTTTCAATTTCCCCGCGGGAGTAATCCCAAAAGGATCAATAAAAGGAACTGTAAGTCTATGTCCACTTTTTATGTATCAGATCAGACAGGGAGCACATACAGGAAGTAGATCAGACAGGGAGGACATACAGGTAGTAGGTCAGACAGGGAGGACATACGGGTAGTAGATCAGACAGGGAGGACATACAGGGAGTATATCAGACAGCGGAGTACATACAGGGAGCAGATCAGACAGCGGAGCAGATCAGACAGGGAGCACATACAAGGAGCAGATCAGACAGCGGAGCAGCACTGCACACAAAATGCCGAAGCATACGTGCAGCTTCACAGTTGAACTGCAAAAAAAACTTTCCACGTACCATCCATGTCGGGACAAGTGGGAGACAGAGTACACCATGTGCAAAGCTAGCACATATGTTTCAGTATCTAAATGTGCTGGAGATCTCAAAGCTCACATGGACACCAAACAACCGTATCTTATTATATTGAAAAGGTTTTAAGAGATATTTAGAAGCTGACACAGAATAGGTCATATTTAGAACATTATTTCATATTTATTTATTTGAAAAGAGCTAGTATTTTGTTACAGGTTGTTACGTATTTTATTTTATTACATAAGTTATTTTTGTACCATTGAGGCATAATAAAGCCTGTTCATTAACCCCTGAAAAGCCTTTCTAAATCTGTGTATCAAGGCACAATTTAAAATTTTTTTAAACCTAACTATCCTTCATGGGAAATACTTTTTACACAATAACACATTTAAAAAGGTAAAACCATACTTTATATCATTTTGTTTACTTCTTCACAAAACCCAAAAGACTTGAGGATATCTGAACTACCTTGTGAAGACACATACAGTGGGTACGGAAAGTATTCAGACCCCTTTAAATTTTTCACTCTTTGTTTCATTGCAGCCTTTTTCCAAAAATCAAAAAAGTTCATTTTATTTCTCAGTAATGTACACTCAGCAACCCATCTTGACAGAAAAAAACAGAAATTTAGAAATTTTTGCATATTTATTAAAAAACAAAAACTGAAATATCACATGGTCATAAGTATTCAGACCCTTTGTTCAGTATTTAGTAGAAGCACCCTTTTTGATCTAATACAGCCATGAGTCGTTTTGGGAAAGATGCAACAAGTTTCTCACATCTGGATTTGGGTATCCTCTGCCATTCCTCCTTGCAGATCCTCTCCAGTTCTGTCAGGTTGGATGGTAAACGTTGGTGGACAGTCATTTTCAGGTCTCTCCAGAGATGCTCAATTGGGTTTAAGTCAGGGCTCTGGCTGGGCCATTCAAGAACAGCCACAGAGTTGTTGTGAAGCCACTCCTTCGTTATTTTAGCGGTGTGCTTAGGGTCATTGTCTTGTTGGAAGGTAAACCTTCGGCCCAGTCTGAGGTCCAGAGCACTCTGGAAAAGGTTTTCGTCCAGGATATCCCTGTACTTGGCCGCATTCATCTTTCCCTCGATTGCAACCAGTCGTCCTGTCCCTGCAGCTGAAAAACACCCCACAGCATGATGCTGCCACCACCATGCTTCACTGTTGAGACTGTATTGGACAGGTGATGAGCAGTGCCTGGTTTTCTCCACACATACCGCTTAGAATTAAGGCCAAAAAGTTCTATCTTGGTCTCATCAGACCAGAGGATTTTATTTATCACCATCTTGGAGTCCTTCAGGTGTTTTTAGCAAACTCCATGCGGGCTTTCATGTGTCTTGCACTGAGGAGAGGCTTCCTTCGGGCCACTCTGCCATAAAGCCCCGACTGGTGGATTGCTGCAGTGATGGTTGACTTACTACAACTTTCTCCCATCTCCCGACTGCATCTCTGGAGCTTAGCCACAGTGACCATTGGGTTCTTCTTTGCCTCTCTCACCAAGGCTCTTCTCCCCCCGATAGCTCAGTTTGGCCGGACGGCCAGCTCTAGGAAGGGTTCTGGTCGTCCCAAACGTCTTCCATTTGAGGATTATGGAGGCCACTGTGCTCTTAGGAACCTTAAGTGCAGCAGAAATTTTTTTGTAACCTTGACCAGATCTGTGCCTTGCCACAATTCTGTCTCTGAGCTCTTCAGGCAGTTCCTTTGACCTCATGATTGTCATTTGCTCTGACATGCACTGTGAGCTGTAAGGTCTTATATAGACAGGTGTGTGGCTTTCCTAATCAAGTCCAATCAGTATAATCAAACACAGCTGGACTCCAATGAAGGTGTAGAACCATCTCAAGGATGATCAGAAGAAATAGACAGCACCTGAGTTACATATGAGGGTCACGGCAAAGGGTCTGAATACATATGACCATGTGATATTTCAGTTTTTGTTTTTTAATAAATATGCAAAAATTTCTAAATTTCTGTTTTTTTCTGTCAAGATGGGTTGCTGAGTGTACATTACTGAGAAATAAAATGAACTTTTTGATTTTTGGAAAAAGGCTGCAATGAAACAAAGAGTGAAAAATTTAAAGGGGTCTGAATACTTTCCGTACCCACTGTATTTTGTTTTCCAGTCACTTCAGTGCATTGACCTTTTCAAGAGGTGTTCAATTTGGGGGTGGTAGTAGCTCAGTCCCTAGGAGTTGAGTTGGAAACTGGAGGGTCATGGTTCAAGTCCTCATACGGACCAAAGTACGGAATGTTGACTGGTAGCTAGAGAGATGCCAGTTCAACTTTGGGGCACTGCCAAAGTGCTCTTGAGCACGGCACCAAACACCCCAACCGCTTAGGATGCCTGTTCAGCAGTCGCAGCCTACTCAATCTAATATCTCTCCATAGTGCATGTATAGGAACCTGAGCTTGTGTGTATTTCAAGCCTGTGTGTAATAACAACATACTGTAAATTGTAATTTCCCCTTTGGGGATCAATAAAGAGGATTAATAAATTATTCTGACTGATTCAACCGATGTCTCTCGGTTTATTCCAGAAATTGCACCTTTGTTATGCCATTTACCAAAACAGTATGTACCATTTAGTAGCAAGCTGGAGGCACAACTTTGAGGGTGCAGGCTCAAACCTGACAGACTGGCTGCACAAAAAATGAAACAGCTGAAGAGGTAGGACAGGGAATGGAAGACAAACTATGCATACTAATGAAGGAACACATTTCTTCATCAGTAGAGGTAGATAATGACTAAGTAGATCTTAAATATGAAACCTGAAGTTTGCAGAAAGACTGTCAGTATATTCCTTGATTCTGCACTAGGGGGAGGTAGAGGAGCATGTCATTGAACTGCTAACATAATTTGGTTTCTGTTGAATGGATAAAGAAGAATAAGATGTGTCAAAAATATGTGCACATCATATATAATTTCTAGTTCAAGTGTGTTGGTAATGTCCCTGCAGTATAAACAGCCCTCTAAAATCAGGAAAGAACACCAGAAAGCTCAGTCAGGCAATATTTTATATAAACCCTAAATACCATAGGGCAATTTTTGATCTTTGTGGCTTTAATAATAAGTTTATCTGCTTGGCAGTTAAAATGTATTTTGAGTGAGTGTTTAATAAACTGAAATTTTTCACACTCCAACATGTGACTTGATGTGATATTTCCATGAGCATAAGCTTATTATTTACCCCGATGCAGTACATTTGGTTAACAAATTCTTCCACACCCAAAATACCTCAAGAGATGAAACATATGTCTATATACTTTTATGGTTGCTGGTAGTCACTGATGCTTTATCGAGGGAAGGGCAACAAAAACAGAAGCAGGCTGGTTCAGGTGTTAAAATTATAGCTTTACAGGTTTAATCTGAGTAAAATTGCATCTGCATGACAGTCAGGTTCATTTATTTATGGAAAGTATTTTACAGAGACAAAGGGCATAACTAGATCCCACAAAAATAATAACATTACAAAATGGTACAAAACTTTGCAACATATTTGCCTACTTCCTATGACTGTGCAATTTGTCCAATTAATGAATGTACAAAACAACACAGTTGTTACTTTCTCATAAGAAACCATCAGAGCTGTACTCACATCAGCAATATTACAAATTCTATCCTCATTTGCATGGCATGCTTCTCTTTTTTATTGTTCCCAGTCAATGTTGAATGTTTCTGAGTTTACTTCAGTCCACAAAGCTTCCTGCAAAATTTAGAAAAGGAAAAACTGTTAATTTGGTGTACTGAGTCCTGATGACATAAGGTTGCCTTACATCTTTAGTTTTACAGTCATGGCTCTATGCGGTTCTGCTGCCTAATGGGATTAATGAGTTTGAACTGTTAAATAGTTTTTCATGATCTGGACAGCTCTTGCTGACCACAAACAGTCTTATTCTGAAAAATGCAAATCACTGTTTTTGATCTTACCGTGCTTCCTCCTTGGAAGTATCGGCAAAAGCACAAATAGCTTTGTCTCTATCCAAAATCTGTTGTTTCAAGCTCTGAATGTCCTCTTGAGCCTTCTTTTTAGCCTGTTCGTGATCAGCTGAGAAAATGACACAATATAACAGAGATAAACAAATGTGAAGTTCCATATGTAATACAGAATAAATGAATGAAATTGGAGCAGATAAGCTCAGTGAGTGAATCATGCCAAGGACAGTGTGCCTGGAGCCCTATAGGTTGGAGCCATTGACTGTTAATATTAACAGTCAATTAATATTAACAGTCTACGGTTGGATTATTAATCCCAAGTGTTTGAATAGAGGGTGCAAACTGACAGATCTCAACAGCTCCAATCCAACATCTGCCTTTTAAAGGCCAATAGAAAACCTGATTAAGGTGTTAGAGACGCATTATGATTTGTAATCCTATCTGCATCTGTTTGGGATTGGCCAGTGTTGTACAGAAGCACACTTTTGAGTCTCTGGCCAGAGATGATTACGCAACAGCAGAAGTGACACAAAAGCTGCCTTACCTTTGAGTTTATTCATGCTCGCTCTCATACCTGAGGTCTTCTTCTCAACATCTTGCTAATAAGGACACAGGTGAAAACATTTGTCAGCAGATATGGTAATGTGTGAGGAAGGGTTCAGTAGAAACATGAATCAAATGTAACAGCAAAGTTGATCCAGTTATGCCAACTTCACACTGTCAATAGTGGACATTATGAGCATGCGTCGTGTGTGTGTGTGTGTGTGTGTGTGTGTGTGTGTGTGTGTGTGTGTGTGTGTGTGTGTGTGTGTGTGTGTGTGTGTGTGTCAATGTAATAATAAAAGCCTTTTACCACTAATGTGGAAACTACACTTGAAAACATGAATGTGTTTCAAACAGGACTGCTCTTTTTTCTGACTTAGTACAGGATCTGTTTTAAAGGTAGGTAGGTGTGTGTGTGTGTGTGTGTGTGTGTGTGTGTGTGTGTGTGTGTGTGTGTGTGTGTGTGTGTGTGTGTGTGTGTGTGTGTGTGTCCGTCCCTACCTTCTCTGTGTTACAGGTCTGCAGATTTTTATTGAGCTCCTGAGCTTTTTGTTCACTGTCTGTCTTCTTCTTCTTCAGCGTATCTATGTTGGTGTTGACAAACACCAGCTTTGATTTCATCGCCTGGATTTTGCTTTTCACTTCGGTGATGGCATCCTCCTTCCTCTTGACCTGCTCCGTGTTTTCCACCATGCGGCTTTTCAAAACACGCAGGTTCAACTCCTGGCGCACGGCTTGGAAAATCATTACAGCCATAACAGCCACACTCAGTAAGGCCAAACAAATCGCGACCTTCATCTTGGTTGAGACGACAAAAAAACACAAGAGTGCAAGTGGTGGAGAGTGTTGCCGCACCGGGACACTTGTTGTTCATATCTCTCCAAACGTGCACGGTGTGACTGCGCGTTCACTGTCGGCCTATACCTGTAACCTGCTCCACCTGCTCAACAGGCTGGGCGTGACAATCCACGTATTTCCTCAACAGACTCTCGACCTCTCCCTATAAACACGCTTTGCATTATGATCACATTGCTTCCCATTCAGGCTATAGCCTTATAAGCCTACTGTTGGTTTCGATGAGCAACAAGAAACTGATGTCAAAATACAATTTACACAATTTACACATTTGTTTCTCTTACAGTGGGGTAGGCCAATAAAAAATCTGAATAGGCTACTTCTTCCGCCACTTTCTAAATAAATCTAATGAATATCAGGCTGCTTTATATATAACCACATATTCTTTTATGAGTCACAGTAAATACAGTCGTTAAAACTATATAACTAATACAATTCGTTTACATTGTTGTAGGCCGTTTGGTGTTAGAATGAACAGTCAGTCATTTGAATTTTATGATTTATAAGGTAGCCTAGGCCCAATATAGTTTCATCAAGGTGCGCAGGGTGACAGCAGCTACCTACCTTTCCTCAGATGCCATACAGGAAGAGGGCGGGTTTATTTTGACACATTGGGGGAATGTAGAGCAGCTAGATCAATGATAGTCCAAAAAACTAGAGCGCAGGTGAGTCAGTCTCCTTGGTTGATTGATTTTAATTTCGTAAACGTAGATAGGTGTAACTAGGGCGACACTAAGAGTAGCCTTGTGTTCGCGCGAGCACTTGCCGACACTTTGGCCTAGATCCATTATCAAGGACAAACAACTCACTATACGGCTCACAGCTCCCGTGAAGCATGAAGGTACAGATTCTGATACCTGTGGCATTAGTTGTGTCTGTCGCTTTGTTTGGGACTATTAAAATGCGGCAAAAGGAGCAGGACAAGGATGAAAAACGGAACAAGTTTCTAGAAATCAAGCTGCGGGTGAGCTACGATGTGCTGGCAGAGTATCAGAACGATAAAACAGAGCTGGAGGCCAAGCTGGAGAAGACCCAAACTGAGCTGAAAGCGCTGACAGTGGGAGCGACCATGGCCCAGGACAAAGCCGATAAGGCGAAGGGTGAAGTGGACGTCTGCCAGGGAGGCCAGGTGGGGAGAAACTGAATGATGCAAACAGAGAGAGTAGGCTAATGAATAGTGATCCCTTGTGAAAATTATGTTAGATTTAATTTCCACAGAGATACATTGTGTTTACTTAAAAGGGAATTAAATGCTCCACATTTGAAAGAGGAGCTTGATCTTGAGGGGTTAAATGTGATCACCAAAAGGCTTTATAATATATATATATAAATATAAAATACTTTATAACCTTTTGAAATTAATCACCTTGCTCTTCATAGCCATTAGAAAGCTGTTTGCAATGTAGTCTCTTTCTGTGAGGAGGAACAACCGATTTGACTTGCATCAGGTGTATACACAAGGAGTACAAAGAACCTGATTGTTAAGAAAATCTGGCTTGTCTTGCACTAAAGGGCAAGGACTGGCAATAGCCACAAGTAAACTCCAGCAACAGTGCACTTTTTCCTACATTACTGTATAATTTTATACATTTATTGTTGAAATAATCTACTGTCTCTGCTTGTATACATGGCATGCCTTAGCCAATAGGTCAATTTTGTTATATTGGTACCAAATTATTTTTGCCATAAAACTATTTATAACAGTGGATGTTGCTTTAAACATTTATTTTTTAAATTCTTTTAGAAAAAAACAACTCTATTATCAATGGTAAATAGGATCTGTCTCTGCCCCCAAGTGGTACTGTACTGAAATGTGTCATGTTTCTAAACACTAAACTTATTAAAATGGCAATAAATGCATGGAAATGCGTATCACATAAGATAAACATTCCTCTGCTGTCTGGTCAAGTTGCCAGATTCCCAATTTTTTCCTTGGGGAGACTAATAAAGATACTTTGACTTTGAACCCTGTCTGCAACATTGATCTAGTTGATTAAGGTGATTCCGCAATGTTTCTTAGAGCACCTAAGGAAATCATCAACCTAAAAAGAATCTTTCAGGGCACAGAAAATGGGGTAATGGGAAAAGGATTGACAAAATGTTAGAAAATTATAGGAGAAGTAATCTTTTTTCATCCAAGTAAGGGGATCCTTATACTTGATCATGTAACACTGATGGCAAAACTGTGTTGTGTGCAGATCCAGTTAATGTTATAACAGAAGTGTTTTAATATTTACCGTTGAAGTCAGAAGACAATGGCTGCATAACATTTTAAGATGTGTAGTATAAATGCAGGATGTTGGTTTGTGTAGAGAAGATTTCTTTAACAAACTCAAGTTTGTGTCACTGACATTTGCTTTTCCATTTTGCAGAAATTGGCAAAAGATGGGCTGGGAGCAGTAGAGACAGAAACAAATACAATCAAAGGTAAGCGCTGATTTATGGGCCTAAATGCCAAAAAGTGGTAATTCATTCAGTAATTGAGAGAAGAGACAAAGCAACTTTTCCCTCTTTTACCGAGCATGTGGTTCAAATGCATTTAAATGTATTTCTCTTCCAGTTGATAAATTGGAACATCAAGTTAAGGTCCCAACCTTGCTTTTATTTTGTGACTTGTCACTAAAATTTGTCATGTCATATAATAATACCTACAGCTGAACATGATAAGGAGAAGACCAGCTGGACAACACAACTGGAAACACAGAAACAGCAACTAGCAGCACAGAGCGCAGTGTGTAACTTTTTGAAAGCAGATGCAAATATAGCAAGGTATGGCTGCTACTATACTGGACTTCTTACAAAATATAAAAAATATATATATTTATATATAAAAAGTATTCATGCTCTTGAAAGGATTTGTACTGGATGCATTTACTACACGTTCTAATGTTGAACTTTCTCTTAAAGCAATCTGTGTAGAAGGACTGAGGCGCCTAAAGCAGAGGCGCCTAAACCAGAAGCACCTAAAGCAGAGGCCCCTAAACCAGAAGCACCTAAAGCAGAGGCCCCTAAACCAGAAGCACCTAAAGCAGAGGCCCCAGAAGCACCTAAAGCAGAGGCCCCTAAACCAGAAGCACCTAAAGCAGAGGCCCCTAAACCAGAAGCACCTAAAGCAGAGGCCCCTAAACCAGAAGCACCTAAAGCAGCGGCCCCTAAACCAGAAGCACCTAAAGCAGCGGCTGCCAAGAAGAGATGAGCTCTTTCAACCTGTGTTTTTCACTCAACATCACTTCATCTGTTTAAAAAAAGACATACTTTTTTATACTTTGCCACCAGATACAGGTACACACATACAGGTAGGAGCTGTAGTAGAACTACTTAGGTCACTCATGGGATGTTAATGAGTATTTCATCTGTTATTTGTTTTTTATACAAGAAAATAAAGAATGGAGTTACATTTTGATGTGGGCATATGTTTTTGTTTGTATTTTGTATGTAAATTGGGACAAAATGCTTTTTGTATTAAATGGATTATGTCATTATACAAATGTGTGCTGGCCAGGTTTAAACTGACATTTTAACTTATAAGAAACCTTATGTCATTATGCGCCGCATGTGTGCGTGTGTGTCATTCCTCCCTTAAAATGATTGTTTTATTTATATAAATATATAAACGTATATATTATCATGTCAGTTATTTGACTGCATGTAAATGGGTAAATAAGGAACCAGGAAAAGAGAAACAAAATTCCCCTCTGTCTATTTTCTATTGTCACTGTTCAACCTGCACACCATATGTACCACTGATTTGTGTCTTTTGTTGCTGTACATTTGGCTTTTCTGGCCCTTACTTAGTTTTTTTTTCCCCTCTGTTAGATAATTCCTCCACCTCCAACGCTGAAAATAGAAATAGGTATTGAATAATCGTTGTTAACCTTGTCTGCCTCTCTCTATCTTAGTGGCCCTGCCTCAGGGAGGGAGAGAGTGAGTGAGTGAGCACTGACCAATCAGAGAACACAATGCCTTTGCTTGTCTAGCTCTATAACAGGTTTGGCTGTGCCGTTTGTATTCTGGACGATTCTAAAGCGAAAGAACCATCTTTATTAGAGAAAAAAACACTTGAAAATATCAATAAAATAAAATACTTTTTTAGTTATGCATTTGACATTTTTAGGTTATTGCTAAAACAGCAGTTTTGTGTTCCTGGTAGATAGTTTTGCATGTTTTTACAGGTCTGGAACATTTTCAACAACGATTTAAAAATATAGGATTCATAAGTTTCAGTAAGTTTCTATTGTAGGATGATTGTATTTCTGTAGGTTACAGATTAATTGCAATTAATTTATTTAAGCAATTGCATTAGATAAATATACTGTATATTGGTCACAACTGTATCCTAATGATGGGGCTGCATTTTTATATATATGTTGATATAAGGTGAAATATGTGGAATATACAGTATATATATATATGTGTGTATATATATATATATATATATATATATATATATATATATATATATATATATGAATCGCCTGTACGTTGACAGTTTTAAAATTGTCAAATTATTTATTGATGTTTTATTAAATAAGAGATTTTAGGGCTGCATCCTTATAGCAAATGGATGTCAAAATACATCATACATACATACATGTTCAACCAAACTGAAAACTTTGACTTGTTCAAAGATCTTAATACTGTATGCGGCAGGAAAAACATATTAACTTTGAAGATTTGCTCTCCATATTTTAAAGGAGGTGGCTATAAAAAGACTTGCACGTAAATTATTAGACTGAATATAAAGGATTAGTTTTTAATTCACATATAGTTCCTTTTTTCATAATTTTGCTTTATATTACCCTGTTTTACTTCTGCCTCACACTGCCCTCCATCTGTTGGAGATTAAAATACTCCCCCAGGCTCACAATTAAGCAATCAGAGGGCTATCATTCCGCCCCAATAGGCTCACAAGGTCAGCTTCATACCAGGAGAGGATACAGAGACGGCAGAGGGGGGACATTCAGTCTCACTGATGTCATAAACGAGGGCTGCTGTTTATGAAATGTAGGTTACTGTCCAATCTTAAAACATAGCGTATAATGTAGCATTGTGTTAAAATAGTATGTTGTCTGTCGCTGATGACGCTGTTTGATGATTGTGAATAAAGGAAAGACATGAACGTAATACACAATACAAATCAAATGCTTAATGCTTTATGAGTTATATTGGATACAGAATAAATTCTCACTTTCACAATGTGCTTCTTATTGCCTGTTGTACAGTTGTACATCTGCTTATTGCTGATTTAAAACAAAAACTCACCTATAGGTGAAAGTGTTGTATTTTTCATTACCACCATAACCCCCCCCCCAAAAAAACAGACACATGGAGTAATTATACCATCACTAGTCACCTTGACAACCAGAGGTCATCCTGACAACCAGAGGTCACCATGGTGCATAGATCTAGACACTGCCCCTGAGATACTGACCATCGGAACCTAACCTAACCTAACATAACCCAGGTATGATAGTAAGTCACACACTTGCATACCAAACAGAAATGGTGTAAGAAGTATAACGACCTTGAACATAAAAACATTATCTATAGCAATATAGAAGCATGAGCTGTAACATGTACTTTAAGTGTCAAACGTAAAATTACCTGTTGGGGGTGGCATCAATGACAACTTTCAGTGTTTTATTATATCATTAGATTATTATTATTTTTGAAGCATTACTGTGTAAGCACTACTACTTTATATACTGCTGGATATTTTCCTCTATATACTGTATATAAACTGTAGATATATATGTGTGCAAGTGCTTGCCGGGCTCTACAGCTGGAAATTTGGCGTAGAGGCTAAAGCTGCTTCTTTTATAATGAATTAAGGAGGACTGTCCATGACACTATGAACTAATAAACTAAACTAAACTCAAAATTGTACAGTAGAGTTATTTATTAAATGTACTTAGTTACTTTCCACATAAATGACCAATATCCATACCACCTCCTGACATGGTACAAGTCTTTTACTTTGGAAATCCAAAATGTAAGGATAGTCTTTCTTGCCATATTGAACAAATGTCCAATTAACATTCTTGAAGCACTCCCACATACAGATAGTTTGGTGATCATTTAGATATTGTACTGTCAATGTTTTTGTTATGCTGCTCTCTGCTATGCCTTATAATAGCATTATAATAAAAATACCAAACATTAACTACATTTAATGAATGCATACATTATAAAGGTAATCATTTGAGATATAAGCCATATGATATATTTGAATTGTTAAAGCAAACATACAACTATAGTGACGGTGAAGTGACCGCCATGTCCTCCCTACAGGCAATAACTGAAAATGATTTGATTTTGCATCTGCTGTTGTGTGTGTGTGTGTGTGTGTGTGTGTGTGTGTGTGTGTGAAAGAGAAAGAGAGAGCTCACAGTAGGATGAACATCACATCTATTGATGAGGCTAATGTGTGGAGGAAAGGCTGCAGGCCATAGTAGCTAATCAATATACCTCTAATTACATGGGGCACTGAGTGTGTGTGTTACTGAGAGAGTGAGTGTAGGTGTTGCCCCCCCCCCCAAAAAAAACCACAGGGTTGTATATATAAATGCTGTCCCACTGAGGAATAGCTCATAGCTCACACACACATTAGCAGTTAGTTATGAATCACTTTATTATTGTTTTTTTTTTTTTACTTTTGTAAATCAAAGTAACCACTTTTTGCTTAATGGACACGGGGACACTGTATGGATAAAGGGATTTGGTATGTATTCTTCATGTTTGTATTTGCGTGTGATGTAGGATTATGCCTCTCCTCTTCTTGCTTTTGCTGTCCACTGTTTCTCTTCCACCCTGTCTTTCCTAAAGCCAGTAGAGTCACTGATTGGTGACATCAGGATCTCTACATACCTCTGTTATAATGACTCCCTCCCTCAAGCCCTACCTCTCTTGTGTTGGACAGGTTCTTCAGGTCTTTGTTCTTTATATTATACTTAATGCATTCTTTCTGTGGTGTGGTCTGTGTCCTACATTCACTCTGAAACAAGCTGACTGACTGTGTGATCACTGAATTGTCTCTTGTTCACAGGCTTTTCCAATCTGCTGAGGCTCTGACTGGCTAGAAGCTGTGTGATATGTTTGATATTCGGTTGTTTTTGTGCTTCATCGTGTCAACTAAATATCAGACATATTCCTACAGAGTCTGGCATTGACTTCTGATTCTTGTACCTCTGAAAAATTCCCATGAAGTTCAGGTAAATACACATTAATGTCCCTGAAGATGAAGTTTTACTGTTTACACTTCCTTTTATACTATCTCAAACATACAAACACACACTTACACAATAAGTAAGACTGACCGCCCACACTGGAAGTGTGCCGGTACAACCTGCTCCTTGAGCAAACAAATGTTTTTAATGGCATTGTAAAAGGTGTGTGACATCAGATCATAAACTGATAACTGGTTCACTCATATTTTATTCTCTCCACAATCTTGTATTAATAACGCTGGCATTTGTATTCCTTAAATTCTCTTGAGGAGCCTTTTTGGCTTTTTTTCTGTAGAAATGTGCAATTAAGGATTTTTTTCTGTCATCATCTGTGATTTGATCCAAGCAGAATATAAATAAAGCCTGATGGCATGTTAACATCATCTGCAGTGATTCATTACTGTCTCCACATCTCTGATTTGCATGCTATTGCATAAGATATAGCTAGGTTTATGCTACAGATTCTATTTTTGTACTTCAATTAAGTGATTTTACAAGAGGGAACATGCTTTTGGACTTTTGGGTAATGAAACGTCCTACCTCCCAGCCAATGATTTTTTTCAATGGGCATTTTATTATGTAATAGTTTGATAGGTTACATCCTAATGTGCACAATTCTGTGGGAGCACTGGCTGAAAAAACAGTGACACTGAAGTTAGAAATAATAAAATGAGTTACTGTATAAGAGCGCACTTTATGAAAACAAAGCCAACAACAGGGTATCACAAAATGACATATTCATATAGACAATAACATGTAATAGGCCATTGAAGGATTGTCTTGGGTATTACTATTCTTGAAACCAAAACGAATCTGACAGCAGTTAGAAAACTTGATATACAGGTCAGGGTGCGCAAAAGTCATCAGAGCCTTTCTGTTAAATAATGAATACATCGGTTTGTTGCAGCACTAGAGGGCGTCTGGGTTGAGTTTGTGTGTCTATATCACTCATCCGATCTGTAGTTACATTTGATGACAAATTTCAGGTTTGATTTTAAACTTGTAGATTCTGTTGGGGATGGTTCTCTAATTTTAAGTCCAGAATTGTGTCCTTATTTTGGTTTCATGCTGCAGAGTAAGCCTTGAGGCAATGAAATCTTCTAAAGTAACAAACAAGTGTGTGTGTGTGTGTGTGTGTGTGTGTGTGTGTGTGTGTGTGTGTGCGTGCGTGTGTGCGTGCATCCTCTTTTATGATTATACAATGTATTTTGTGATAAATGGATTATGTCATAATGCAAATGTTGTGTGCTATGTCATCATGCTCCACCACATGTAGACAATAGTGTGGGGCGTCAGACTTTTCTGCTAACCTGTATCCTGGTTGCACAGGCAATATGTGTGTGTGTGTGTGTGTGTGTGTGTGTGTGTGTGTGTGTGTGTGTGTGTGTGTGTTTTTGTGTGAGTGTGTGTGTGTGTGTGTGTGTGTGTGTGTGTGTGTGTGTGTGTGTGTGTGTGTGTGTGTGTGTGTGTGTGTGTGTGTGTGTGTGTGTGTTTTTGTGCAAATGTCCACATAGGTGCATGTTATCAGTGGACTCAGGGTGGTTTATTCAAACAACTTCCAGCACAGAGACACTGAAAGCCATCCTCTGACACAAAAATAGCCTCCAATTTTACAGAGAAGGCCTTAAATATGATGCCCCCTTTCTTGCACCTGACCGAAAATACCCCCACAATGATGCAAAGTATACCATGTTAAAGAGATTTTTAATAGGAAAGTTAACCCACATTCCGAATCTTGTAATTTGCCCAACATTAAATTAAATTGAATTAAGCAACTGATGTGCATCAATGAATTGGATCATTTGTCGCTTATAAGAAAAAGACAATTATCTATGAACAGAAATAATACTAGCTTTTAACATTAAAAACAAATAACTTGGCCTTTTTTCAAATGAGCTTTTAGGCATTATTTCCATTGGATGTCACAATAAAATACGTATACATGCATCTGGATGTTGAGCATAGGTCAAGGGGTCACTCTGTGGGTAGGACAATAGGCCACTGGCTCGTTGTCCTATGGACAGGGTCACCAGTGTGATCTTATGATAGGGTCAAATGGCACCTCTGAGACAAATGTTATCTGAAAGAGTGCACACTATATACTCTGGGGCAATTTCTGTGAAGCAGCACAAGAGTGAATGACGAACATTGTAATAATATTGCTTGTATGCATGCATGTGTGTGTGTGCGCAGATATAGAAGGTAATTAATGAGTGGGGGGCAAGGGGGGTTGCGGACAAATAGCAATGTAGAAAGTAGAGATAAAGACGTGCTGGTTCAGTATAAATATCTGAGCCCACAGGGAGAGAGAGCATCAGTGGCACTGAGGAGAATACGCAGAGCGCCGAAAGGGGCAAAGAGGGAATAGAAAAACAACAAGAGGGTGAATGAAGGCAAGAGGAACAGAAAAAGAAGAAAGGGAAGCTCTTTATCTAACATAGTGGAAACTTTACAACAGGTGATAATAACAGTCGGGCATTTCTCTCATTTGGTTGTTATTTTTGGTTGTTGTTGTTTCTAACCTGTGCATTGTTTCTTTTCAGACATGGCCAACACAGCAGGAGGAGTGCTTTTGGTATTAATGTTCCTGAATGCTAGTGTACCATGTTTCTCTGTGCACAACAGTGGCGAGTGCTTCTTTAACACTAAAGGTGCAGTATGTGTACGTAAATGTATTTGTGGAACTTACATTTGTTTGTACATGTGTTTTCTACAGACTTTAGTGTACATGTCCAGGGGTAGAAAGTAATTAAATAATTTTTTGAGATACTTGTATTAGTACTTTACCTTTATTATATTTCTTCACTATATTTTGAGAGGGCGCTATTGTACATTTTATCCCACTTCATTTATAAGACAGTTATACTACTATTACTTTGCAAATTTAGGTTTTTCCAACCAAATCTTATGCTTAGTTAACATAGTGCATACTTAGGCTTTATAATAAACAACAGTATATAAAGTACTCAACATTAGCTCTATGCAGACCTGCTGTAACATTTAAATGCTGCATAATGAATCAGTAATAAAAAAAACTACAATATAATATGTATAATCGCCACATACCAGTATTTGCTGATAATGCTAATTGGTATTCCCTTCTACTGTCTAACCTGTAAGTAAACTTTGTTTAATGCAGGACGTTTACTTATAAATACATAGTATTTCTACTGCTACCCAAGTAAATCCACTGCTGTATGTGTCACAGTAACGGATATTTTAAATCTTCAGGGAGCTGTGAACACATGGGACAGGTGTATGGGATAGGAGAAAGCTGGATAACCAATGACTGTTTCCAGTGTGTCTGCATGGAGCCTTTTGGTGTAGGATGTTGTGACCAGTGAGTTTGTTTTAAAATTCACACTGCTTCCCAAAAAGTACTTAAATATATTTGGATGTAGCACATCTTTACTCTAACTCTGATTTTCCCTGTAGTGGATCTAAACCTGTGGACTATCCAGACTGGTGTGAGATCATCCGTAAACCTGACTCTTGTACAAGTGTTGCAGTGATGAGAGTAAATCACAAACTACCCTGCCTCTGGGGACGAGGCCGTCTCAGACCAGCTTCAGGCAAACCGTGGAATTCCGACAATGATCCTTTATTTTGAGTTCAGCAGTTAATGAAAAAATAGCAAAATAGCAATGCATGCTTTTTATTGTGGATTCAATAAATAAAGACCATGGGTTTAATTTGTCATAAGGTTTTGTGAGGGACTTAACGGTACGGAATTTTAAAACAAAATCTGCATATGACTTTAGGACTTATCTATCAACTCGGTTTATGTATAATTTAACATTTTAAAATTGTGTTGTGGATGTTTGTTGTTGATGGCAATGTCTGAATGTCTGGATTGTTTCTGGTTAATGTTTTAAGATTAAATAAAAATGTACTGTATGTCTAATGTAGGCCAATGTCTAATTTTGGGTTTGGTCATTTGTTATTTGTGCTATTGTTATTCGGTTCGTTCTTTATTATTACGTCTTCCGTACGTTTTTTGGCTCTTTGTAACATCTGCATACTTTCAGCTATTTAAACCATTCAACTTTTACAATCTTCAGCTTTTTCTACTATTTTTCTAATAATTCTACTTTTTCAAATATTAAGCTTTTAAACATTTTAGTTTAACATGAAAGTCAATGAGAGCAAGCTTCAAATCCTTCAAATCCTCTTCTGCTTCAAAGTGTATCTCCTTATAAATTTTTTCACCTACAGACGTGATTCAAACTTTAAACTATTCACGAAATATTCAGGTATTCGTGGTGTACTCAGTGTTTTGATTTATTTTACAGTTTTTGTGAAAAAGCAGTTTAGGTATAGTGTACATTTTAGGATTTGTTTGCATTTATAATGAGTGTGTATTGCGTGAAGTAAAGTGTGGAGTGACATCATTAGAGTGGAGACATTAAAATCATTGTTCTCTCTCTATAACTTGCTCTCACGCCAACAATTCTAACTTGTAATGGACAATTTATACATCACAATTGAGGTATTCTTGTCTAGTTTTGGCTAATGTGCTCATTTATGCGATATGAGTTATCCTTTTTGCTCAACGAGCTAATCTCTGAGCAAAACGCAGAGCAAAGCACTTTTTTAAATCGCTGACATGCCCACATTTTAAAATTTTATCCACATGAATTTTATATCAATAAGTTCACAAAGGCCTTCTGGTGCTCAGAATGCGGTCAATCAACTGAAATAACTTTTCATTTTTCCAGTTTAGTGGTGTTATTCAACTTAATTAAAACCATTCCTACTTTTTCAACTATTCTTACAGCTTTTACTGATTTAAGCTATTCAAACAGGTTAGCTTTAGCAATTCAGCTATTCAGCATTCCCGTGCATTTTCTGCAGGAAATGCATTTTCTAGTTTCCAATTGACTTCACTTAATTGTTTTATTACTTGCTTGCTCTACAATTGAACAATGTCATACAGAATAGGGAATTCACCCCAAAACATAATTTATTCCATATTTTGGCAGTTCATTGAGTATCAGCAATAAACACATGAAAGACATCATGTCAGTCTATGTGGAATTCAGAGCATCAAAACCAAAAGTCACACAGAAATTCCAATGAATCTGCAGGCTTAGGGATTTATTGCAATTACATCAACATATTTGAACATACTAAAGGTCAGGGTTTATATACAGATAGCATCACCAGTACAGTCTGCTTGTCTGTTGTTTAACCTTAAAAACAGGTTTGTTAAAATTCTGAAATTAATCAGAGCTTTATGTTAAAGTGTTAAAAATGTTACATTTTAGAAAATGCATTTTATATTAAACATTATGCATCCATTTGTGAATTCAAACCGGGGATCAAGTCTTATCTAAACCAAAAACAGTACATCATAATCATTTGTTAATTATATTTTGATTTATTATTTTAAATTTGCAAAGTAACAAAGGTTATCAAATGTAGTGGAGTAAAAAGTACAATATTTGCCTCTGAGTTCTAGTGGAGTAGAAGTATAAAGTAACAGAAACTGGAAATACTCAAGTAAAGTACAAGTACCTCAAATTATACTAGGTAGCCATCCTATTTTGAGTAAATGCAGGCTACTTTCCACCACTTTTCCTCCTTAAAATGGTTATTTATTTCCACTTGTAGAGCATCAGTGAGTGTTAGGGACATATCGATCAAGCCTATTACCATTCCTTTTCTTTAGAAATGTACAATTTACTTTAATAAAATAAATTTGCTGTAATTTGTTAGAGACCATATAGATTTCCCAACCCTTGATGACTGAGGGTTAAGACTTTTATTTTGAAAATACAGTAACGGCGCACAGTTTGTACGTCACACGGTGGCGCGCTGAGTCCACCTTGTTGACAATTGTTGTAAATTGTCTTAAAATGTTGCCTTACTTCTGACTTACTGGTGGGTTGAACATATGCAAAGGCAACAAGAAGCTGTAAAATGTGGATACTGACACCCCTGGAGGCTGGAGGTAACTTTTTATTGTCGTGGCTGACATTGTGACACGGGTTAAAGTTCACGCCTGTTAACGTTAGCTGTGTTATAGAGTGCGTAACGTTATGATAAAAAAAATGAACTGTTCTTAACCGACCGAGGCACATGAAGAGTAATTTGGGCTTCAGTATCTTGCTCGAGGAGGAGCAGGATTTTAACAATCTTAGCCGACCCGAATCATAATTATGGAAAGAGGATTGGCACGCATATAAAAGTCACATGCACTCAATGTAAATTGACGAGTTTGTAAAACCACCAGTTATTGTGATTTTTACATTAGAAGGTCAATACCTTGCCTCCTATCACACGCAGGTGAGACCCACTATCTCCTCTCCAGTAAAGAGTATGTGGTGGGGCGAAAGAACTGTGACATCCTCCTACCCAACGACCAATCCATCAGCAGGGCTCACGCGCATCTGACTGCTACTGACCACGTGAGTGACACAACACATTGTTCTGCAATATATATTTAATCATTTAATAGACTTAATGTGTTCAACAGAATCTGCACTGCATCATATGTACAATATATTCCGTGTCAGGGCTACTGTATGTTCATGATTATGTGCAATGCCATAATCAATAGAATTCATATTGAGTTTTTGCAAATGTATTAAACAGTTTAATCAATGAATAACATACAGAAGCCTGCATTTCTCTGTAGCTGGAATTTATATCAAGATGAAAAGCGAGAATCCTAGTGAGTTCTATCTGCATGTTTATTCCTTATGCAAAACTGTACAACATGACACAAAATCATGTAAATGTCAAATGGACTGCAATTGAAAGGGTGGGTTCATCGTTGAGCCATGAATAATTGAACAGGAAGATGGAGCAAGGTTTGTTTGACTGATTTATACATTTTAATCCTAGTCCCTGACTCTAAAAGACACCTCCAAGTACGGTTCATTTGTCAACAACCAACGCTTGACAGAGAACACACCAGTGAACCTGAAGTCAGGAGACAGTGTTACATTTGGGGTTTTTTACAGCAAATTCAGGTAAGCAACTAAAACAATATCTGGCTAGTTATGTTTTGTATCACAGATTTGTGATCACTAAGTCTGACATCATCTTTTACTTTTAAATGCACTCACACCTAGATTTATTTCCACAAATTCAGAAAATGATGAATGCAGCTAATATGAATTTCATGTTCCATTATGAATCTCTTTTGTTGTCACATCTTCACATTAGTGTGGACCATCAGAAGCCTGTGGTGTGTTCATCATGTTTGGACAATGATGGCAAGGTCTCACTCTCTCAGGCCCTGCTGGCTTTGGGGGGAAAACTGGTCAACAGCTGGACTCAGGACTGCACCCACCTGGCCATGCAGTCTGCTAAAGTCACTGTCAAGGTCAGGAGGACTAGACTTTTTTGTATTCTCATTAGGTGGATACATGTGATATGTTTGTCCCTGAAAATGTGTTTAACGGTCTTCCTTGTTTTCCTAATTAGACTATTTCTGCTCTGCTGTGCTGTCGTCCCATTGTGAAGCCAGAGTTTTTCTTAGAGCTCAGCAAAGCCTCTCAGCAAAAATTACCCCCTCCTAAAGCCGAGAGGTAAAAAACAGTCCATCATTATGTATACACATTCACACTGAGGATGAACTGAACATCAGAGGCCACACTGAACCAAACATTATCCGTCATTGTTTTTAAGTTTCATCCCTGAGATCGATGAGCCCAGCTTGAGAAGAGAGGATGTTAACCTTGGAACGATTCCAATTCGCAAACAGCTTTTCACCGGGAAGACCTTCATATTCCTCAGTGCCAAACAAGTATGTCTACTTCTTTCTTTGTGATTAACTTATATTGTTTTCATGCTCTGCAAACCCTTAGTCACAGAATAGGAGGGTTTCAGGTGATCAGTTATAATTGCTCTGCAGTTGTCCTCCTTAGTCAAGAATAACACCACACAGAGAGTTAAATAAGCACTTGTTATAGGCTGTATCACTGTCCATCCCCCTGCTTTCTGTTCTGTCATTAGCTTCAGAAAGGATGAAAAGTCACTTGGTCTTGTCAGCGTCTTGTTTATCAGCTGAACATCGGTCGCCAGGCAGTTGGCAGCCGGAGATCCTTTGGGGGACTTACTGCTCCAGTGGAGAGCCCCGGTTTTAAAAGAGCTGCAACTAACTATTTTCACAACAGATTAGAAATGTAGAATTAATGTATCTATCTCACTGTTTTTTTCTCTGCCACAGACAAGTAAGTCCATTATAATTTACCAGAGCACAATTAAAATTAAGTTGCAATTATAACAGATTAAGGAATTGACTAATATTTTCAGCAGTTGACTGTGTCTTTCCTTTAGAACCTCCAGATGAGATCACATGCACCATAGAGCATGTGTATGTTTTGGAACCAGCAAACCTATCTGCTGATAGCTGGTAGCTCATAAATGCTTATTTTGATGTAATCAAGACCAGTGCTGCCTTGAAAAATAGGTTCTGCCGTGTTCATTTTTAACCTCAGAGACCTGGGTGCTGATAAGTAAAGAGTGCACTCGAGGAAAAATACTCTCCTACACTGATGTGAAAAAGAAAAGGACATAAAATAAGAAAGTTGAAGAGAATAGAAACCTTTAGATGCTGCTGCAGTGTTTATTGATCTATATTTGCATGGTAATTATCTTATGCATTCTATTTCTAGTATGTATATATATTGTATTATTATGAAGTAGGTTTTATTTTCCATCTCATTTTCCATTAGTTACAGCATTCTTTCCCTGTTTTCTTATATTCATTCTATGTCTATTTTCCCTTATTGTAAAGCACTTTGTCTTCAGAAGAAATGCTTTTACAATAACTAAAATATTTATAGATCCAAGGTTTGAGCTTTCAGTTAGACTCTAATGAGGAGAAATATAAGAATGTTATTGTCAGAAGACACGCAGTCCCTCCTGTCTCTCTTTGATCTGCTGTACAGATAAAAAGTCCTAGTTGTGTAATTCCTGCTTTTCAATGTTGTTTGCAGCACAAGCGCCTGAGTGCCGCAGTGAGTTTTGGAGGTGGCCGGAGCCAGCTACTGGAGGAGGGCTCTCTGCCCAGGGACCTGCTGGAGTCTCCACAGAGCTGTGTGATTGATATTGCGACAGGCAGCTCCCAAGTTCTGCTTCCTTCCTCTACTACAGAGTGGGCAAACTCTGCGAACAACATTGTTAAAAGGTTTTCACAAACTTCTGAGTGTTTGGCAATTAATTTGTCAAAGTCATGATTTGTGAACACTTCCAAATGCTCTCTCTTTCCGCTGACATAGAAAAGGCCTCAGAGTCATCATAGAGTCCGAAATTGGTTTGGCTACTATCTATGCTTCCTGTGACAAGTACTGCAATCCATCCAGTCTAACACCCGAGTCAGGTGGGTAACCTGACAGAAAAGCACTGATTGCAGTCTTTATTCTTTCAGTTTTCTTTCTTTTAAATCAGTTTTCTTTGATTTTCTTTCTATCTTTGTTTTAGATTCATCACCAAAAGTGGGACCCAGAATTCCAAGTGCTTCCCTATCACAGGGCTTGGCGGTGGATGAGACTGTGTTACCTGCAACATCTCAGAACATCACAGCGTATGCAGTTAACACAGAGCCATCACAAGGGTACCGAGAATCACTCAGACACACATTTATTATGTGTGAAAGTTGTCCTAACTTTTCATTTGTCTGTTTGACGAGAAGGCTTGTCTGACGTGTGAAATTGTACTTATTTATCAGGACAGAGCTATGTAAAGGAACAGGAGTGACCGCTGTAGGGGAGACTCCTGAGAACAACCGAAACAGCAGTCAGCTCTGTGGATCCAAACCTGTAGCTCTTAAGACGATCACTCAGTGCATCGTGGCTGATACAATGAGCTCATCGTTCAACACTGTAGAGAACACGGCCTCACAGAGGAAGAAGCCTGAGACAGGTAGCTGCATGATTGAATCAGCAATACACCGATCTGTCTTTTCCTTTCTTGATACCGATTCTGATACCTAATGTCGGAGACATACAAACAGCATCCATTATTAGTTCTCTGTTATTTAATTTATTTGAAATCTGTGTGAAACAGATTAGATTTTTCTTTGCTACACAACATGGAGCTTTGCTGTATGGACAAAGCATTTCTTCTCAATTGTAATTGTTCATAAATAGGTCACTTAAACAAAAGATACCTTCTTTTATTGTTTAATGATATTTGTAGTACATTTTAAATAGTTTGTTGTTCTTTTACACATCATATGACATATATTAGCAATATATATATATATATTATTGAGCCTTAAGCATGATTTATGCTTCTGCGTAAAATCTATGCCGTGACCTCCCTACATGTCTCTTGGCCGTGGCTTGTTAGCGTTGCATTTCCCCCTACTTATTTCCTGGTTCTCCTTCTCTATAAACAACATGAAATCAAGGAGAGGGTTAACTGTTCATGCTAAAGATTTCCCACTGTGTTCAGAACGCAAAGGGGAGACACTTTTGGCGTTTTTCCATTACTTGGTAACTGCTCGCCTTGACTCTGCTCGCCTTTTTTGGTTTTCCATTATGAAAGAAGTCCCTGGTACCTACTTGCTAACAGGTACTAACAGGCACCAAAGTCAAGTTGAGCTGGGTCGAACAAAGCTGGTACCATGTAATGGAAAAGCGCCATGTGTTTCCCTCACTATGCCTCTAGAGTTGGCACTTACTCGGAAGCTAATCACCAACACTTTCTGACTGGCTCTACCACACACTCCCCACACACACATGCTGGCCCCGCTAAATCAACGCACTCACCAACGCACGCAAGTATAAACTTCAGGCCACTTACGTAGGCTACGGCGATAGCTCTGTGTGGGCCCTCAGCACAATCATAAATCAAGCTTTAGGAGTATGCTTGTCAGCTGATTTTGGTACTTTGGTACAGAGCCAGGCTATCAGTTTCCCCGTTTGTAGTCTTTATGCTAGGCTAAGCTTGCACACAGCAGGCGTAGGGTAAAGATATGAGAGTGGTATCAATCCTTTCAGCAAGTGAGTAAACATTCACTTTAAGGCACTCATAATAGGAACGTCAGCTGCATGCCTGTATGCTGTAACCAATCAATCAGTGTTTTTGCACTTTCAGGTGCAAGCAGTAGTGGCATTAGGTCCCAGCCATCCCTTCCCAGTGCCAGCGATGGCATGAAGAAATTCCTTCAGAAGCAGTCTCCTCAGAAACAAAAACTCCCTGCACAAGCTTCCCCACAGAAACAATCAGCTCTGACCAGTTTCTTTCAAACAGTCAACAAGAAGAGGTAAACATCTGCTCCTTAAAACGGGCAAAAGGACGTTATCAGGGGTACTGCATGTTAGTGCACTAACTATACAAATTCTTTACCCAATGACAATGTACATACCATCACCTGGCAATAATATAAGTTGAAAGTCTATTCCTTACCTTTCTCTTTGTTTCACCCTGTCATCAAGGCCTTTGGAGGATGAGCTCTCCTCTGTCATGTCAGAGCCAAAACGGCCTGTTCTGGAATCAGCCATCAGCATACAGGCAACAAACACTTCAGCCATGTCTAAAGAAACATACTCACGTTCAGACAGAGTCCATGCAGCAGCATCCCAGAATCCACAGGGGTCCGCAGCTGATCTTTTTGTAGGGCAGTCAGACAGGGTCTCCCAAACTGTCCAGAAAGAGCCACAGAGTAGAAAGAGGAAGGAGATGGAGGCAGAGATACAGATGGATGAACTGGAGTCTCTTATGTCTGAGGATATGGACTTCTTCGATGAGCAACCTGTAAGTAATCAAGGCCAGAAAGAACAGCTAATAATGCACAGCTCAACTGAACAGAAACAAGGATTAAATACTTTTGAGGCTCCGTCTTCAAGCAAGAGGCAACGGCTCCCCCCAGAAGAAAATAGAAAGAACCAGAAGCCGCAGGTGGGCCTGGAAAAAGAGTCAGGTTGCCATAAGAACCAAACGTCTGAACAGTGTATTGTCTCCATCAAGACAGAGCAGGGTCATCCTTCAGAATACAAGACAACTAATCACGAGTCCAGCAAACCTGCAGAGGTGTCATCTGCCAGTACAACTCAAGACATACAGCCTTTTGACGATGACGAGGCGTCTTTCATTGAGGTGAGGACAGAAGATTTGCTGTCGGCTTTCTTTTTTGCACCACTAATTTAAAGAAAATAATTTCAAACTGTCTCAGCACACACTTAGTTTTATAGATAATTGTTTCACTTTTACTGCACATTTTCACCTTTTTTATTCCTGTAGGATTTAGAACTACTCAATGCTGATATTTGCCAGCCTGAAGAAGAGACTAAGAATCCTCCAAAACCCGTTACAATTAAACAAGAGGTCCAAGTAAGTTCTGTGAAAAATCTTTCTCTCTCTTTCTCCCTTGGAATAAGCTTAATTTCAATCTGTACCTAGATGCTTTATTATCTAGCTTTATTAATTTGTCAAAATTGGGATTTTCAATTAGTCTGAAGCTTGGGACAGATAGGAAGCACTGGACGCATCAAAGTCGATACAAGCACCTACTATTTCCTTCGGCTGCAAATCACCAGTCTCAATCACCAGATTGTTAGATTCACGTCTGCTCACATCCAAGAACTTATAAGAGTGGCTAGCCGATGTATTCGTTGTGCTGGTAACATATAAAATCTCCCATATGCAGTGTAATCTGAAACCACATAATAATAATAATAATAAACAAATTAAAAATATCCTTATTAAAAATGTTTAAATATCTTATACTTATGTTAGAAAAGCAGACATCAGATGGTGTATTATCAGATTGCCTTGCTCTTAAATATCCATATTGGTAATGGGCCCCATGAATCCAGTATATATCAGCTACACGGCATTGAAAACCCATCAGGATTCACTGGAGGTACTGTCTGAACTAGGGCTGGGCGATATGGAAAAAAATCAAATATCACAATATCTTTTACCAAATACCTCTATCGATACCACAACAATATTGTAGTGTTGACTGTTGGTGCTTTCACAAAGTATTACACAATAAGATTTTTAATAAATCATCAATAATGTGGATATAATGATTAAGTGGGTAAAGGCAAATAATAGAACAGTTACAACAGTCTGGTAAGTTCAGAAAATGACAACTTTATTGTAACGCAGCCTTTAACACCAGGAAAAGACAACACTTGTGTCCTATAACAATATCCAAAATCTAAGACGATATCTAGTCTGATATCACGATATTGATACAATATCGATATATTGCCCAGCTCTAGTCTGAACACCATATTATTGTTGTATAAATCACTTATGTTGTGTTTTTATATATTCTACAACATTATTCTTGGCTAGAAAGAACAATAACTGTCCATCAGACAAATGTTGACTTAATAATGTGCTGTTTTGCAGGAGACAAAGATTGATGATGACCTTCCTAAAAAGCTGGTGTTGGTGGAGTTTAGATCTCTCACTGTGACTGCACCTCCCAAAACCAAACAGAGGATGCAGAGCAACAACTCTGCAAAGAACTTTAAATGTTTCCGCAAGGTCAGACTACGATGCTACTTACACAACAGAAACACACAGTAGAGCCTCATTTGAAATTCAGGAACAGCACTTTATAAAATGTATTTACAAATTATAAAACTCCTAAAAGGCTCTGTTGTGTTTTATTCAGTTGTAGTTGCATATGTGCCAACCAGAGATGGCAAAAGTGCTCACTTCCCGTACTCAAGTAGAAGTACAGATACTTATGTTAAAAAATACTCTGGTAAAAGTAGAAGTACTGATTTAACTTCTTTACTCAAGTAAGAGTAACAAAGTACAGGTTTGGAAATTTACTTAAAGTATAAAAGTAAAAGTTATAAAGAAAGACAAAGCTCCCTGGACCAGACAGATGTTACTAGAGAGCACGCTGAGAAACTACAGTGGACATGGAGAAAAGGCTCTTTATATGCCATTGGCTACATTTTAAATGGATGTCTGCCAACAGGCCTAAAACATATAGCTTATTTATTGTGACAGAGACTGGGACTCCAAGTTAATTATCTGACCGAGTAGCAAGATATGAATTCAATTGTGATTCTGTGAGAAGTCTGTATATTACCATCCAATTAGATTACATTTGGTATTGATGACGCAAAAAATAACTGGAACTCCAGTGAAAATATTTGAAACTTGTTAGTGAGGACTAGATCAGGACTATTTAAAGCTGATTCTGGTTTCCAACTTGGCCCCAGTTGTGTCTGTTAAAACACGAACGGAGACAACTTCTCTCTTTTGATGCTTTATTACAATCAAGCAACAGTACAAACACGGGCGTGGCTCTGCTATGGCTGTGTGTTTATGTGTGGTAATAAATAAGACTGTAAAGGTTACCATACACAATGCATAGGCCTTATATATGATCGGAAATAATAACAATAAACCCACTATTAATTACATTATCTAATTGCAGAGTAACTGCTGTAGCATGTAAATAATGCACCTAAAATACAAACGTGAGCTAGGGCATTCAACAATCTCCATTATATCGCATCAACAGCCAGGTGTAACCTAGGTAACAGGTGAAGAACACAAACCACAACATCACTAGCTAACTAACTTTAAATGTGCAGAACAACAGACCAATACAACAACAGGCTTAATGAACTGACAACATCAGTTATAAGACTTACAGTTCTCAAGGACGCACACACACACAATCTCAACTGATTATCCTCCGGACAGCTAGTTGCTTTTTCTTTGCTCTCACTTTTTTCTCTGTGTGGTGGGTACGCCCGCTCGCGGTGTGAGGTGCATGTCCGCGCTATTTTCCAACATGCACTAACAGTCACACCTGATAGACAACCTTTTGTACAAAACTAAAGTAACGAGCCAATTTTGTAAAATGTAAGGAGTAGAAAGTACCGATATGTGTTAAAATGTAAGGAGTAAACAAAAACAAAAAATATTAAAGTAAAAATATCTAAAAAATCTACTTGAGTACAGTAACAAAGTATTTGTACTTTATTACTTCCCATCTCTGGTGCCAACAGATGTAATCCTCTACTGATTATACACAAATTATACAGCTCACCTCTTAAGTGAAAAAAATTGAAATTTTAAAGAGGAAAAATATCCTCTCATCCATGTAGTTTTAATAAAAGAAAAAGAAAAACGCAGACAATTGGATTTTCATATCAGTGCCAGTGGACAAGGGCATTTTTTAATTTCCTAACTTCTCCAACATATCAGTGAGTAATTATTTTTCTTCATAAAATTTACATTATTTGCAAGACACATGTCCAATTTTTGAGTGTCCAACATTGTCTTCAATAAGTCAACTTTAATCCCCATCACAAAGTTCCAAAAACGTTTGCCACATGTAAAGAATAATTTTAATTTTCATATAAATGTCCTTGTGGGATAGATCAGCGCGCCAGGTGCCATGGGCTCATCCCATATCATTGGAGGATCTGATCTACTGGTTCACAACAGGGGCAAACACTCTGATCTGGATGAATGGCTGAAAGATGCAGCAGAGGTACTATTGTCACCATCTCTCTTATCTGTGTGTGATCTGTCTAAACCTTGCATTCATAATTTGAGTCTGTTTGTTTCAGGAAGAGCGTCAGAGCAGACGGGACGAGAGTGTTGGAGATGATCTCTTTAGGTGAGAAGCTGGATTTCATTTTCTGTAAGATGTGTAGTAACTTTGTTACCCCATTAAAGGTGCTGTAGGTAGGATTGTGAAGATCGGCTAAGTCCCGACTTAGCCAAAGAATTTGAACATCGACAACTCCCCAGTCCCTCCCCCCTTTCTGCTAAAGCCCAAACAGTCTCCTAAGCCCCTCCCCCCCATAAGGGAGAATGAATGTGTGTGCCTGAGCAGTGATTGACACGCAGTCAGACACCC